>JARK01001357.1:856666-875797 GCA_000688135.1 Ancylostoma ceylanicum | reverse complement strand
CCCCCCCCCCCGCATGAACTTTTCCGTACCCTGACTTTTCGCTATTGGGCCGTGGCCGACCCATATTCTGGCGTTTTCCTCATGTTTCCCTGTTCACCTCATTTTACTCGTCAGAGAGTATTTTTAGGATGAAAAAAGTAACACTATGCACTCAATAAGGAAGTCACCGGAGCCGAACTCAGCCGACAGCAATTCTTACCGTGAACTTTTCATATGAGAAACGTAGGTAGATTCGCTCAAATTACTCTCACCCAAGAAGTGATACGAAGTGTGGACAGTGATTCTTTTGAAAAGTGGGGCATGGGTTGGAAACAGTTCCACAAAACAACGCTCTAGCTCACGAACGCAAGTGGGCGGTGTTGGCGCGCACTGGTTGGCTAGCCTTCACCTGCCGTGATCCTGCTGCTGGTATGACAGGAGCAGGGCAGATCATCCTGCAGCACTAGTACTAGCCGCCTTTCATAATAGTGCTAACAAGCATAACTAGGGATGTATTACTTCAAAATAAGTCCTATGCTCAATTGCAGTGAAACAGTTTTTAATATACTCACGTACGATAAAAACAACTGTCCGTGTAGCAACCGATGGCTACAAAAATACTACAAAAATTAATTCCTCGGACGCGTATGCGCTTCCAGAGCCAGCACTCATCGAGCCGGACGGTCGTGGCAAGACGGATCTACCCGCCCGCACCGCGCCGGCACGCGACGGCATCCCACGCATCTCGTCTGGCCAGTCGTTACACTGGGCCACAGTTTCAACCGGGCCTCAGTTGGATAGACAAGTCCCGTACGGCAGGTCTGGTCTCCGCCACAGCGGAAACAAAACTAAGTTTTCAAAGCCGTCTGCCGGCTCATACATATACAGCTCGGTTGCCACGTGGCAATGGAGAAGAAAACAGGGTGCAGGAATACCTACGCATGCTTTGTACCATGCGCGCTCACAGCAACTTTTGCTACCATCCACACCTTCAGCAGAAATTATCGCTCCACCCGCGATATACCTGCCAGAAGCTTGCATCGACAAAAAGTGAGTGGATTCAACGGCACTCCAGACGCCCAAAAGTCTGAGTATGCTTTGACCATAACAATGCTTCTTTTTGACAGGCGCCGGCAACACGAGGTGTTTTACGAGTGGAAATCGACACAAGGTCTCCGTGGCACATGAACGTAGCAGAAAATGTCCCAAAAAGTAAGCACCTCACTGCATCCGAACGAGCGGTGAGGAAGTGGTGGAAATGAGCTAAATTGCTGCAGGTAGATTTTCGCTGAGATTTCCCAGGATTCAAGCTGTTGTTGTGTTCAAGGAGGTTGCAAACTTCAGTGCACATTCGATGGAAAAGGAGAGTGGGACTATTCGTAAATCCAGATTTGCATTCCCTAGAAAATGCCGTTCAGGTTCGCACTTGACGCCTTATGCGCGAATTTGATTTGAGCTTTTTCTGTCAACTGCTGTGCGCAGCCATTTTCCTTATTTGCTCTACATTTTGCTGCAACTGAGTTAAACTACTGTTTTCTTTTGTTGATGTTCGGTATTTGGTGAGATTTGCTATTTTCTTATTTTTTTCATCCTATATGTCATTATAAGGAATAAGTGGGGGTTGCAAAGTTGAGAGAAGTTTGAAACAGATCAGCTACTGCCAATCCTTGAAAAGAGGTAGGAGTTAGAAGCTTCATAACGCTAGAATTCAAGAACTTCAGAACTTCCCTTCTGTCCTACTTGGAAGTTTGTGGAAAAAGAAATTATTGGCACAGAATGGATTATTGGCATACTGGGTGCTGCATGAATGCTGTATCAGAATTATTAGCTGCTACCCTTTGCTGCAGATGCTAAAACTGATTGTTCTCCAATATTAATCACTTAAATGCTCAGAGATCAAATTCGTTGTGGGATGTCCAACGTGGTTTCCTTCTTCTTGGCAAATTAGTAACGGAGGTTCGACATAGATAGTCCTTGCACAATCTTTGCTGGTCGCTTCGTGGTGTGCATCTCGTTTCTTTAGGCACTGCTATCTTAGCAGACCAACTTTGGTGAATGAATTCTTTAATTCTTAGCAAAATCTGTAAGAAAAAGCAGCAAAATCTTAGCAAAAAAATCTTCTTAGCAAAAAATTCCGTCTCTTATTCAGCGTAATCCTCGGGTATGTGATCGCCTTCATAAGCAGCAGCTCCAAAGAAAACAAAGGTCGATGGTGGTTTGCAAAAGAGGTCCTTTTTGCTGCAGCTGATGTCTTGGAGAATTGCGCATGCACTGAGCAGTTTTTGCTAACTGCTTGTTGTAGAGCAACGTCCTAAGGCGCCGGTTTTTTGCGGCCGTCACAAGTAGCACTGTTAACGAGGGAAGGATACTTGGTCAGTGTGGTCATTCATAGAGAGCTGTATATTGCCTTATGCAGCTTTCAACGCCGATTTCGAATCCGTTTTCAAAATCGGCCAAACTGCTCTTTGTGATGAGTTATGCCCATTTTTGGTACTTATGTGCAAGCCCTGAGATCAGTGTACAAAGAGGCCTCTTAGCGCAAAAATGAGTCTCTTTTCTTCCAGACGGGCACTCACAGATTCGAAATCTTCCGAGTTATAATACACAATTTCCAAACGTTGGAGTTTGTCAAAATGAGATCATTAAATGGAAAAAATCACTTTACAACCGCGATGTTTACAACACTAAAAATGGGCATAGCTCATCATAGAGATCAGTTTGGCCGATTTTGAAAACGGATTCGAAATCAGCGTCGAAAGCTGCATGAGGCAGTTGGGTCATAATGAGGCGGAATGGGGCGGGTCTTCTTTCTGTTATTGGCTCCTCCTTTGAAGTGTACAATCACAGAAACGTGAATCCCCCCATTTCGCCCCACCGTTATCCACACCCCACATGTTACGTCACGATCTCTATGATCAATTGAAGTTGTTACAGCAAGATCCTCTGAGTTTGTTGTGAGACAGTGGGGGATATCTTGCTCCTAATCAGATGTCGAGGCACTTTACAGGTTCAGTGACCGCTATATACTCTGATGCCTGTATCATGAACTCAGTTTTTCAGTTTCCCTTCGTTTTCATTTTCTCTCTTATATTTCTCTCATCCTTTGGTTACTTCCTAACAGGGTTCAATTACCCAAGTTTGAAGTACTGGAAAAAATAGTCTTCACATGGCTCTCTGTGTAAACCCTTCCCCTCGCAGTGCAATGGATTCGTCTCCTGAAAATTTTCTCAAACTGTGGGACTGTGACATTTGAGTGGCATGTAGATGAGAACAGTCCTACAATAGCAGAATCTCATAGTGGCCGGCGCAGTGATGGCTGCGGGGATAATCTATGAATAAGCAAGATTGTACAGTTGGGCTTCATGAGAAGATTTTGGCTCTTTTCAATTTCGAACGTGTTATAACGTCGAAGATTGATGTATGTCTTCGAACGTGAAAGAAATACAGAGAATGTGAGGACAATACGATTTATGAAAATTAGGATGGAAGGCTTCATCGCAATGAGAATAGAACTAGCGACAAATCTGACACAGTATTTATGCCGCACTCTGTATGTAGAATGGGCAATAAAGGACTATATTCATAGAATTCAGACAGATCAAGCGTTTTTCGCGGAAAACTCTTCGTTATGCTCCACCCCTCCCTCCGCATATGCTTGACGAATAGCTACGGTTACTATTTCTACCACGTACGTAAAAGGTGTCGTTCTCCAATTCTAACTCTTTCATGGATATTCACTCTACATGACCTTCCCTGCGTTTGCTTTGTTCTACCAGCGGTTGTACCACTGCAAAGCAGTATGCGGTAATAACTATGTTGATAGTGGCGAAGTAGTCAATGGAATTATGCGAACTGCACACAGAAATTCGCACGACGGATGTGCAAAATTGGCGCTGGCGCGCTACAAAAACAACTTTAATAATAGGAGTGATGAGAGATGGCAGCGTGAAGCATTCATGACGCGGCTTCGAAGTAATTTCACAACAACAGGTATTTTCAGGTGTTTACACGAACCTCCCCACCACTTAGCCCAATTGTTTCTCTCTCTGACGTCTGGCACCTGCGCTCCGATTTCAACAAAGCCACCCACTACTGTGGTAATCAGCTTGGCAGTATCCAGTGTGCATGTTGTGAGTAGCTATGTAGATAGCATCAAGATGTCATCCTCTTCTTATTCACTCCATGTCCTAACACTTGCTGGAACGCTATAACTGTTTGATTCCTTTCTCACCAAAAGCGGAATTGGTATACTCGGTTTCTCCCTTATGCGGACTTCTGTACACAAGTGTAAACTAACTGGACAAAGTGGTTTCAACAAGAAGCAGGATGTGGGTATCCCATGGTAATAAATTGGTTCATCTGGACCATTCTTTGCTTTAGTTCTCGTTTCTGCGGAAAGTCGTTCCGTCGAAGCAACACTTTTGCAATGTTAACTTTGTGAAATTGCAACACACTGTATTGTCGGCATAAGTTGAGAGATTCCTGTTTCCCAAAATTGAAGGAGATTGTTCGGTTCTTCTCCACTCTACAGTATTAAAACGTCCAGTGCCTCTAGATTTCTGTTTTTAACATTTCTCTTAGAGAAGGCGAGGGAAGACACGGTCTAAGTTCACACCACTCATATCTGCTTCACTTCCTCGAGTTTCAACCAAAGAAGAGGTGCGTCGGCGCGTGCAGTCGTGTTGTCGTGTGCAGTAGTTGTCTAGCGGTTTTCCGGATTCTACCTATTTTCTGTTCTGACAATTAGTTTGGGCAATAAGACTTTACTAAATAAAGTCAACAAGGCTGTACGGAACGCAGGTCCAGGTCGTCCGTTCAGCTTGGGTAGTGGTAATCCCTTCAATGTTGTCACTACATGTACGAGTCAGGTTCGTAACGGTTCGGAACATGGTACAAACTATACTTTGGACCGAATAAAAATTGAATAATTTTGTTCCTTTTGTAACAATTTGACAAACGATTCAAACATCTAGATATTCGAGAATGAGAAGGCCCTAGTGCTCTTCTTCTCTTTCGTGCAGCACTGTATTGGTCTATCATGTTGGGACATTCGAATTTTCGATTTATTCGAAATCGAATATTTCTGCCTTCGAATATCGAATATTTCGAATAAATGGAAAATTCTAGTGATCTAAGATTAAAGACCACTGTGATGCTGTACGAAAGAGAAGAAGGTCTTTGGGGCTTTCTCATTCCCGAATATCTGGAGGTTTCGATTGTTTCCTGAATTGTTATTAAAGTTACAAAATTATTCGATTTTTATTCGGTCCAAAGTATAGTACAAACCTTCCACAAGTCGGGATGCGAGCAGGGTTTCGAACCCCCATGATCGCGTATCTGGAGCGCGCACAAGCTATAGCGCATGCTGAGCATGGCACACTACAACGACCGAGTAGATCATATAGAGTGGCTGACATTGTGTGTTCCATTGGTTGTGAGAAGGTAGGTCTTTCGACCAACCCCACCGATTGGTAAGATCATGAGATCAAGAAATCACTCACTGACAGTTTTGTAAAAAGCTTGAACGTCAGTTTCCTTAATAAGATTGGTGAAAAGTTATGTGAAACTAACATTCAGCAAGCTTTGTCTCAAGTAGGAACTGCATTATCAATGTTTTTGAAATGAGAATTGCTCCTATAACTCTTTTTACGCTCAGCAACATGTATGAGCGATGGCGTAGTGGTTAGTGGCGGCTGCTATCACGCGTATTGTAACGGGTTCAATTCCCGTTGCCAAAAAGCGGCTACAGCGTTGAGATTTTGCCCATCCTAGCATCGCATGTTTCAGTCACCACCAAATTCTTACAAAATATACTTACAAACCGTTACGAGCTCGTCGTACTCGAGAGTATGAACTTCGTGACACTCTGTGTCTCGCGGTGCCTACCACATTTCCCTCGCGCACAACCCTTTGGTTGTCAGATTGTCGCGAAATTCACGACTTCATGAAAACATGATAACCTCCCAACAACGTGACAGGTTCCCAACACCTTAGCGCTGCACCGCTCTCGCGTGCCTTAGCATGGGGTGCGGCGCGATCCTGGCGCGCCCCGTCTCGAGCCAACCTCGTCACATGTTGCGAACATGACGTTACGACCTGAGGGGGGATTACTACCACCCCTTGTGTTACCACAACATGTCCGATACCGTAGTCTGTCAATGCAAAGCGCACCATACCTACCCATTCACCCTTTTTATGCTCACTGTCATCACTATTGAAACAGTACCACGAAATAAACATTTATTATATCATACACAATAGTCTAATGCTAACATATCACAGAAAATCAAGCAATATCTGCACAGATACATGGATATGAAGTCGCAGCTGAGCAGCTTTGAGACTCCTAGCTCATGGATTGTAGCTCCTTGTAAGCCTTATCGCCTGAAAAAAAAAAACGCTTCAAAAACATTTCCGACAACACTAACTAGTTCAAATGACGTAGAAACAATGCTCACTCGAAAAATACGCGCCTAGAACGGGGAAGTGCTTAGCAAAATCCGCTCTTCCGGCTGCAGACATAGCCCTATACATCTTCATCACCTCTAAATTGGTCTGTTTCATCTCAGCAGGGCTTGGCATGACGCCGGAGTAAATTTGTGCTCGTGTTTGGGAAGTCCTTCTGTCCATCTTAACGAAAGAATACCATTACCTCTAGCCTTCAGCTTTTTCTCTCGTAGAAATCATACCGCATCATAGAAAGCTCTGGCCTCAGGTCCGAGTGAGGCTGCCTGTCCATATATGTAAGACTGGAAGTGCTGGATCTTTGCAGCCAGCTCCGGTGACATTGCTCTGAGCGCTGCGTTCGCCTCAATATGGTTTAGTCATGACACTTTTTGTTACAATTAGCATCAAATAAATGCGGTTAGAAAAACTACCTCTTCCTGACTTTTATAGTTGGCATTGTTTTGATAAAATTGCCTCAAGGTAGCTTGGTCCTGTTCAGTGAATCCAGTCATGAAATTCTTCACAGGTTCAGGCATTAGATCTGCATATTAAAACACATTACATACGTACTGAGACCTAAGTACGTGGTGAATTTGAACATCGTACCTCCGTACTGCACTGGGTTACCCAGCATTTCAAGTGCAGACACATAAGCAATGGCAGCGGTAACGACAAGTTGTCGGAACATCGTGGAACACTACAATAGATTCAGAAGTCTGGAGGAACTCCTAGGAATATGATGCAGAAGTGGTCGTGAGGTGCTCTTTTATTCTCGTCGGATGAGATCGTCCACTATGCGGAACGAACTGGTCAGAGGAAAAAGCGGAGAAGTCAACCTTTGTGAATCATCAAGGAGAATAGAATTCGGAGCATTAAAAGAAAGAAAGACAAATGGAAGTCCGAACAGCGTCATGTTCTTCAAACAAAAAGTGTTACCTCTTTGAAATGAATTGTACCATTACTGTGGTCGCAGAGGTCTTATAGTTTTCGGTACATGGACAACTATCGTTTTTCGGTGCCATTTCATCATTTTCGTGCTCCTCGCACGAATTCGTCGAACAGCTTCAAAAACGTCCAGAGCACGGCTATTTCTGGTAGGGGTGTGAGCCATGGTGAAGTGCAACGAACGGTTTTTGCTTTTTTGATTGGGCTCTCCTTCGAGTGACCCGGTCACAGAGACATGGCCCGGTCTACTTCATTGTGACCCAACACCGTCATCATTGCTCATTATCTGTTGTGGAATTGTTCGAAAATATTATTCATAGTTCGTGGGGAAAGTTTCCACAGTTTTTGAGACATCGTATTTTATCGAATGTTTAAGATAGGAAAACACATAAAGAAATGAGTGAACAACCATCATCTGCTACCATTCTTTCTCATTTCCACGGGAAGCGTTTCGATGCCTTCGGGGTTTCGATGCCTACAGAGCTGTACTGGCACTGTCTTGAAAAAGTTGCTCGACCAACGATTC
Organism: Ancylostoma ceylanicum; assembly: GCA_000688135.1. Classification (NCBI taxonomy): domain Eukaryota; kingdom Metazoa; phylum Nematoda; class Chromadorea; order Rhabditida; family Ancylostomatidae; genus Ancylostoma; species Ancylostoma ceylanicum. The sequence continues at coordinate 867,900 of JARK01001357.1, read as the reverse complement.
AAGTCATCTTCTCATCGCACGCTTTCTTTGCAAGGCGTTAGAGAGAGTTGAGAGAAGTTGGTAATCATTGAGCGCAAGATCAGGCCTGTACGGTGGTGAAGTCAGCAGTCAGTTATGCAATGCCTCGAAAATAATGTAATAACACCGAAATATAATAAATGCATAATGTTGCAACGAATGCAATGATTTGCAACAAAGGGAACTGTTTTGACAAAGTGCAACAGCATTACGGGGTGACAAGAAATTATGGAACGGAAGTTCACTTGGTTTTTTCTCGTAAGAAAAGCCAGTTGGAAGGACTTCGACTACACATTCTTGTAGCCACTGATCTACATTATAGATGCTATCTAGAGAAGATTCGAGGTCGGCAATTATTCGCATGGCAGAAAGCGGGAATGGAGTTCTGGAAATATCGAGTTTGTTGAATGTTCCACATTCAGAGTTCTCGAAAGCTCTGAAGCACTTTCAAGAAAAAAGGAATCAACGAGGATCGCCCGGAAAGGGCCCGACCTAGAACCGCAAATAACGCAGGTAATCGGAAAAAAGTTCCCAGTCGGACTGAAGGAAAGCCGCGAGCTAAAATTGATTCCATGAGAAAAATGGCAAGGGCGAATGGAATCTCGAGAGAATCTGTATGGGTGATTCTCAGAGAGGCTGAGCTGAAGGCGCATAAGGAAGTGGCAGGTCAACCGATTACTGACCCGGCGAAAATCAAATGGTTAAAACTCTGCAAGACGTTGCAGAAACGTTTTGCTGCTGATCGGCATCGAACCACCCCGTTTTCGGACGAGAAATGGTTCGATATCGAAAGAGCCCATAATCGTCTTAATGACCGAATGTGGCCGAAGGGGAGGGCAGCACTAGAGGAGAGAATGATATATAAAAAGTAAAAACGAAAACAAGTAATCATCTGGCAGGAGTATCCTACACTGGCAAGACTCCACTGTTCTCCGTGCCCGAGGGAGTTATGGTCCAAGGATCCCGGTACCGTGAGATCCAAGAAAACAAGGTTTTGCCTTGAGGCAGGCAGCGTTTTGGAGAGGAGATGTGGACCTCCTCACAAGATGGCACCGCCTCTCACAAGTCCGAAGAAACGCGAGATTGGATCGCAAGAATCTTCCCGGACTTCATCTCAGTGGACATAAGACCTCAACGACCTGGTCATTGGCCAGCAAATTCGTCCGACTCGAAACCGTTAGACTAATCTATCTGGGGCATACTGGAGTAATTTGCCTGTGCGAAGCCCCGCTCAACAGCTGAAGCCTTGAAAAAGGTTTTGACGGAAACCTGGAACGATTTCCCCCGCGGACATCATCGCCTAAGCAATGGGCGACTTTCGGAGGCGACTGAAGAAGTGCATCGAAGCAAACGGCAACCGTTTAAGCCTGATTATAATGTTGGACAGTCTCCCAACATGCACTAACGAAGTCCTCGCCATTTGATTACTATGGAAAACTATGGCACGAGAAATCCGTTCCATAATTTTTTGTCACCCTGTAGTCAACATGACCGTGACAATCCACGGACAAAATATGCTCTAATCTTTTCTCACTCTTAGTTCTCCTCTGCTGGATTTTGGACCATCACTGACTTAGAGTATTGCTACTGGTGGCAAAACGTTGTCCACATTTGCAGCTTCACAAATTGGGAATTTTGGACCAAAATTCTTATTTCCATGCTGTTGGTTATGCATGCACATGCATACATACTTGAGGTAGTTCTTGTATAAATCAAATTTGGCCGTGCCTCGCTCTTGAAAATATGGCGGTAGTCAGAGCAGGGCGGAAAATCGCTGCTAAGAAGCCCGATGGATGCTGTTGACTACCCTTTCATGCTGTGTCTTAATCTTTCGTGTGATAAATTACTGGAAATATAATAAAAATTGAAGAAATTGTTCAATTTTTCGTTTTGCAGAATAACCTCTCAAATTTTGAAAAGATCTGAGTTTATCGCGCCATGTGAGAGTTCATTTGGTTTTTGTTGCATTCATTAATTTCCTCACTTGCTGGGAAGAATCTGCATTGGATACGGTGTTGTAGCAGTGGGAATTACCCATGTGTTTCTTCTCGCGAAGAACGAATCCTTTGGATTAACGTTCCACCTCATTGATACACTCAAAAATTGGAAGGTTTTATTCGAATAGAATTTAATGGCCGGTGAAATTTCTGGGAGAATCGTTCAACTGACGTCTTCGCAGTATCACTTTCGCCAACGCCCACTCGGCTTTGCTCTCTACTCCCTTTGAATTTGTGCTGTATTCATGGAAATACCATTTTTAGAGTACTGATACTTTCGTTTATTGCACATCAAGAACTTCTTTTGCTATAATTTTGTGAATATTTGGATAAACTTGGCAAAATTGCCCTCAAAGGGCACACAAGAAGACTAGTACATATATAGAGGGTTGTTTATATAATAAAGGGCCGGCCAGTACATAGATCGATAGTAAAATATAATACAAAAAAGAGCATTTTGACAGAGGATAAAGGATGCTGCACTCAGCATTGATCACTTCTTTTTTTCTCGATGAGCATTCAACTCTGCTTCTGAATAGTAGCGCCGTTTAAATGTGCGTGCATTCCACACAGCTTGCAGGATATTAGGCGCAAAGGCTGTGCTTTGTCATCCCAGACGAATCAGGTGCTGAATTGCTCACCACGAGAAGATGGAAGGCATATTTCGCCTTGGACAAGAATTGAACCGCCTATCCACCTATCTTATGCGTGTAATATAGGCCTGTTGTTGATGGGTGAAACACAGGATTTCAATCTGCAAATAGTAGTATAATACGTTCAAGGAATTCACAACTGCAATTTTGTCGAAATACGTCGTAGTTCGGTCACCAACTTAGGTGGCTGTTACATATTGGGTTGGGGAATAAGTTCGTGCGGTTTTTCCAATTCGACATTTCATGGTGATTTGGACTTCAACGGATTACACGTAATGAAGTATTACGCAGTAATGCGTATACTCGAGTAGTTATACGCATTACTGCGTAATATTAGGTTGTGTACAAATAAATTGCGTCTTTGCGCATCAATTTTTAATCTGTTCTGTTTTCTACGTACGTATTATTCATACAATGTTTATATTGTATTATATCATTCTGAAGCATATCTAATGGTCTTCCGTTTTTTAATTACCATTTGCTTCAAATCTCACTCTTGGCTAATTTCAAACCGAATGTTCATGATGCCCTCTTTTTAGTGCAGTTCCGGATTTAAAAAAGTTTCGGGGGCTAATCTTCGTTCAATTACAGCGAAAAAGGTGTGCAGTTATTGCGGAGGACCCATTCCTTACCGACGTCTCGAACCGATCAAGGAAAGGCCTATTCTTCTGCCGCAAAAGCAGCTCCGATGAGATCTAAGTGCGCTTGAGCTTCTGTTCAGCTTTGAATTCATAGGGCACACAACGATACATCTTTTTCACCTTTTCAAGTTTTTCCTAGCGCTCAGCGACGCTCGACCATGACACCTAAAGTTCTCCCCTAACTCATGAGCACCTTTTATGGATCCTTCTCCACCAGTAATTTCAGGCCGTCGTCGTTAATTTCATGGATCCAACCTCGACTCTGTCCATCTTGAATGCTCATGCCTCTCTAATGGAATTTGTGGAAGCGGAACTGATTAGTGTGTATTGAAGTGGCATCTTGTCCCCACACTTTAGCAATATTTTCATGTGTCACCGCAGCTTTCTGTTTAAGTTAGAACTCTGGAAGCAAAATGATACGAATTTGTTCCTTGTGATCATCTTGGTCATTCGTCCTGAAGTTAGCCAAGAATAAGATTTGGGACAAATGAAGATCAACGAAAGAACGCACATCAGACAAGCTTCAAAATGATATACAACAGTGTAAACATTGGATGAAAAATACACAAAAAACAGTGGGTTAAAAATTGATGTGCGGAAAACGCAATTTATTTATACACAACCTAATAGTTCATGACGTGTAATCAGTCTTTTGTAGCTCTTGCTTTGCTCTTTACCACAGTCACAATGTTGCTTTTCAGTTCCCGTTGCACCTTCTGTTCTATCACATGTAATCTGACCCTCCAATTCGACAATCGGCCACCAACTACCGCTTCACTTCAATAGTGGATCAAATGTAGCTCAAGTGGGGAGGAATGTATACTGCGTTCATAGAGAAACCTTCACTTTCGAAAGGACGCCAAAGAAGTGGTTGCCATCTTTGTACAGAGTAAATTTCGTCTCGAATTTGGCACTCGTTCGGGGCACCCCATTTGTGGGACATGGAGACAATTAACCCTCTAGGGTCGCTCCACATGCAGGAAAGAATCAGTATTGATGCAAACTCTCAACAACAAGCAAGTTTATCTAATGCATTCCGAGCAAAACCGTAAAATGCTCAACGTGGAGTGACGCATAGTTTACATTGGGCATGCTCAACTTTTCTGCGCCAAATTTAGCCGAACTGACTACCAAAAATCTCGGATGTGTGGTTTTCACTACTACATATTCTTCTGGTCAGGAGAATTCATATACCACATAATTCATTGATTTCCTGGTGCATTTCATGAAGTTTGATACAAGAGTTTCGGTGGCGGGCTGCAATTAGAGTGGTCTCAAACAACGCAATTTTCTACAGAGATGGAGCTAAGAAACAAACTTGGCTCTGGCAGCATTGACATACAAAGAAAAGAGCTACAGAACCCAATTAGTTTGACTCATTCTGCTTCTGGAAAATAGCGATTTTTGTCCTCATGAAAAATCGCACGAAGTTATTCCCCAACCCAGTATTTTGGACTGAACAAAAATCGAAAAATTTTGTAACTTTGTAACAATTTAGGAAATAATTTAACACATTCGCGACCTTACACTTTCGGCATGGTGCGTCGCGTGGGACACAGGCGGTCCCTTAAGCACGCATTTGTGCTCAACCGGTTGAGCACGCGGTCCCACGCGTCGCACCATGCGTGCTCAACCGGTTGAGCACATTGTCGCGAATGTGTTAAACCTTTAGATTATCGAGAGGGGGAAAGAGAAAGGAAAAAAGAAATAAGGAGAGAAAGAAAGAAAGAAAGAAAGAAAGAAAGAAAGAGAGAAAGAAAGAAAGAAAGAAAGAAAGAAAGAAAGCCCAATATGTAGCTCTTTTTCTCGTACAGCGCCACAGTGGTCTCTAATTTCAGAACATTAGAATTTTCCATTTATTCGAAATATTCGATATGCAAAAGCGGAAATATTCGGTTTTGAATAAGTCGAAAATTCGAATGTCCAAACATAGGAGACCAGTACACTGCTGCACGTTGGAAAAGAAGAGCACTAGGGCTTCCTCATTCTCGAATATCTAGATGTTTGAATCGTTAAAGAAACAAAATTATTCGATTTTCATTTGGTTCGAAGTGTAGGCTGTTTTCGTTGCAAAAGTCTAAGAAATCCTGATGAATGACAACCTGTGCCTCTGGGGAATATTATTAGTGAAAGATCCACTTTAAGATCGAAGCGATCACTTCTCAGGGATGAGAAAGTACAATTTGTCCAGATCGTACCCAAATGCGATTAAATGCACACTAGCAGTGAGGAACTTTTAGCGACTGGCGAAAGTAAACTCTCGAAAATCGAACGAATCGTTTTGCCTCCAAAACAGCTCAAAAATTGAAAATCGGCGCTGAAATTCATGAAATTGTCGTGACTCATGAAAAATCCTAGAACAGCCGTATGATGTATGTCTTGACCGTGTTCCATGCCCGACAAAAAGGACTTATAGTGCAATGTAGTACGCAACTTCTCTGCAACAATGAGGGATTAATGGGCTCCATTTCTTGCAAGGTACCAGCGGATACAATTGACTTGATCAAAGGAGACTGCGAGTTCTAAAATTTCAAGCATATCACCAGATAGCTTTCATGTTCGACGTCCAGTGAATCTTGGCATGATAGATAGTTCCTTGTTTGTTGCTTCTGAGCCGTTACCGAGATTGATACAGAACTCTATTCGGCTAATGTTTCGGCTTACTCGCCTTCGTCAGAGCCTGGAAAGTAAAGAACAAATGTAACCTACCTTCACAAATGTCTCATCGCCTACAGAAAATGCTCTATAGTGACAGAAAATGCTCTATAGACACACAAACAGAATAGTTTTACTCTATAATGATGGGGATAGAGGGCCAAAAATCGATAAAACCAGTCTCTGGAAAAACGAAAAAAAAACCCTGACGTTGCACTGCGGGGCACAATTCTGAGTCCAAAATTTTTCTGTGGGCGATGAGACGTTTGTGGGGGTGGATTACATTCGTTCTTTACTTTCCAGGCTCCGACGAAGGCGAGTAAGCCGAAACGTTAGCCGAATAAAGTTCTTTTTCAATCTTGGTAACGGCTCAGAAGCAACAAACAAGGAACTATCGTCAAATAGATGGAAAAATCTGTTAAGACATTTTAGCTTAGGAGCAGTCGGACAAAGATCACTCCAAGGATTCCCCCACATACGCCTTGTTCGCTTCTCCTTCAACTATGTCCTCGTAATCGGTGGGCACAGAAGAACGGAAATTCCGTCCTATCTCCGCCCTCCTGCACCTCCAAAAAAAGTTTAAAACCTTACAAACGAATTTGTTGAGATTTTTGCAAAAAATCACAAACGTCTTCATGAAGTTCTAGCGATTTTTTTGCGAAGAAATCCAAAGATGAAAATGAGGGGCGGGACTGTTTCATTGAACGCAGCACCCACGATCATTTTCATGTCGAAATCCGCATTCCCGAGATATAAAAAGGTGAACATAGGATCCGGGATCCGGAGATCCCCAGGGAGTTGTAGCGGAGTGCGAATCAGCTGTTTTCTGCTGCAGTCCGTCGGTTTTCCAAAGGTAACGTTTGTTTCTCATGCTCATTTTGAAAAGTTCTCCACTGTGACAATCTGCTACCCTCTATTTAAGTCCTCTCCACTGTTATTCGACCATATGATCTCTCGTTCTACTCAGCATTGTCAAATTTTCACATATGCTATGAATTTCAGTTTTTTTTTGGCTCCTTACACTTAACCGTAAGTTTTCTTTCTTTTCAAGAGGTAAGTTTCCGGAGTGAACATCTTAATTCTTTTCGTTTGCACTTGTCCCCCTCCAGAAAAGCTGCAAAATTAGTCACGTTTCCAGTTGGGCCAAGGAATTCGTCGCCAACAGAGGCACCGTTATAGACTTTTTTGATCTACCGCATCCGCGAAACCCGGCCTCCTTGTTATAATGCAGTAAATTGGTAGCACCCGAGGACCATTTTATCATGAGTTCCTATATTCATGATCCTCATAGTCAAAAACACAAGATCATGCCCAATATGGTTAGCGTCAATGATTATCCCTTGGATTGCGTAATGTTAGGAGATGCAGAACGCAAAGTTGGTTTGCCAACACGGTTTCTCTTGGTTATACTTTCATAAATCCGAGCCCTGTTCTTTTTTCCTTTTCTTTCCGAGGCAAATCCGAAGCAGAAATCTGTATTCCTTTCGTTATTGAACTTTTTTTTGTAAAAAAAAGAAATTAGAAGTTCCTTCGTAGTTCTTTTTTTCAATTTGAAGGCTGAGAGCACTTTTTTCTAGTTGTAAATTCTGAATACGTTCATGGAAGGAGTGGACCCTCACAGCTTGGTAATTTTGTAAGGTTTCTTGGATTTCCTAGCCTTTCTCCAAACATTCTTTCATTGCTGAAGAATGTACTTATGCAGTTATAAACCTAGGGATTGGTCATATTCAAATACTTTTTGCTATATCTCGCGCTTGATATAGGCTTAGGCTTTCGACAAACAACGAAGCTGCACATTTTCCTCAGAAGTATGCGCTCTCCCCTGCAGACAGCCCCTTGCACGGCGAAGCAGATTTCCTATTCAGCAGAGCAGCGAGCAGCGGCTGCGCGTTTCACGTGCCGTCAATCGTGAATAATTCAGATTCCCTTCGACTGGAGTCGGTTGTTTGTGCGTTGCATTCGGTCGGAGTTCGGTAGGTTCAGCGGGAAGGGCCCGGTGATTCCGGTCCCTTCCCCGCCGCCCCCTGCAACCGCGAATCAACTGGCCGGCCATGATTCGTCGTACGCGAGCAGATGCATCTCAAAGTTTACATTGGAGCGAAGGCGGGTCTCTGTAATCCTGTCAGTTCATAAGCGTTCGGTTGTCGTGTAATAGAGCTGTGCATCTGAGTTTAATATCGGGCCCGGCTGCGCCCTCCGTAAGGGTCGCGCTCTCTCGCCGCGTGTAATGTGTTGCTTAGGCGATTCGTCGTCTCTTCTAGGACCACTACCATTTGGTTCCAATGAGGTCATCCCTCAGCTCAGGCACATTTCTTTATATCTTCACGTTGCCAATCTTTTTCCTCATTTTGTGGTTATTCTTACTGACTCTGCTAGAAAAGACGCTACATTTTTTGAAGTATTTCCTCAGTCCATTTTATTCATGAGCATCTACGACCAGCCCACATTTTAATAGTTAAGAGCGGTTAAACTTTTATTCAGACAGTATCCTATGCTTCTATACTCTTTTTATTTCTTTCCTGAAGTTCTCTGATAGTCCTGAATCCGCCCCGCATTCAGAATTATCCTTTTGCGTCAGCTTTTGATTGTATTTTGATCTCTTATTCTTGGCCATTTCTCAGCTTCCAAGAAACCATCATTAAACTGCACAGTTCTCTTGATCTTGAACAGTGGACAATTTTATCGAAATTATCTCACCTCTCCCCTCCCTCCCATCCCTTAATTTAAAGCATTTGGATCCGATGATCCGAACCCAGTGCGCCCATCGATACCAAATTTGGCTTTCATGGCTGGGATTCATGAAACGCTAACCACGCAAGCAAACGACTGTCAATGTTGTTGATTAATCTATGGGGTATATGAGATTAGGAACCGCAGGACGTGAAGATTGGTTAGCTAACCTGGTTTCGCTTGGTTATGCATTCGTGAGTCTTAGCTCAGTGTTCATTCTGCTGAAGAACATTGGGCTAACTTATGTTACTTCCTTCCTATCAGAACCAATCCACGACCGCACCTCTCTTTGAAATTACCCAGGGTTCACACCACACAAGTTTATCCACCATTGTCTCGGGCGTCAACACCTTTACCCTGGGTGATCTCAAAGATGCATCCAAGCCTGGGTCTAAACCAGTGCTAGTCGCTAAACTATGTGAGATTCATAGGAAGTCCAAGTAATTTCCTGAGATCCATAGAACCGTTGAAAGTTTCACTTTATGTAACCTCCTTTGACTATATTGCGGAAAATTGAATGAGTTCCTTGCCGAAATATGGTGATCACTCTGTTCTTCCCACATATACATATGTATAGTCTGTTCCAGAGGCGACAACAGTTGAGTATTCGTGCGAACAACCTGCTTTTCACTCACTCCTCCCCAATCACTGCACCCATTCCCGCGTTCTTTTTCTCTCTGCTGTCTTCCCAACTATCGTCGCTGGTGAAACGCACTATAGTTAAGCGACCGCCGGTCTTAGCTAGTTTGTCAGTTGGCGGCTCTGAAAATTCCCCTCAGAAATTACTGTCAGAGGGACACTTCCAAGAAAAGTTCGTTTTATTATTTGATGTTAGTCATTAGGTTTGGCTGCGAGAGTGGTAGTTATTGATTTGAGAACATTATTCATTATATTTCGCAGACTCGTTCATATTCGCACGATTATCTGAATCGTCATCATACGTAGGAAAAGCGGTCTGAGCATGTCTTTTGGTCATATGAAGATATATTGCTCTGATATATAATCAAGCATTTAATATCTCCCGTGAGCCATATAAATAATGATAGTTATACCGCAGCAAAGCCAAGCATTTAGCAGATGAGCGATAGCGATCAATTTGTCAGGAGCTTATCCCAGTTCCGCTTTTCCTTAGAAGAAGCGGAAATCTGCAAAGGAAAGGTTCTGATAGGTCAACAAACGTCTTGCTCTGCGCAGTTTCTAAAAGGCCCTAAACACTCGCTGCTGTAGGGGACCAATCCAGGAGACTCGGAAGAAAAATGAAATTTTCGTATACGCTGGCTACAACAATCACTGTAATTTTCACGTTAACTTTGGGTCCTAATCACTGAAAAAAACTTGTATAATATGATTGACACCCCTTGTTTACGAAATTTCAGAGGCAATAGGTCAGCAATCTCTGGACTTCTTTGCTTTCTAAAGCGATCAATAAGTTACTCTTAAAATGAGCTGCATCTTTGGAACCATGTCTGGCTCTTGTTCTCTAAGCAGAGCGAGGCGCACATGCGCAATGCGGTCGCAGTGGTGGCGAACGAACATCAGTCAGTTAGAGTATCCCTAGACTTCGCCACGACCTCCGGCGGTCGCCACATGGATGAAGTGAAGGAGGAGACTCCAGACGAAAGAGGCGATGGGCTCCGTTTGGTAGCGATCCATGGCGATGTAACATGGCGATCGATACGTATCATTTCCACGACCCTTATCTCTTATATCGCCGGTTCATTTTGATTCGTTTTGAACTGGCAAAGTCTGGGGATACTCTTAAAGGGCAATTTATACTGGATGCGTGCGACTGACGCGCGTGCGTCTTTGTGATGAAGAATCGGGGCTAGTCGCATAGCAGTCGCACGCGTTCACGGCCTCGCGACGGCCGCGCTTTCTTTCATTGGAGAATTTCATGCCGCGTTGACCGGTCCTCATCAAAAATCTTCCGCAAATGGATGCGTGCGCTTGATAGTCGCGTCTGGTATAAATTGCCCTTAGGGATATGGCATGCTTCACAGCGACGCTGTCGCTGCGACCGTTCACCGCAGAAAGTTCTCGTGCAACTGATCCTACACCAACATGCTATCCAACGCAAATAGTGTGATAAGACATGAGAACGTGTAACACTTTGTTATCACCGTTTTCATTCATTTTCTTCACAGCGATGGTGTCGCTGTGGAGTATGCCACAGCCCTTAAGCAGCACCGCTCACGTCCGGATTCTTACTCATCACTCGCATTCGTTGAAGAGATAGGAATGTTCACAAACACTGTCATTAGTGCGCCCTATTAGTGCATCTTCTTTGCACTAATAGGATGTGCAAGAAATCCCTGAAATCCCACTAATAGGACGTGGATGAAATCCTTATTTTGGCAGTATCTCATGCATCGGTGAAACCACGGGACTGCAGATGGATGGTGCAATTTGGACATGGTTTATTGGATATTAAGTGGGGAAAACAATTTAATATTATTATCGTCCTACTACTTCATTATTTATTTGTAGCCAGAACGGTTTTTCCGGAATGGGAGCGTTGACTCTCTCTCCCCCTCCCTCTC
>JARK01001357.1:800106-845029 GCA_000688135.1 Ancylostoma ceylanicum | reverse complement strand
ATCGCCAGCTCGCGTCATGGCGGGCGGTGCGCCCGCACGCCACCCCGAAATATACAAACCACACTAGCGTTTTTTTTTTTCGATAGTCCATTTCAAAAACGACAATAGTTGAGTATTTGTATCTATGATGTGCATTTCTCGTCTGCCTCTCCGAATACAGCTTTATTTCTCGCGTTCTCCCCTTCTCTAATATCTGCACAACCATGCTTCCAGGTGAAACACTGTACAGACGAAAGCGTTTGTCATAGTCATCCTCTCCGAACGCGTTGAGAATCGGCTTTCAGCGCGGTTTAGATGGAGTGTGCGCTTCATTGTGCAGTTTGCATCATATGAAGCCGGCTATTCTTTCTCACCTTGCTATAGTGTTTCACCTGGCAACATAATCGTGAAGATGTTAGAGTAAACACGACATATGAACACGTATTCGGAGAGGCAAGCGAGAAAAACAGGTAGTAGACACCAACTATCGTTGTTTCTGAAACGGACTGCAGACCGCGAAGACAGTGAACATTTGGTTGAATCGAGTCAAATCGGGTCGAGTTTCAAATCAATCGACTTTCGAGTGACTGAGAATACTGACCATTCGAAAAGGCTAAAAAAAAGTTAACTCTAGAACTCCCGCTCACTCTCCTCCATAGAAGTGCCTGAAATTAGTCCTTACTTCACACATACGTGGGCACACAAACATTCCAATAACACCACGAAAACCATAGCAAAATACTGGCCAAGCACAAGAGGAAAGCAGGAGAATGCAACTAATAATTGTGGTTTTGGCAATGAACAGAGGACTCCATGCTCTAACTCAAATATCTGCCGTCAAGAGGGGCGCAAATCACCCTCGGAGCGCCGAATGATTACGCATCTTCAGCATGGGTAGAGTTTACCACACGCTCAGCGTCTGGTAGGCTATACCCATCTCTTTACCTATCCGCTCGTGGGTAACCATTTTGATGGGTCGCAGGTTACGGCTAAAATTGGGGAAGTTGGGTACCATACCCATGGGTAAACTCAATGATGCATGCCAGCCCTGGGCTTCAGAGTTTACCACGAGTAGCGCTACCTTCAGGTAGCAGAGTACCCGCACCGTCAATGATGCATGCGGGCCCTGGGTAATCTCAATAATGCCTGCGGGCAGCGCATTGGTTTTCTAGGTACACAAAGAGTTTGTAAGAATCTCGGTGTGTTGAACGTTAAGCGTTCGTGGCCACATTTTTCCGCTGTAGGAGTTCTTCTTTCATGCCTCATACCTGGAGTAGGCGAGGCTTAGTGGAACTCCGATTCGAACAAACTTACCCAGGGAGCGTGTGAAAAGTCATCCAGCTATCGGAGTGAGAGGCGCTGTGGACCCCTCATCATTGCCTCGAAACCTCAAGAGTAAGTATCGCTTATTGTTGCGCCGCTGGGTAAGTGTAATCAGTGAGGGTAAATTGCCATACAGGTTCAAGTTTACCCTACTTTCATCATGAGATCATTCATCCTATCGTAAAACTTGCTACGTACTTATGTATATTTTACGATGGTAAGCACCATTTAGGGTAGAGCCAATCTTACCCACAGGCTTTCAAAAATGTTCACAGATCTGAAACAATGTGAATTAAGATAAAATTATTTCCAAAAAAATGAAAAATGAATTGAAAAAGGAAGTAAAGTTGAAGAAAATTCCAACAATTCCCATGCAAATATTGAGATTTAAATTTCGCAATCGGGTGCGTGTGGCGCGGTGGTAAGAGGCTCGCTGCGCACGCACACGGTCGATGGTTCGATCGCGCCCGTGGCCAGCCAAGCCATCCATCCCTCCGAGGTCGATAAATTGGTACCAGAGGAGTCTGGGAGGATGAAGCACTGACTTGGTTCACTGGATGCCCCCTGCAAGTCACTATATAGGGCACATATGTACGCATTCAACGCCTCTACGATGCTCAGATGAAGTCGAATGCGTGGCGCATCCCTCGTGACGGGATTGATCAACGCCGACAACTTTATCCTTTATTCTTTAAATTTCTCAATCGCTTTATTAGGCGATCTTTGTTGTTCCACCCCTCCCAATGTATTCTACTGTATGTTATTGGTCTAAAAAACGTTCTAATGCTTGAAGATTCCCTAATATAGTGGCTTAGCAAATCGAGGTTCCAATATTTGCGTAAAAATTCTAGGAAATCAAATGAAGCTTTGAGACGGAAAAATTTTGCCCTGTTGGAAATTGTCGTTTCTAGATACCATGGAAAATGAGGCCTATACTGTATTTACGAGGTCGGTGTTAGGAAGATTATAGGAGACTCCATGTTTCGAGCCCCTTACGGCCCTATGCAGAGGGAAGTGCGGCAGGTAGCGAGAGGATCGGCATTGTTTACCTTTTGGCGGTTAGCGACAGACAGCCAGAGTGCCGCGTCGCGTCCGCCTACACATTCTTAGAGTTTACGGCACAAATTGCGTACCCTTCTGATCACCGTCTCTTTTCTATCTAATGGTATAATAATTGAGAGAGAAAATGGGTGGAGCACTGTTCATGAAATTTTTTTCTTCCTGTTTCTTGGAACTATGTCATGGGAACAGTAGCAAGAGTAGAAGAATGTGCAATTCTAGGTGCTGAATCACTATTCGAAGGATGATGACATATTAATTAAGAATTCCATTGTCAACGAGTGCATCTAGAGTGCTATCATAGTTATTATATTAGCGTTGTCCTTGCTAATCAGGCGTCCAATTGCCCAACAGGCTTGCTATGCCCAACAGGCTTGCTTGTCATCAAACCGTGACGGGTAGCATCCGACAAAGACCTGGAAATGTACTTCCACCTCGTCGTCTCATTGCTGCTTCATCAGCTGTGTAATCCATGACCTGCCTGAACAATCCCGAGCATATCGACTTATTCATATTCCCCCCCCCCCTTCCATGTGTACCACATATGGACTTTTAGGAGCTCTCTGCTTGTGACATCTTCGCTGACGTGTTCCCATAGACAGCATTCTGCAAACGAGCCTAATTTCAATCAGTTGTGCCCGTCTCAGAATAGCCGTCTGGGAATGTTCTTTGTGTCGCCGTGTACTATGTGTGCAGTAGCATGCATTAGCGGGAAATCTAGAACATTTTCCTTGCTGAAGAGGTGACGTCGTCGTGTTTCCGCTTTTGATTCCCATGCCAATGTCTAGTTGTTTCCCTAAATAGTGTTTGAGTTGCTAAATAGGCAAGAGCATAAATATAATCAGGACCCGTATCCAATATATTTTACATAGAGAAGGAAAACACACAGTGAACTCCTAACCGAAGTCGACAAGGGGCGGGACCGCGTCGTGGCGATCATGGTCAGAGACACAGGGGCTCTGCATGCTGGATCTGGTTGTCTGCAGCGGCGTGGCACTGAGTTTTCTGCTGATGGCAGACGCAGACAACCAGAGCGACCATGCAGAGCCTCTGTGTCTCTCACCAAGAACGCCGCGTCGCGGTTCCGCCCCTTGTCTACGGTCGTTTGGAGTTCACTGTAGCGGTTATACCTAGTGTACTTCTGAATATGTTTAGTTTTCGTATAAAGTTTATGCACGAAACGAAAACTAAACTGAACAGACAATGAAATTTAAAAACTTAATGTAGCTGAAGAATATAACCGTTCCTACTGGTTTTTACCCATTTTTGATCATCGGACACTTACCACTCGCGCGCATCAGGCCCCGGTAGGGCACTGTATACAAAACCGCCATCTCCGGACTTTTTCCTGGACGAACAATCTAGAATCTAGTTTTGATCTAAGAGTGCCAATAAGGTTCTTGAATGAATTAGGGCACTTTTAAATCATGCTTGGCTCTTTTCCCCTAATTTCAAAAAGGTAAAATATCCTGGCGCTACGAGAGCGAGTGGTACGTGAGTGTCCGTAAACCCTCTCTACCATTCTGATAGATACCTCCGTACCTCTACCACTTTTCATCCTAAAGCGCAGCACAGGAAAATTTGAAAAAAAAAAGGTAAGATTCGCTAAGATTTGCTACAATTGGGCTGCAAGAAAGTAGAGTTCGTCTCATTATCATTGTAAATTTCTTACATTCTCATGCCGCAACCCCAACTCAATCCTCATTATGAGCAAGTTATTGACTTTGCTTTGTAGTAACATTAGAGTGCTCTTCGATGCAAGCCCATTAACATTTCTCCACCTCTTAATCCTAGCAACGTTAGATTGCTGTGTTCTTGACATCACTCTTAATAAACAGTGAATTCATCATCTCAAATAGTAAGATACCCGTCAGTTCCTCCCATGTAAGTTACGAAAACTCTCTATCCTAATACTTCGTTTGACTACCCCATCGCAATTTTCTTGGATGTTCCTCGTGTACTTGACGCTATAGGTTAAACGAAATCCAGCTCGAGGAGTTGTCTTACAGTTTTTTTTTCACGAGCGCGAAAGAGTTCGGTCGATAGAGATGGGTAGCAATTAAACAACAGGGCTAGGATTGTCCAACCGAAGCCAAGGTAGGAGCCGCATGCAGCACCAAAGTTACCCAAGGTAAACATGTTAATACCGCGCATATTCACCCATCGTTGGAACAGGCGTCAACACGGTTACCCTGGTTGATCCCAATGAGGTAAATTATCCTGGCCTTGGAAAGGCATATGCTAAGGTCCAGGATTAAGGACAATGTAAGTATGTGTAGGGTCCCTAATCTGAGCAGGACCATGGAGATCACCCAAGGTAAACACTTTGAAATCTGTGTGAACGATGGCTAACTTAGTGCAGTTTTAACAGCCTTGCCCTGGGTAATGTCAGGGATGCATGTGACCCCAACAATGTACTTGTACGATGACTAGAGAGAACACTGCGGTGCATGTATGTATGTTTTTATGTAGTACGTAACGTGCATAATTCCTTGTGCGTACTTTGGTCAAGTTCCCCAAAAAAAGAATTACCAAGAGACACACGCTAATATTACCTATGGTAAACGTGTCACCGCCCAATGGTGCTGGGTAAATTTGTGCGCCTACCCGGGGTAATCTGATGCATTTAAGCTCAGCAGGCTTACTTTACGAAATGGCCCCATCATTCGTGAGCAGCACACCGAATCTCCGCCCCAATAAGCTTGGTTAAAATTAGCCAGAATTTGCCTTGTTGTTATGTGAGCATACGTAAATGCAAAACGTGCACAGTTGAAAATATGTCAGCTGAATATACTTAATTAGACATATGCAGGTTTTCAAATATCACTGCACTTTGCGTTGTTAGAGCCATATTTCTGAAAAACGAGGTATGTATAAAGGCTAACAAGCAGGAGCTGCCCAGTCCTTGTTGCAATCATGTGAAACCTTCTTCTAATTAGCTCTGGGAAAGTTTGCTCCACGGTTTCTAAGGGCTATTGAAGCTCAGTGAAATTCAGTTCGCTTTCAAATGAAACATTTCTAGACACAATCACGTAAAAACTTCCTCTGATAATCAGACGACATGGTGATAATGGGAACGATGCGTATCGATCGTAAGGCCGCATTATTTTTCATTGTTAATCATCTTTCTCACGTCTGAAATCTCCTCACTCGCCTTATCTATGTGGCTACTACCGGATGTAGCGGCGATCGATACAATTACCGGCGGAGTCTGGGGATACCCAAATGAATTGGACTCAAGAATACGAGAGAAAACAGTGCACACTTAGGTCGTGGATGTAAGAACCTGAGCGGAAATGGACACCACCTCCTTGCTCAATCAGAAAGTTACCATAGCGATGCAACCTTGACCCGACATTTCCCCATTTTTTTAGAGGGTGGGGGGGGGGCACCACACACCCACCACGACGTTCGAACCATAGCTCTGCAGTTCTTCATCCATCAAGGCTTCTCTTCATCTCTTGCACTACATAATGCCCGTTTCCACCTTTGCGCTATCGTATGACCACACAATCACCATCACGGACCAATCAGGGAACTTCGTTGCAGACACACAAACACACACACACACACACACACACACACACACACACACACACACACACACACACACACACACACACACACACACAAAGCACTTCTTTACAAGTGATGAGTGGACCGCAACCAGAACCTTCAAAAATAAAGTTTTTAGCTGTGTATTTACATAGGATCTTATCCATTATGTACGGTAACTGAGGATACTGTAGGTATATGGTTAAAAAAAAACTAGAAGAAAATGCCGATTTCAGGGAGAAAACGGAGGTGGCATGCAAAATGATGTTGATAATCGTGTTCAGCACCTCAGACATCCCCCTATGCAAAGTTTCTGCCAGAAAAATCATTTGAAGATTTTGGGTCTGTGAAAGTTGAACAGTGCCGCAGATTGTTATTTGTTTATTTGTTTTGCTATATTATTCTTTTATCTATCATCCTTCATCATGTTCGTGTACGCTACTATTGAAGTTAAATAATTTTGAATTCCCGTCATTCTAAAATTCCAGCTTTTTCCAAGCATATCTTTCAGGATTTCAACTCTCGAAACTTCTTCTTCTGGGCTTTCTGATGATCTAATTCTAAATGCGTCATGTGTTTCTCTCCCCTTTTCACACATTTCATATGTCTGCTGGCATTCCATTGCATATTTCTGGTCGCACGAGCGAATTCCTTGGCGATGCTTCGTGGAAATCTATTCTATTACAGGTGCAACGCTGAATACTAGCTATTCGTGTCGTGCGCAGATGCCCGAAATTTCCAGGAACAACATGTCGCGATGCACTTCTTCTGCAGCTACCCCGTCAGTTCCTCTTCCGGCTCTATCCCATGAGTCACGTCTGGGGACGTCACCTGGAAACAATGATGAATCCCCTTGTTCACCATCGTTAATGAAGGCCTTTTGTCTCGTTCGTTTTTGCCGATGTAACCTGGCGACCAACGCGGCGCCTAGTTGCCATCTCACTGTTTTCGGGGCATAATGGCGGCTACGGGAATTAATTTCGTAGCCAGCGCCGGCTTTTGTGAAAAACACGCCTTAATCCGTATATTTCCGCGTGGGATCTGCGTACATAGCCAGTTCTTTTTGCTCTGGCGTGTATCCTGAAGGTTTCCTTCATTCCTGGTATTTTCCCACTAAAATGTGGTACTTATACCTTGCTATACTTACTATTGATTGTTTTCAAAGGGCAAAACAAGTCGCTAGTAAAGGCATACACTTACATATTTTCACCTCTGCCTGGATGCATAATTAATAATACCCAGGGTGAACGTGATGTTCGTGTTGACGATGAGTAAATTTGTGCGTTGCTGAGACGTTTACCCTGAGTCATCCCAATGACGTATGCGATCCCAGGAGGACTCGGCTCATTCAGGGCTGCGCGTGGATCACTTCCTTCCCGGGAATGTTCCTGAATCCACTCCCTGTCTGGGATTACCTCCTTATTACTGCTCTTTGCTCAACACTTTGTCGGATTTCGGATAAATCGCCAGCCATTTCAACGAAAGTAAATTTGTAACATTGTTAGTGAGAAGGCCACCTGCCCGGCTTCTCGGATTTCACAGGGACTTTCCTGACACCTGCGGCACGCTCTGACCCAATGCGCTTCTCCTTTAGTTTCTTTCAATCGATATCAGTCTAAAGGGACCATTGGGGTTGGCGTTGGAGAAGTAACGTCCGAAAAGTCCTGTTCTCATCACCTCCTAAATGTCTTTGGAGAGTAATGGTCACCATCTGAGGCGAGATTTATAACTCTACCCGTTAAGGCTTTGAACGGCAGGCTCATTCACGACACTGGAGCTATTCTTGGGTAAAATGTGAAATACCTCACTACTTTTGCTGCTGCCTATCATCTCTGGCGCAGACGAAACGCTCGAAACAGGTACACCCATTTTGCCCGGAAAACTCGTCCACTTTAGTGGTGTTTACCGAATCTATATATAAAACATAGCATAAACACCCTTACGACAACTTTTTTTCAAAAACCTAGGCGACGCGCGCGAGCGCCAAATTCAAACGCTGAGAAGGCGACTGTAAGTAAGCAACGAAGAAGGGGAACTTTGAAATAATGGACATCATCCAAATTCCCAGGACACTCCACTCTTCCCCTGATGTACGTCAACTCGTATATCGATTTATCGATCGATTTTATCGGGTTTTCTCAGTTTAGCTCCAAACCAGATCGAAATGTGCCAGCTAGGGCAATCTACCACGCTGACTACGAATCTGATGACCAATTCACGCAATATTTACTGATTCATTGATTTCGTTTATTTCTTGCGAGTTTTTTTAGGAGAGCCTTAAGGATAGTGTGCAGTTGGCGTGCAGACCCCAATCATATGTCCATGATTTTGAGCATCAAACTTACACCTCAAGTGATTTCCCACGCCTATGTTGACACTCAGCAACTAGTAACATATTAGATATACATTCTATTATATATCGTTCTATTCGATCTCGAATAAGTCAACAAACTCAAATGTCCAGGGAAGATATAGCTGTACACCATTACCCAAAGTATTACCACCAATCTGTATTACCAGCCATCGTTTACATCTGTGTCATCACGTTTACCCTGGATAATCTCATGCATCCAGGATCTGGTGCCGCATGCACCATTGAGATTACCCAGGGCAAGCGTGTCAACACAACACAAATTTACCCGTCGCATGTACGGGGGTCAACGTGTAGGTACATTTACCATGTGTGGTCCCAATCGTGCATCCAGGAACTGAAGGTTTCCACTGATGTCGCCACAGGACGACTCTAAAAAATGTCAATTCTATTATGGTTAGGATATTGGTGATTAATTATACCATGAGTTCGATGAAGCATGGGTTGATTCTTACCGCTGAGCTTACCTATTCATGTCAGTCGCTGCGAACTATAAGGTTCCATGCACATCTGTCGTGGACATCCCTTCCCCATTTCTCCTGCATATGTGCTCCATTAGTGGATCAATTGTTTTTCAAAATCATTTTGTGGAACAGATATATTCACACTCTTCATCCGTTCACTTATTTAGATATTTTTTGAATACTTCTGCTAGAACAAGTGAAATAATAGCACGAGTTCCTACCAAAAGGAAATAGAAGATGTTCTTGCACTATTTTGGGATGTTATTCCAGACTCCCCCTATTCCGGGATTTATTCATTGTTTTGCCTTATGATGCAAATGAGATGAGCGTAATGGTGTTATGTGGATGCCATTCATACGGGATTTCCTATGCTAATCAGACAGGATGTTGATGGAACAAAGGATATGAGAGTCTAGTCTTTCACCGCTAGAACCATAGGCTGTTTTCATGACTCTCCATGAGTTCTCACCTCATTCCTTCCCTACTAGCCTACCCTCCGCCCTCTTGAAGCCCCCTCCCAGGAAGAATCAGAAGCTCACGCCTGCCCTAACCTCCACGTGTGCTTGGTCAGCTAATAATTCACGCTGAACTTCTGCTTTGAACGGGTCTAGGCCATTGCTGCAGGGGACGCACTCTGAGCTGTTGTTCCCATTCCGGAGTACTTCCGCTTGTGGGATTCCCCAATGAATTCGGTTCCGTCACATGATCCAAAATTATTCCAGAGATTCGTCTGTTTTCTATTTGCGACTTGGAATTTGCAGTTTATAATAACCTTCCGTTTTGTTCTCATAGCGGCTTTTATAGTCGCCGTCCACTGAAAATAGGTATCCTAACGTTTCTAAATGACTTTGTAGTGAATTGTTCGGCTTGCTTTTTTCTGCATCTGCAAGACCTCTGTATTATTTGTGAGTCTCCTTTAGTGAAAGGAGCTTCTCAGGAACGAGCAAGTACTGTTGTGGATGGTTTCAAGCAAGGGGCTCTTTTTCGGTGGGGAGGCAGTCAAGGAGCACTTCCTGCTACTCTTCATTTAGATCCAATGTACTAATGTAGGATCATTCTCGGCCACAGATTTATAGGACCATTCTCGACTACTCATCTGAACAACATTTTTTAAAGTGAACTCATTGGCGGAAATGGAGACTTCAATTTGTTTATATGCCCGAATGGGTCGCCACTTTCTTCAAGCACGTCCGCTATTGAAATTTTTCAATCCCATATTCAAATCCGAAACGTGTCCGGTATCAACGATTTTTGAACTCACAGTACCTTCTGGTAAGGATAAATATTAAAATGATGGGTTCATGACAATGCTCCCAGGGCTTGCAGTTGGTCACCGAAATTTCGCTGAAGGCCAGCACCCCATGCTCAAACACCAAAAACCTGGCTGACTCATGAAAATGTTGTTTGCATGCTCATAACATGGATAATTGTCGCGTTTCGCAAGAATTGTTTCGGGTACATTGCTCCTGAAGAAAATGTGTTGTCGCTGTTTCCAAGGCAGTGGGGTTTCTCTATCGCTCCTTCATCATATTTTTCTATTCCTTTTTCGTTTTTTTTCTGTTTTTTCTACCATTTCATGCGTTTCTTGATTAATGAGGAGTGCCATCTTGTTAGCTGAATTCGCGTCTATGCTGAGAATTTTCCCTAAATCATTTCGAATCTCTTTTCTTCAAGCTCCATGGGGCCATCACTTTTACGCTCTCATTCATTCATTCATTCATTCATTCATTCATTCATTCATTCATTCATTCATTCATTCACTCATTCATTCATTCATTCATTCTTTCATTCATTCCATTCATTCCAGTCATTCATTCATTCATTCATTCCAGTCATTCCAGTCATTCATTCATTCATTCATTCATTCATCCCAGTCATTCATTCATTCATTCATTCCAGTCATTCATTCATTCATTCATTCATTCATTCATTCATTCATTCATTCATTGATTCATTCATTCCAGTCATTCATT
Organism: Ancylostoma ceylanicum; assembly: GCA_000688135.1. Lineage (NCBI taxonomy): Eukaryota > Metazoa > Nematoda > Chromadorea > Rhabditida > Ancylostomatidae > Ancylostoma > Ancylostoma ceylanicum. The sequence goes on along the minus strand of JARK01001357.1, from coordinate 834,305 downwards.
CATTCATTCATTCATTCATTCATTCATTCATTCATTGATTCATTCATTCCAATCATTCATTCATTCATTCATTCATTCATTCATTCATTCATTCATTCATTCATTCCAATCATTCATTCATTCAGTCATTCATTCAGTCATTCATTCAGTCATTCCATTCATTCATTCATTCAGTCATTCCATTCATTCATTCATTCATTCATTCATTCATTCATTCATTCATTCATTCATTCATTCAGTCATTCCATTCAGTCATTCATTCAGTCATTCATTCAGTCATTCCATTCATTCATTCATTCATTCATTCATTCATTCATTCATTCATTCATTCATTCATTCATTCCAATCATTCATTCATTCATTCATTCATTCAGTCATTCATTCATTCATTCATTCATTCATTCACTCATTCATCCATTCATTCATCCACTCATTCATCCATTCATTCATTCATTCATTCATTCATTCATTCATTCATTCATTCATTCATTCATTTATCCATTCATTCATTCATTCATTCATTCATTCATTCATTCATTCATTCATTCATTCATCCCATTCATCCCATTCATCTCATTCATCCCATTCCTTCCTTCCTTCCTTCCTTTCTTCCTTCATTCATTCATTCATTCGCCACATTCGTTCATTTATTCATTTATCCATTCATTCATTCATTCATTCATTCATTCATTCATTCATTCATTCATTCATTCATTCATTCACTCACTCATTCATTCATTCATTCATTCGCCGCATTCATTCATTCATTCATTCATTCATTCATTCATTCATTCATTCATTCATTCATTCATTCATTCATTCATTCATTCACTCATTCATTCATTCATTCATTCGATTCATTCATTCATTCATTCATTCATTCATTCATTCATTCATTCATTCATTCATTTATTCATTTATCCATTCATTCATTCATTCATTCATAGCAGGGCATTTCTATGAAAAATCTTATTTGACGCTGTGGAAGTACTAAATATAATACGCAAAAAAACCTATCATGCTATTCATTATAGGATATTTTCATTATTATTTTCGGACACATTTCGAATCGCTTCATTTCATACATCGAATTTTTCTACCAAATTCTCTTTTTTATCGCGATTCGGCTCCTTTTGGTAGAAATTCCGTTTTTTCCTCGGCCATTTTTCTTCCCCCCCCCCCCTCCCCACCTTAGACACTTTCCCTCTTATATAATCAGGAACTATAATGTAATACCTCACCACTAATAGCTACTCCTACTTTCGGAAATCCATGAAATCCAGGCCAGGAGGATAGTTCCTTGTCATGTCATATGTGTAGCTGTATCCTTGTTTGTCCGATATTATGCTCCTTATACGGGAAATTTGCTCTATCAGGGCTTCCATACAGATTAATTGCGGGTTTCTTTGAGTCTCAGTGTTGTTTTCCCCATCCGTACAGTGCAGCTTTCACGCTAATCACCATGCTCTGCTCTGCTCTGCATCCATTCCTTCGACTTAAAATGTTCAATTGCTCTTATTCTGATGCACATTTGGGACCGGAAGTACTCGTTGCCAATAACCCCCTCTACGAGTTGGCCATCTGGTGCATGCGTTCACTAAACACCGAGAAGCATGGGGTAAATTGCTGGTTGAAGAAAATTATGGCCGTTTCCGACTGGAGACTGCGACGGAATCCCCATAGCACTGCTATTATTAGTGATTGGCCGTTTGCAGGTGTGTTTTTCTGCGAAAGGATCCGTCAAATTAAGTTGTTTTTCCTTCTATTTGGCAGAAATTGCTGCTAGTACCCTTCTTATTGAAATGAAAATGTTTAGGCGGAAAGTTCGGGTATTGATTCCAGGCTTCTGCATAGGGTCTAAAACGGAGTGAAATAGGAGGAAAGAAAAATGTTTGGAGGTAACTGTCATCAATCCTCCCATGCCCAGAGGAACCATACTTATTTGAAATGATCTGCTCTGATTTCCATGTCTATGCTCTAAATTGGTGACATTGGAAATCTTTGACTTAGAAAGAAACTGTGGAAATTTCCCTCCATATTCCTGCAAGTTATCATTTTGGCACTAAATTGCGTAAAGCTACAATCAGGGTCAGGCGTGACGATGGGGAACACCTACCCTTAATACGATCCCCCTCCTTTCCCCGTCCGATCTCCACCTCTTGATGGCCCTCATTCCCCCCTCCCCTCGTCCTCCTTGTGCTCCCGCGCTTCCTAGTATAACTTTTTACCCTCTTTCTTCCATGTTGCAGTTGTATGGTTATTTTACTCTATTTTTTTTCGTGGAGGCTCTGGAGAGAAAACAAAATCAGGGTACAAAAAGGGTTTGGAGAGGTTGAAGGTCCAAATACCATTTTTTATTGCTTGCTTTAGATTATCGCTTCATTGCGCTTGAACTCTCATGAGGCCATATATAGGGGGTGTCAAACGAGTGTTAAAATGTACAATTCCATCCCATTTCCGTTCAAGACACGGCCCTGACCTAAAAAAGAGTAGAAGTAACTTGAATATGGCTATCATTCCATTCTACGTATAATGTGTTCGAGATATTAAAATTTCATTCTCCGCCTACTGTGACTACAATGTTATGCATTCACACGCTTGTATTATAGTTTTCTCCATTTTCTTCCATCGATTTGCCGACAAGCAATACGTCTATTGTTATCCAACCGAATAATCTGGAATGAATTATCAACCTTTTGCAAAATTATGGTATTTGAACATGAAATGGATGCAAATGGCTATCAAGTTTGCGACAGTAAAGGACAACAGAGTCAAGGGGTAAAGTTCTAAAAATGCGCATTATTTTTGCGTTAACCTGATATCAGCTGAGAGGAGGAGGTTGTTCAAGAGAATGCGGAAGCGAGGAGGCGGGAGGGGTCCTTGTGAGGGTAAGAATTTGTGTGCCGGTCGAGGACAGGGTATTGCAGTTTTGGTGTCTTATTAAAGGGGGGGGGGGTCGTATGAGTGTCGATTTTTTTATCATCGCCACGCTTGAGCCTGTTCAACGCACTATAAAATTTTATTGTATAGGTCTCCGAACACCTCGAAAATCCATTGAAATTCGATAACCTCAGTCTTCGAGCAATGCGGAAACCTGGGACCACAAACCACCCTGGGGAAGCATTCTGACACCTCACGATTTTACCCATCGTTAGCACCAGAATCAACGTGTCTACCCTGGGTAGTCCTCAATGATGCATCCAAGCCCTGAAGTTTTCATTTGGATGAATTCAATATCAGTGTGTATCACATACAGTCGTTCCAAAAAATACTTGCCTCCGGCATCCACCGCCCGTCTGCTAAGCCGCGCCGCGCCTCCTATGCATTATCATACGTGCTGCGACGTGGCTCAGTCGACGTGCAGTGTACCGGGAGGCAAGTATTTTTTGGAAAGACTTCATGTATGTACGTAGTTCCAATTAAGCTGTGTTTTATAAGCGCGGTTCACATGAAGTCAACAGTCGAACGTGACCGATGCGCGGTTAGCAGTATTGACTCATTTGCTAACTCAATCAACTTTTCGTTGCACTCGTTAAAACAGTTATTTCATTACTTTTCTCTGCAGCCTCATCTTTGCTCCCTGAAAACGTGGAAAATTCTAAACTACCTGGGCACTGCTCTTTTTCATATCTTTCTTTCACTTCCGGGGCCTGGATACACCATTAGATTACCCAGGGTAAACGCGTTAATCGACACGTTTACCCTAGGGTAATCTCAGTTACAGGTGAGGCCCCACTAGGGGCTTCCAAATAGCACTCATACTGCTTTGTATGTATTTAGTACCTCCTTCGTCATTTTATTCGCTTATGTTTTGCCCCACAACCAAAGTCAGTACACGCCTATGGGAGTAATAAATGAATGGAAAGCACGCGTATAGAGTACACTTCAAATCGCGATCCTATAATATTTTCCTCCTTTTCTTTTCTCTTTTCATCGTACTTCTTCTTTTTCCGTTCTGGGAGTATTCAAGAACCCAGCTGCCGCTGCCATCAACAGCTCGCCGTGGGTCGTGGGATTTCACGGGTCTTGACGTAAGTGAGTGACACCGTCACCACATGTGATAGATAAAGGATCTCAATGCTCGACCAGGATCCCAAGCGTCTTCATTGTGTTTCTCAGCGTGGCAAATTCCTAACGTTATTTCACTGGACAGGCGTTCGATGTGTAGGCATGTCACTAAATATTGTTTTATGCCATTCGAAAGAGGACGTTTTGTTCCATCAGAATCTGTTTTATTCGTTGATTTAACTTAATTTAATCATCTTCACAATTTCATTGAAAAAGACCGAATTTTAGTTCACTTCATTATTACTGGAATATTCGATGTTTCACTTGTTAGAAGTGTTCTGAAACAACTACTCGCATTTACGTAATACATTGTTCAATTCTAACTACTCTCCATTCAATTATTGTGTTCGCATTAACCTTTCTCACAAGAGTATCACACAATATTACAATGTATTACTATGAAGTACAAATGTCATACAGATTAGCGAAGGTAATCCCGTGAAAAAGACCATTTCTCGCCTGAATGACCTTTTCTCGCGGCATCTCATTATGCTCCCCTTTTTCTGAAGGCCATTTTTGTTTTTTATTCCAATTGGACATTGATCCCCTTGGGCGTGAGGACTCGCGTCAGAATTATTTAATGTGTTGTGTCTGTCCATGTTTTCCCACGAATGGTCTCCCATCGAGCGTCTCCTATTACGATGCTTCCAAAAATAATTAATGCTTGGTTATTTTTAGTGGATCTCGCGGCGAGTCGCGCGTCACTCATATTGTGTAATATTTATAGAGCTCACCTGCTCGGTTTCTAGCCAGCAAATGTCACTGACGTCAAAAAATTGCATTGAAATTTCGCCATACATACAATCTCGCTCACTGCATAACTACACGTATTATTCTCGTTTTTTACCCCATTGAACTCTGTGAATGAATGCAATTTCACAACGATATCCACGGCTGTTTGCGTCTATGGACCTCGCATAGCTCGCTGTGTAGGCTGTCAGAAGCTCTCCAATAGCTATATCACCAGTGGTGAGATTCATGAACATCTCGGAAAGGTTGCGACCTACCCGCTCATTTAGTTTGGACGAGTTTCAAGGACTAAAATGGGTATAGTTACTCCACGGCCAGCTGCTACAAATAATAGCAGGGGTAGCAGGATATGCGACATTTTGTTGGATAGATTCGTCCACTCTCAATGAGCGTGAAGCTCTTCCCGGGAACGTACATGAATCTCACAACATGTTTCATCCAACAGGTTTTTGCTCACGGGTGAAAGATGGAAAACACTAATCAATAATATGAGAGTTACATATAAATGATTTTAAAACAATAACATATCATAATATTATATAGAAAGCTTTAAACATGAAAATACTAACATTGGGTCGACGTGCATCATTGAGATTACCCATGGTGAACGTGTTGACATTACATAAATTTACTTGTGTTCAACGAGGGCTCAGCACGTTTACCTTGGATAATCTCAGTGATCCATTAGGGCCGTGAATGGGGATAATAATCGAACCTGGTAGTACAGAGTAGATGGTAATATCTCCTCCACATAACTTGCAGCATTATTCTGCGTTCTGGATATGGGACACGGATCTAGGTTGAGAACAATTCCACCTTTCATAGGAGAAAGGCGGCCTGAGCTAGAATTCATGAAGCGCTAACCACGCAAACCAACAATGGTTTCTATAACTGGTTATCTTATGGACAGCGCGATCTTAGAAGACACAGATCGGAAAAGTTGGTTTTCTGGTCTGGTTCGGCTGATTATGCGTTCACGAATCCCAGTCCCGGTAGTCTACCATAGCTAGGGCCATATTTGGTTTGCTTTTTATTCCTTTTTTTTGGCGCAACACTAGGTGTGTTTGAGTAAACAAATAAATGAATAAATAAACTAATTGGTAAATAAATATAGTTAACGAGTGAATAAATAAATAAATAAGTTTTCTTGATTACTGGGTCAGGATGCATCATTGGGCTAGACCTCGTGCACATGGCTGCGACCGTCCATTTGGGTAGGTCGGCACGTTTACCGTAACAATACCATTGATGCATCCTGGGTCAGAGCATGATCACGGAAGTGCGGTGCTTTCGAGGTGCTTTTTTCGTGCGGCGTATCTGCCCCGGATTCAAAGGGCTAATGACAGATAAAGATGGAACTAGTGAATAATGATGTAATTCGCTTATAGTTTTCATCCAAAACTGGCCGCATAATTGTTTCTCACCGTCTCCTGTGGGGTAAATGATGGATAAAAGCTTGTTGACCCTCCAAAGTCCATTTATTTCCAGTGTACTTATACGGATGATACGAATATCCTTGCACTTCAATATTTTTTCTTCTGCTCCGCTTCCATACCGCTTAGTACGCAGTCTTCTAGCCGAGTGTAAAGGTGAAGAGTTTTTCTTCAGAGTAAGTCTAAATAGCTGTCCTGCACTTTGGCTGTGATGGGCAGAGCGTCCCTTAGGGGACGTGCTAATAGTATTCAGCAAACTGTGAAAAAAAAGAACGCAGAACTAGTGAATATTGCGACTTTCAGTCAATTTCTGGTGTACATAGGACGTAATAACTTAAATACTCTCAGTACATTACTTATTCGCCAAAAGCTGTGTAGATATTAAAAAAACTATGGCAGCACTCTGATATGAGTGTGAAATGCTTCACGTTTGGGTTTTTTTAGTAGTTTCAGGTAATTTTCCTTGATCTTACAGCGTATTTGTGAACTTCCCATGAATTTGAGAACAAATTGATTCTTTGCGCTTTACCTTCCGATCTGTAAAAGCTGTTAACTGTCCTAGAAAATAGTGTGGAGTTTTTGAAAACCTTTTCATTTCCACAACAAAAAAATCCTTTCGGAAAAGTCTGGAAGTCTTGAGAGATTCCTTGAACTATTCACCTTATTAGAGATTCCCATGAACAAAAGCTTCCGCCCATTCTCCCCCTCCGCCTTGCGACTTATAAGGCTTCCTAGCGTTACATTGGGGCAATTCACAGTAACGTCTGAAAAGCTTCATGAAAGAACTCTTCTACGCTTCGTGTGACATGTGAGAGAAGACTGTGAAGAGAGAGGGGGAAAGGTTCTATTTTTCATTGACATTTGTATAGTTCACCTAAGTATGTACAGACTTGCACCACCATCCGGGTTGAAAAATTCCTTTTTATTGGATGAGAATGAATGTTTACAGGTCTTTCAGATCATTTGGTCATCTCTCAATTATCTCAGGAGAAAAAATCTGTGGCAGATCAATAAATAAATAGATAAATTCTCTAGCAAAGAATGCAGAGCCAGAAATGTAAACGAGAAAGACTACATTTCTTTTTTTTTCTTGAGCAAAAGCTCTTTGTGATCGTTTTTCTCACGAAGGGCTGGGTCTATTTTTCTGCAGCTCTCTAAGAAATGTATCCTACCATGTTCGCCAGCGAAGTGCAAAAGCTTATAGACAAGTTTTTGAAAGAGTCAGCTTATTATGTTGTATGTAGTTTCCATTGAAATGTGCAGTTCTTCTACAAATGTTAATCATCATGGCCTTCAGCAGTTTTTTTTTCGTTGTCTTTGTTTTCCTCCTTTGGTTCAACTGATAATTCTGCATGTTATTCCCACTTACAGCTAAAAACAAACAAATATGTACACATTAGTGTTAGCAAAGTCTTGAGAGGAAATTATTGGCAGTTCATCACCTGTCACCTATTTCACCTGTCCGCGTTCTGAACTCATTGAACCCAGGTGACACAGGTGGTTTGTCTATTTGTTGCAATACTGTATCAGAGTTCCTCATTGCATTTTGGTTCGCTATAAAGAGAGCTTGATATTTTTCCTAAGCTCCTACTTTTCGTAGGCTCATACATATACTGTGTATCTTTATCCGACTACATAGATAACTGCGCTCGGACGGATGCCCCAGTGGTGTCTACATATATTTATTGCTGTACAGTAAGAATTCACCAGCAGATAATCTTATCCAACCGTTTCACATAAGGATATCTTTATCCGTTTGGTAACGGGGCGATAGGGATCGATGTTCTGCACCATCAATTATGTTGCCCCTTGCCAACGCCCTGTTCTACTTCAACGAACAGACAGATGGGCGGATAAATTATGCGGGGTGACAGAATGAATAAAAACTGCTGAAAAAGAGAATCCAGAACTTTGTATCAACGACGTGCCGCCACAACGCTTAGGGGTACGCACGCAGAGTACCGCACGCAAGTGGGAGGGTGGCTTGTAAATGGCTTGGCTCAGGAGAGTGTTCCAAAACCTTGCAAAAGGCGATGCATTCAGTACTTCAAAGCTTCTAGATTCAGATATAGTTTTTTTTTTAATTCCAATTAAACCAACAATTTTTACAGTACAAGCAGAGAGAGAAAACATTCACCTGGGGGTTTTTCGACATTCTCATTACAAACCTGACATTTATCCGATAGCATGCTGCCAACTGTATAGCTTTCAACCATATAAAACTTAGCTTCTCAGGGGTAAGATTTATGAACTCGAAAGCAAGCGAAACCATAACCATAACTATGATAGCAAACCAATTTCAGAGTCACGTGCCTCTCAACGTTAGGTAGTCTATAGGATAATCAATCACGCTAGCCATCGTTGGTTTGCATGGTTAGCGTTTTATGAACTCCAATAGGGCAATTTATACCAGATGCGACTATCAGACGCACGCATCCATTTGCGAAAGATTTGCGATGAAGACCGGTCAACGCGGCATGAAATTCTGAATGAAAACAACGCGCGGCCGTCGCGAGGCCGCAAGCGCGTGCGACTGCGATGCGACTAGCCCCTATTCTTCATCATATAGTCGCATATGCATGTAGAGATTATTTAAAGGCAGCACCCACAAAAATATGTCACTCAGATTTTAGCATGATCTTGGGTTTTTGAGTATGAGGCGCTTAGGTAAAGTAATCAATTTTGTCGGAACTCATGATGAAATGGTTCTCGAATGCTACCAATTTAATGCAGTATAACAAGGTAACAGAGTTGCGCGGATGGGGTAGATCAAGAAAGTTAATAACGCTGTCTCTGTTGCCGACGAATTCCTTTGCAGCTTTTCTGGAGGAGAACAAGCGCAAACGAAGAGAAAATAGAATGTTCACTACAGAAACTTACCTCAGGAAAAAAAACAAAACTTACGGTTAAGAATACTTATTTAAAATTTTGAAAAATCTGAGTAGAATAAGGAATAATATGATCGATTAAAGATTGAAAGGACGTGCATATATAGAGGGAAGCAGACTATGACAGTGTGAACTTTCCGAAATGAGCATGAGCAACAAATTTGTCTTTGAAAAACTGACCGACTCTGGCAAAGGACGACTGATTCGCACTCCGCTACAACTCAAGTGGAGATCCCCGGATCCTTTGTTCAACTTGTTACATCTCGAGAATGCGGATGCGCGCAACTTGTGTAGAACTACTGGTACTGTCGTTCAGACTCCAAAACATTCAAAACTTTCGACATGAAACTTATCGTGGGTGCTGCCTTTAACGTTCTGGTTACGAACCTGGTACACATTTTGTATCGCAATGCTTTTTCCATCAACTGGAGTACAAGAGGGTGTAATTTCTTTCCTGAAGGCACTGGGCGGGATGCTATGATATCAAAGAACTTTCAAACGTAAATTCTCTATATGGACCCTTTATGTTAATTTTAAGATCATTCAAATACGAGAGAGCGATAGATTTCACTTAATAAATGAAAATGAGTCTCAAAAGGTTGCTGACGTACCAGGGTAGCTTTCTTAAAGGCAGCTTCCGAAAAAATTTTGTTACGAACGTTCCGAAAGTTCTGAGAAACCCCGTACTTGGGGAGTATATTCGTCACACAAGCAGGCCTGGAGGTGTCATTTTACCTACTTACAAGAGGATCGCCTGAGACATCATCCAAAAGGATGCTGTTGTTGATTATGGTCACATTTCTTCGAGACAGTTTGTGATGTCTGTTGGCTTCAAATTTTCAAAGCTATCAGCAAAGACGCTATCGTCGTTACTACTGCTATTCTCGCCTTATAAACGGATACGTATTCAATCTCTTTCTCTCACAGAGCAGTGAACTTGACCGTTACCTTCTCATCTGACAGTCTGCGTGTCACCCTTGCTCAAAAGTCGGTTTGTTTAACTTAGAAAAGTTTTGATCAGGCAGGGCGATTCCTCAGCAAGACATTTCGAAAAACCTGCATTTCAGATAAGTAGTCCATGTCCGTAATCATTCACTAGATTTTCCTTGGTCCTTATCCTTATAGCTGCTTAATGTGCCCCTGGAATCCACCTCGTGTCCCAAAAACGCTGTCGTATAACCTGGATTGACGAAGTGCAGGGGACCAAAGCCATTACTACCTGAAGCGAGAGTAAAGTACCACCACTTCGGCCTGGAGGGGGGGGTTGGACCTCCGTGTTGGGCGGGTGCGGGGAGAATCCCCCGTGATAGGAGCAAAGCGAGGCTTCCCCACATACAAGTTCACTCCCACAAGAAGTTCAGGTACTGATAATGTTTGTGAGAGTTCTTAGAGGTTGAATGCATGATTTAGGTAACCCAGGATGAGAGTGCTGAGTGCTGACCTCCCAGACTTACCTCTCAGATTAACCCACCGTTAACACGGGCGTCCATACGTTCACCCTTTCTAATCGAAGCGATGCACTCAGAGCCATTAGTGTTTACAAGATTTACCTGCTCCTTGGGGAAATATAGAGTACTAATGTCATCCAGAAGATTGGACGACACCATAATGAGTGATGATTCTCCCTCTTCTCTTGACATTGCCATCACTTCAACGTTATCCTGTCTCTCTACCTGTCACGCCTCATCAACGTCGACGTTTGCTGGTTTTCCATAGAATTCTCGTTTTTTCCAAAGATGTCTACTCAAGCTCTATTGAACAGAATCACATTAGCAGCCATTCTCGTCAGCTGATTAGCCGACTGCTGGCATTATCTCCCCAGGGGGAGGTGACACGTGTGGTGGTCACATCACACGACATCGTTCATTCTGCTCCCCACATCCCATTGTGCTGCCACACCAATACGCATAATCAAATACGCCTCCGGCCATCGTCATTCGTCATGCGCGTCGCTATAACTTACTCCTTACTGGTTACTTATTACTACGAGTATTTTCAGGGAACTATGAACAAAGTGCTACCGATTCCGAGAATTCGCTACAATCGCCGGCAGTCGACCAAGACCGGACGAGAGATCGTGCGACCGCAGAGTGGCAGGTGCTTTTTTTAATCGTTTATGGAGTTTTTCAGCCACCTTTCGTCCATTTCCTTCCACGTTGTATTATATAAAAATATGATTCCCGGCCTAGGAAAAAAACGAAGCTCTCTGTTTTTTGGGAAAAGCGGGTGGTATAGTATTGTAAAAATGCTAAATTCTTTCTTCCAAATTTTTTCAGAAGCCTTACTATATTTGGAATGTTCCCGAAAGACTCTCCTCAATTGCTAGTTTCCTCCTCCCTGATCAAGTTTAGATAACCAGCTGTCCCAAGATGGATAGCTACGATCTATTCTATAGGCTACGGGTATACTCCTCGAGTACACAGCACCCTGCATCGTCGTCGCGATGGCGTTCTAATTTTTGATGCGTATCGATGGCGGGGCTGTCCGATATCGCCGACTGCTGGGCCACAATCAATACGCATCAAATGTGTGGGCGCTCAGGCACGCTACGGGCTATACACCGCGAGGACTGTGGCGCCAGCCATAGAGTAACGCCAGACTTTGCCACAACCGCCGGCAGGCGCCACATGGATATAGTGAATGAGTAGACTCCAGACGAAAGAGGGATGATGATCAAAGGGGCGTGGCAATCGATAGGCATCTTTTCCACTGTCACTATCAACCACATCGCCAGTTCATTTTGGGCACATCCTCAATAGTACGGGCGGTGAGCTCCATTTGGCGGCGATTCATGGCGATGTAACGTGGCAATCGATACGTATCATTTCCACGATCCTCGTCTCTTAAATCGCCGGTTTATTTCGATTCATCTTGAATTGGCAAAATCTGAGGATACTCATAGCAATCATAATGAATGAAAATCCAGCAAGACTACCTGGAGCCGTAGTAATTGCGCCGTAACCAACGGTTATAGAGAAAGTTATGCCCCTGGACAACTGCCGGTTCCCCATGTTAACCGACTTATAACCTGGACATAGCCACATTGCAGCCATCACTTGAACGAAATTCTCGTGGATCAATGTCTCTATATCTTATTTGCAAAATTCCGCTCGCAGGAGGAACCGAACGTGTGACAAACAGCACGTGAGACTGCGGTCATCGCACTGCGCCACCATGCAAGTGATTACAATCACATAGTGATGAAGGAAACCGACTGCATACACATCGCTGTCGTAAATATATCTTGTACTAGTAGTGAGATAACTGATTCATGAGGAAATTATTCTATTTAGATAACTAATTCATAGGGAAAGTTTTCATTACTGAACACTGTATTGAAAGTGAATCAATCTATCTTTAGCGTGGTTTTTTCCATTTCTATGGCATAACCACGCACAATTAATGTGTTTAAACCTTTTCCACTATTCTGAATGAGAACAAAAGGGCGAAGTACGAAAATGCAAAGCTCTGACCATCTGCGGGATTCGAACCCCGCACTACCATCATAGTGGCCTATCGCGGTAACCACTCTGCCACATCTCACCTGGTGTCGGAAGACATGAATAGCCTCCACAGCCTCATAACAAATACAAACTAGTCAAAAAGTGGTATACTTAGGATGAAGCCTCGATATGCAGTGCCTCGAACAATGTTAATTTCATTTCAGTATGCAGAATTCTGATTCAAGATGCGATAGGATCCGTTTCCAAAGCTGGCTCGTTGTTTTGTTTTGATGAAAAGAACCATGAGAGGCTTTCAAATGAAAACAATTCCCTCACATCCTTGGTCCTTTGGAGCATCAGATTCACAGCTATGATGCGTACTTGTATGTGCATTCGTTTGGCGCGCGCAAAAGCGTAAAAGTGGAGCAAATGAAGATCCTGGTTATTAAAAAGTCCTCTCGAGGACTTTTTAATAACCGGGATCTCCATTTGCCTGCGTCTATGATATCTGCGCGTTCTCTGCGCGCACTCTAACAATATCGATATGGCAGTGCCTGTACGATCTGCTCAACCGATGGTTTCGCAGCGCCCCAGACCAGGATCCAAGGCGTGGTGTAACCCGCTGGTTATATCACGGTTATCGAAACTAAGTTGATATTTAGATTTTTCACACTATATTGACCTCACAACGGTTTCGGGTTATGGAATGTACAACCGCCGGTTTAACTTGCTGGTTAACCGGCAGTCATAGTGCAATTACTACGGCCCCTGATTGGTTCATCGTTGATTTCTTCAACTCGCCACTCAAAGTCCGGAAATACGTGAATTTCTTCGTCACCTCTCCTCAGAATGTCTTCTATTCCTCTTACTTCCTGTGACCCACACGAAAAAATCAGCAGCCCCGAAAAAGTTACTAGAAATATTTTTTTTCTTCGCACAGATGCAGTTCGAATACCACGGCTCCAAATCTTGAGCCGCAAGCATCATTAAGGTTACCCAGGGTAAACATGTCTACATCACGCAGGTTTGCCCATCGTTAACACTGGCGCCAACACGTTTACCCTGGGTATTCTCGTTGATGCATCCAGACTCTGTTCTGGTCCTAAATGTAATTGCCGTAGCTCCAATGGAGATTCTTTCACCCTCAAGAAAAACGAAAACTAAAAAATCAAAAGCTCAGACGTTCATCTCCGATATTCACAGTGCAGAATACATGAGCCGCTCCCAGTCAAAACAGTGTACAGAAACATGAATGGTCACTCATTAGCCGAGTTGTAGCCTGAAAAATATGTTGATGTTGTCGGCTGTCCTGATTGCGTTCATTTTTCTTTTTTTATCATGTGAATTGTTCTCTTTTTTCTCTTCTTTGAAAGATTTACCTTCTTCTCAAAAAAGGGAGAAAGGTTACCTATACCGAGCGGAACTCGGAAAATCGTAATTTCGAGCACAGTTAATATTTGTGGATCCTTTTCAACGATTTCCATCGTTTCTTGATTTGTTCACATATCACTCGGCACTTTTTTTCATACTTTACTTTGTTCATATTTCATTTATGTTTCTATTCTAATTTTTTTCATCGTTCTGTGTTTCTTCATAAGCGGAAAAGCGGGAAAAAACATGGAAATGCATGAACAAAAAACTGATATCGAGAGACTGTCTGTACAAGTACGTATCATTGTTGTATGTGCTCACATCACATTCTTGAACAGTAAACAACAAAACCTATGAATTCAAGGTACTGTCAAGTTGCTACAGTCCTTGTCGAAAAGATGGGATTCCCCTGAGCAGTTCCATGGCGTCGCAGCGGGACCTACTCGATAGAGTATGCTCTTACCGCAACTCTCGATCATGTCCCGCCGCGACCTCTGCAACCACAGAATCCGTCTATCTTTTCAAGGGGGACTAAACATTACGCTCAGCACAAGCAAAAGAAACCCTGAAATTCCTGAGGAATCACGAATGAGCATTTTTATGTTTCTGCTGGGCCCGTATCCAATATACTTTATCCAGTCGGGGATAAACACGCTCTAGCGGATATGTTACAGTGCTTTCGAGAATCTGTTGTCCAGTAAAACCATATGCTTGGATATGCAAATCCGCTCGTTTTTTTCCTGCAGGTTATCTCTATCCGGTCGATTTCCACATGATAACGATCCATGATCTACTCCTTCTTGATTTTGAGTTGACTCTCTCCGGGAAACCGCCTTTGCACCAGGAAATGAGCCTTGCATATTTCCCTCATAACTCTATTCACAACAATTCTGAAAATGCCCAGGTTCAAGAATCAAGGTACATGGAAAATGTTCTATTAACAACGATTCTGTAAATCTACGGTTAGATTGAGCAAACGCAGTATCCGAAATTTGCTTGAGTATACAATTTTCTAGAGAGGTTCTCTTTTCCGGTGGAGCTCTTGTCTTTCTGCTGGTTTCCGGAGAAAAAAAAATCCCAGGAACAAGAGTGAATTTGGTTTACATAGTATACTATTCCTAATAAGATTTTACCTATTGAGCTCAAATGTCAGCTGCTTCTTTTTAATTTTTTTCTGTGATCACGTGAGCTTTAATTTCTTTTGAAACATCAAGTCTCCACACTAATATTCAAATGATCTAAGTTTTCACTCTTTGATGTTCCCGCTTATCCGGATAATTATTTCCTCCTGTGCTATTCCACACCTCCTTGCTCCATGCGGTGTTTATACTTCATCGCTGCGGGACCATCACGCACGTACAAACTGTTCAAAAGTAGCTGATTCCGTGAGGAAGCATGTGCACACAACGGTCGCGTTGGGATAATTGACTGTTATCCACGTGAAGCGACGTCGTGAATTCTTGCCACATGCTGTTTATACTCTTTTTTCATCGGAAATCGCGCAGTTGCCCGAATTCACGCCGCATCTGCTTGCAGGAACGATGCGCCAATTTCATAGCCGTTGTAGATTAGGATTTGCTGTGCTTCTTTCCTCCAGTTGTTCAAATTTACAAGCTAGTCGATTTCGTTACCTGTCTAGCCATGACGCCATTGCTTCGTAGTGAAGTATAAACACAGTCTTTTCTATTGAAATAATTGCCTGTTACAAAAGCACGTAAGCATAGGAAAAGAGGCATTGCCGTTCCTCGCATCCTTGAGGTATCCTGTATTTCTCACAGCTGAGATAACGCAAGTGTGCAAAGAAATGAACAAGATTAACATTTGGCAAAGATCTCGAAGACATTATTCTTTATCCCAGTGCTTTGTGTAATGTTTTACATTTTGTCCAGTCAGTAATTGAGCATCTTTTTTGAATGAGGCAATGTCAGGATGCAAGCAGCTGTGCGCTCGATTGTAAGGTACGTGTCTGTTCCAGGTTTTTTTTGAACTTATACATCTAAATTTCCTATTTCTTTTGTTGTGTGATTGTGAACCAGGCTAAGTAATGATGATTTTTCAAATGTAAGGGTGAATCTCCAGTTTTTTCCCACAAGTAGAATGGCAGATTGCGGAAGAGATAGCGCATTTTTGAAAGCTTGACTACTGGAAGCATGAAAAATACTTTACAACATCGAGAGCCACTAAACCATATGCTTTAGCACATGCTCATTAGCGGCAAGCCAATCCAGGAAATTTGCCTGGCTATCAAAAGTAGAATTTCCTCCGAATCTGTGAAAAACCCATAATTCATGGACCATTCTTGTTTCATTTTCATCATATTCATCCCGTCAAAGCGTCACTACTGTTCCCTTCATCGATTTTTTGAGGTATCGATTTGCCTCAAATGTGTGCATTTTCTAGTGTTATATTTTCTAAATGAGCTTATTTAGACTGTATTGTGTCCCGGCTCCGTCATATGTATGTCCTCTGAATACTTTCTATTTCTTCCTTGACCACTTTAACTTTTTTTTCTGAATGTCTCTTTTGGTTCTCTCATTTCCGGTTCTTCTTCTTTTTCCATCCACTTTCTTTTGAAGCATCGAGATTCATGGCCTAAGTTTCTCAGTATTTTTATTGGTCGGTCCTGAAGTCCCGCACCAAATTTTACACTTTTTTGAAACAACCAGAACAATATTGTCAATGGATGCAACCTCTTCTTGCCAACTTCTATATTTGAGAAGTGCATGTGTGGTAGAACATTTAACCACATTCTGCTACCAAACAATTTCAAGGACGAGGAATTCTGGATCGAAAAATAGATGTTGCTGCATGACCCAGACAACCCTAATACTTATTCGTTTTCCTTCAAATGCGTCCCAATGGTACGCAAAGATGTACACTAGTACAAATTTTTGGAAGGACCGCTGCGGAAAACCTGAAGAACCGACAGGTGACCTGCGCTCCTTCCGAGTAGCTGCTGCGTTTCCTCCGATTAGCTCCTGCGGTCCTTCCGAATAGCTTCTCCGACCCTTCCGAATAGCTGCTGCAGTTCTCCAGGAAATTTTTCTGAGCGCCTCAGAACGTGCTACAGAACTGCCCGTGATGTCATCACACGGTGGTACCCACGC
This sequence comes from Ancylostoma ceylanicum, assembly GCA_000688135.1. NCBI lineage: Eukaryota > Metazoa > Nematoda > Chromadorea > Rhabditida > Ancylostomatidae > Ancylostoma > Ancylostoma ceylanicum. The sequence continues at coordinate 817,245 of JARK01001357.1, read as the reverse complement.
ACAAAAATGATGACCTTGTTGAAGGTCGGTAGTTTTGCAACTAGACATACCAAGGAAGCCAATTTCTTATCGCCAATTTGAAACCCCAACGTTTTGTTGACCGCAACAAAACTGAGCTCTGTATCTAAGAAGGGTTTGATACGCTCACTATCTCTCATGCATTCCGCTGCGGTCTTTCCGAATCTTTTTATCTCTGTGTCTTTCGCTTCTTAAACACATGGTCGAGATCTCTTTCTGCTGCGGTGCTTCCGACATTTTGTCTAAGCAGGGAGAGTCAATCACGACTGTGACTCCCACAGACTGTCGCTCCACACCTCTTACGCATTGCGGAAAAATAGAAACTTCTTTGCAGGAAAGTTGCTGGAAAAGCGTGCACTAATTTTCCACCAACCTAATATTTTTGCTATCACTTTATCCTTTACCTACCTTCGCTTTCTACGTTCAACCATGTTTTCCATTCCCGTTGTGCTCTTCCACCAAGAGTTTAGAGATAGCTTTTTTGTCAGAAGAACTGGAGCAGTGATACAGTAGAATATGCGATAGAATTTGAATAACGCATACAGTATTAGCAGTGGGGTTCACCCCAAAAACTGCACTTATAGGGGCTATTATACTGCGCCTAAACCAGGTCAACAAGCGATCAATAATAGATGAAGCAGCCTAGAGTAGATCAATTACACCACAACGCGAAATTTTCCAGAGCTATAAGGTTGTTGTTGGCGCTGCAGTTGCTTTTGCTGTTATCTTTACTTTCATCTTCTCCGCCATTATATGTTGGTTTTTTGTTTTCCTTGGCATTGCCTTTATCCTTCCCTTACCTTTACGCACCATTGTTAATCTTCCACTTTGCAAGAAGCCAAGGCCTACATGCATCATCAGACTATCCAGGGTAAATGTGTTGACGCCCATTTCAGCAATACGTTGATTTGGGGGTGCTAAAACTTTTACTCTGCGTAATCTGAATTGATGTATACAGCCCCAGCAGAGATCGTCAATTTTCCCACATTTCGTTAACACGTTTACCCTAGTCAAATGCATGTGAGCCCGGTAGAAATCCTCAATTCTTTTCACCACATTTTACCACATTTACCACACCACTTTTTACCACATTTACCCTGGGTAAGCTGAATTAATGCAGCGTGGCCCCAGCAGAATTCCTCAAATTTTTTGCATCATGCTAATACATTTAACCCGGTAATCTGCACTGATGCATGGGGCCCTAGAAGAAATCCTCAATTTTTTCACATCGTATTAACACGTTCACCCTGGGTAACTTTAATTGATGCATGCAGCCCAGCAAAAATCCTGAATTTTTTTTCACGTTGTGTAAACATATCTACCCTGGGTAATCTGCACTGATGCATGGGACCCTAACAGAAATCCTCAATTTTTTCACGTCATATTGACACGTTTACCCTGGGTAATCTGAACTGAAATGATGCAAGCAAAAAACCTCTACATTCCCACGATGTGTGTAGGTAAATCAAAGCCTAGGCTTCGATTTAGAACTTTGGTTAGCGAAGTACTATAATACTTATACGTACACCTGAGCTTGGATGCAACATTGATTACCCCTAATGCATAACTGATTACCTCTGCATCATTGATTATCACTACCTAGGGTAGACTTTTTGTGGTGTTGACACGTTTACCCTAGGTAATCTCAATGATGCATACGGCCTATGAAAGACCAAAAAAAGCACTTGGGAGCCCTCTAGGATTCTTCTTGTTCGATGAAGCTTCAGCTAATGGCTGTGTTCATGACTAATGGTAACATATAGCAGCGATTGGTCGTCCTAAGCAACCCAGCTGGTGCTCGGAGACCTTCGCTAGGATTCTTCCTACTCACCAGCTGTTTCTGGATTCTCATCGTTCCACGAGACGGGAGCTGTCACTGATCCTGACGCCGATTTCGTCTCCGCGCGCCTTTTGGGGGTGGATGTGTTGTCTTTGGCTATAGCGAAAATCGAATAGTCAGGCGCGACGCTACGGACGCGAGAGGAGTCATCTGCTGCCGAAATCTCATTCTCGTACGCTTCTCATCGGCCGCTATATAGCCGCCAGGATCAATATTCAATTCGTTGCATTCCAGTGTTTCCACAAAAGACGCAGGTGCCGTCGCCGCCGTCGCCGCCGCGTCGTCGATTACGCGAGTCGCCGAGTTTGCGAGCGCGTGGCATCGGAGCGAAGTTCAATTCAGAAGCGTCTGGATGTTTCCGGAAACACACTGCTGCTTCAACACACGGCCTCCTCGTACATAGGCGCGTATTCTGGGTGAATTCCCGGCTGATTCTCATCTCATGTACGAGTAGGCGTGTTAATTATTCACGTGCGTTAAATCTGTTTACGCGCTAGGTGTCACACCACGTCGTGTCCCTCAATGTTTTCACCTAACGAGCCCGACTGCAGTTGCTCACGGTTCCTGGACTTGTATGCGTCATTGAGATTACCCAGGGTAAAAGTGTTGATGCCCATGTCGACGATGGGTAAATTTATGTGGTGTTAACACATCCACCGTGGGTAATCTCAATGATGCATGCGGCCCTTGGGTAACGACGCTAGACCTCCCTTACTCTTAGCCACTATGTGGAAATAGCCTTCAGGGAATTTCAGGCAATTTAGATCTTCGAGAAAAAGTCCACTAGCTCTCCTATCGGCCTTGATCTTGCCGCCCGTTGTAGACTAAAAACATCTTCTTCTATAAAGTACTTTGGAGTAATGTAGCATTTAATCTCGCATCGATCTAGGAGTCTTGTGAGTTGAAAGGGCGGCAGTTTGTCCTCTCTTCTTCTCTCTCCCGCTCCTTTTTTCTTCTTTCTTTTTCGCTTTCTTCATTCTCTCTCCTTCTCCAATTCTTTCTTCCCACTGTCTTAGCTATCTCCCTCTTCGCATCTTTTCTCCCATTTCTAATATACATTTCTATTTTTTTCTTCCTATATTTCTTCATCCACCTTTCCTTTCTCTACATATATCTCCCTCCTCCTACCATTCTCCCTCTTTTTCTCTCCTTCCCTCCCCTCTCCGGCTTATTTTTTATTCATTTTTCAGTGCCTTTTACATAACAAAGACGAATCTCCATCAATTTGAGTCTATGCATCTATAGAGTCTGTATCATAGTGAGGGAGGAAGGTGCGCATCCAGGCTACTCTGATTGGCGCATTCGGGCAGCCCGTCATGCCCTTATGTTCGGTACTGATACGACGTCGATTCCGTTACACATAATGTATTTTTTTCGTGGCGACAAACAGGTGGGCGTGGCGGGTCCCTTGAATGCGCCAATCACATTTGTCTGGTTACGCCCCTTTCCGGCCATGATCATAAATACTCTGTAGATGAGTAGTAAGAGTATCCGTGAAAAAAAAGTAAGAAAAAAGTAACCAGTTGGATAAAAACCGCCTTTCTCCAGCTGGGGTTTATCCTCAAATTAAGGATGGTTTCCCAAAACAAAAAGACAAGAGGGGATTTTCGGCTGGATAATTTGTGGTGAAATGTACATCCTCTCTGGCAATTTTAAGGTGATCCCACATTCATAAGGAAAGACGGCTGAGCTCTACCAGATCCTAGTGGTTAGAGTAGACTCGCTGCCCCTGGAATTATCATTGAGGTTACCCAGGGTAAACATATTGATGCCCGTGTTAGCGATGGTAGGTTTGTGTGGTGTTGGCATGTTTACCTTGGGTAACCTCAATGACGCATGCGTGCTTTCCTGCGCCTTGCGAATTTTTCACCTGTGTCTGACTCGCCTCAGGGTGCGTCTAGACTACCCTCCATCATAGATTCGTACGCATGACGCACGCACCCATCTGGTACAATTTGTCCTGTAATATCAATGAGTAAGCAGGTGGTCGCCCTAACAGTGCGAGGTAAGGAGATGCATTGAATGCGCGAATAGTGAGTACTAGTATACTGTGAATAAAATATCTGCATATATTCCGAGTAGTACACGACCAATAAATAATGAGAGTAATATATTAGCATCGTGAATAATATCTTGACAGTGAGAACTATGAGAATTCAAGCGTGTAACCCACTTTTACATGCACAGCGAACTTCAGCTGACGAGGCTCGCAGCGCGCTAGGCACATGCAACGCGGCACACTCGTTGTCTGCGCATCCACACTTACCTTTGCTCTCATTCTTGTCCGCTCTTTGTCGTTCATGTTCCAGCTTGTCTAGACATGTATTGGGGCCATGCGCAGGGACGTCAATGTTAATATACGTATGTGGTACAGATCCTTAATTATGCATCACTTCAAATCCTGACGCTATAGATTCCAAAACCATGGCGGGTTTCGTTTAGTTCACTCGTTTAGGGATCTCTGGATATTTGTAGTCAACGGATCCAAGAAATTAATCTCTCGACAGGAGATATAACGTCTAGGCAGGCGATTATCGCATGGAAAGTCCAACGCATAAGGCAGAGTTCCTATTTTAGCTGCGTTGGAGTGCACGAAAACAAAAGAATCCTTGATTTGTGGCAGTATGTGGATAGGAATTTTTGCCTTCTCTCGCAAACCTCATTGTCTCTGGCTCAAGTCATTCGCGGAAATTTTTTTTGGTCCAGTGGCACCCACCTCCTTGGAATTTCCATTGTTGACCCACTCGAGCTGAGCTGCTTCCCGTGGTTTACTCGAGTACTTGACAGTTATTCTCCTGTGATGTTCTCGTTGGTTGTCGGATTCATTAATAGGATTCTTGTACGTCACTGGTTTTTCATTTGAACTATACTTACAAGGGAAGTGCACGAGGCTAACCCTGGTGATCGGAACAAAGCGTCCACTTCCTGAAGCATTGCTCAAGATGATGGTAATGTACGTTGCAATGTTTCTGTTTAAAAAAAAACTTTTTTTGTGTCCGTTAAAGTGGAGAAGGGCCGGAAGTCATTGACGCGCTCTCCTGAGCGCATCAGTATCATTGGGCAAAAATGATATACATACATACTTACATCATCTCAGGCAATAGCCTATCTCGGGTTTCCTGAATTCTATTTGATATAACATCTTCCGATGACTTCATCTATTCTATTCATTCAAGGACAAGAATAATTTTTTCACTATTATTTTCTTCACTGCACTGTGTATTAAGTTAATAAATAAATAAAATAAATGAATAGTGGCTGTTTTGCCTCTGTTTCGCTGCTTGGAGACTTCTGGCTTCATTCCGCTATGTACTCCTCCTGGAAGTTTGTCCGAGTTGCCATGTAGACACGGAGTCGTGCCGCATGCATGCAGACACAGCCACCGGTACACAACATCCGTGGGTGTTTACGCCTAGAGGGTCACGTTACCTATGCCGGTGAAGGATCTCTATCCAGGAAGTGCTTTGTCCTCGAACCCGAGTGGCGCCACCTTTCTTCTCATTAGCCTGGCCCGCGTCGATGGCAGCAGAACGCGCGACTGTTCCGTGTCGTCAGCCTGAGTGAGCATTTGCCGTAAATCGACACTCCACATGCATTCTACGCATTCGGGGCAGAGTGCCACTAATTTGTTCGTGACAGCCCGCCACGAGCCAAAGTCGAGCGCTCGTTGGCTCACGTGCTCCTCAACCACACTTCACTGCCGCTTCGTTCCGTTTTTTATGGATTTTTAACCTCAGGCGGTCCCGGAAAGAAATTTACGGCCGTTTGCTCCTTAATCGTTTTGTTTAGAAGCCTCTAGGAATTCTGCTATTTCCTATCTGTCCTTCGAGAAGTTTATTTTAAAAATGCAGGCTCAAACGTGGGCCCGGATGCATCATAGAGATTACCCATGATAAATGTGTTAACATACCCTAATTTACTCTTTGCCTGACACCCATCAACCTGTTTACCCATACATAAGGTTCTCTGCGCCCATCTGCTATCCACTAGTAAATATACCGGGTAATATGTTGGTAATATCCGTACTTCCAATGATACGCACATGCAGTACTTATGATAAGAGGACCATCCTCCATTCGACTTCTCCCTTCTCTTCTTTCGGCCGATTCGTTACTCCTTAACGAGCCGCTTACTCTGGGTAATCTGAGTTGATGCATGCGGCATCGAGAGAAGTCTTCAATGCTTTTTTCGTCGCGTTAACTCGTTTACCCTGGGTAATCTGAATTGGTGCAAGCAGAGATCCTCTTTTTTCACAATGTGGGAAAGTCAAGGCCTAGGCTTTGGTTCAAAATCCTAGAAGTTTCACCTGTGGTTCTGGATAGTCAAATACTGTTATACTACACCTGATCATGGACTCACTACTGAGATTACCCATGGTAGACGTTTTGACGCCCATGCTAAGGATGGGTAAATTTGTATGATGTTGACGCGTTCACCTTAGGTAATCTCAATGACGTATGCGGCACCTGCATACAAATTGCCATCCTCGTCATGACCCCCCCCCCTGCTCCCGCTATAGGAACCGCTCCATTCTGGCAAAAATTCGTCCCTCCGGCACATAAATAAACTCCTCTCTCTCTACTGCGCCAATCCCCTCCTCACCCCTTCACGACACCCTCCCCCCGGGTAACCATCTAACCTTTGATAATCTCCCCACACCCTTGACGTTCTGTAACAGTGGATTGCTGTTGAGGGCCGTACGAACTAACAAAACTATCAACGGTGTTTACCTTTTGGGTAAAATTCAACTAACAGAAAAAAGAACCAAAAGAAATTTTTAAACATGGATCTGGAAGTTACTGGATCCATGGCATCTTCGAAATTCTTAGATATATCATACAAAGCGGAGTGACTGGAGCTGCTCCAGCTTTTTTTGGTCTTATTTTCTTTCTCTTCATTTCTTTGATATCACCAGCGCTACTTCATGCTCGAAGGACAAGATCCAACACGAGGAACAAGTCCGTTTATGCTCCGCTACTCTACGTTGAATGCCGAGCTTGAATAAGTAGCCAGGAATAACTTCTTTACGTCACTTCCTTGTTTCTGTGTTGAGGTTGAGGTGGAAGCGAACTACGCATCGCTCCCCAAAAGGGCAGAGAACATTGGGAGTCAGGTCACATCTACGTCCAGTTTTCGTGAACATTGCCATAAAGATTCTTCCTTAGCTTCCCACTCATTTAGAGCTGAAGAGTTCCTCGAGGAAAGCGTAGTGTGCTCTGCTGTCGTTTCCACAAATTAACGTTGTTGACTAAGACGAAACGCTCAGACAGAGACATACTCGTTTTTGTATGGAGAACGTTCTTTGAAGAGAATTTTCATTGAAAAACGAATGGTTTACATCATCTTTAGGGAATTTCACGTACATATGTGCGTGCATAATGCGTGCATATGCGCATAAGTATGTACATATTCCACCTCAGGAGTACGTATGTCCATATTGCATCTAATCTCCATTAACGATTATGCAGTATGTGTACGTATGTGAAGGAAAGAGCACAAACATCATGATATTTTCCAAATATTAGATACCCCTTAGTGCATGCAAAGTAAGGCAGTTAAGCTCTATCGGTCATTCATCATAAATATGTAAATTAGATGTCATGTTTCATGGTAAAATACCATTTCTTTTGGATTTTCTCGCAGTAACAGTACATAACCTTTCATCTGAATGAACGGGTAAATTTGTAAACGCGCAAATAACAAGTACGGTGTCTTCACATTGCCTCAGAAAAGGCTAAAGGGTTCAACTTCCCTGTTCATGCGTTATTTGTGCTCCTTCCTGCTGCTGTAATCTGTACTCGACTTCGTATCCTTGGAACACCTCATAACATATCCTTGGACTTCATATCCTCTGCTTCATATTACCAGAGTTTGACGACTATCGGACACTTGCCACCCCGGTAAGACGACATATGGAAAGCGGCTATTCCCTGTTTTTTAGACAGGTCAAAAGACAGGTCAGCTTCGACCTAAAATGACCAGTAGGATGAGTTAAATCACCTTTCAAATTACGTTTCACTGTTTATTACCCAGTTCAAAAAAGCAAAACGGCCTGACGCTACGCGTGTGGGTGCTAAGTGTCCGTATACGGAGATTGACATGTGGCGATGGTACATAGAGTGTGTTATATAACTAGCCCAATTAATGTGTGTACTGGGTTTTTACTTTGTTGTTTGCCAAGGTAGGGAAGCTCTCCTATCAGAGGAATATAGGACAAGTTGTACGAGATACGTGTGTTTTTCAATGTGATGGAGATTAGGCTCAGTCGCAGCACTGAAGCAGTTCAGACGCACGTGTTTGCGTTCGTGCGTGCCTTTCTTCCGGGTGATGATGTGCATGTCGAGATTGCTGGTCGCCATCGGAGGTCCTACGCAAATTGGCGCACGCGTCTGATCCGCGAGTGACGCACGCACCCAGTATAAATTGCTCTTATGTAGTTGAAAAATGAGCATATCTACCTCTCATAGAATTATTTTGAATGCTAGGGTGAGTTATATCTTCAATACCTTTTCTGCCGTACAGGGCTGGGTTTCATGAAACGTTAACCACGCAAACCAACGATGGTTAGCGTGAGTGGTCTCGTATGGACTATGCAGTGAGCGAAGACGCAGGACGCGAAAGTTGGTGTGCCAGCCTGGGTCTGCTTGGGTATGCGTTCATGAATCCTAGCCCAGGTTGTTATAGAAATTATTCATATTATTATGCTGTTATGTTTTGAATACTTATTTCATATCAAACGATTCCATCTTGTGCCATGACGTCGTTACACGGCTCTTCTATACGTGGTACGATCATTAACATCTGCTCGCATCCTCGTTTGGCCAAAGTATCACATGGAGGACCCTACTGACCTTCACGAAGTCTATGATCACTGTTCCGTGGTTTTTCTTGTCCCTGTGTCGACTTCTTCACTAGTTATTTTCTTGGCATTGTTCCAGGTTCAGTTGATTCTTTGATATTTAATTTCCAACACTTTTGCTGTACATGGAGGGGGCCATAAGTTATTGTACATCGTTTGCTGGTTTATTACTCTGCGGTACTGCAACGTTTTTTGTCTAGCCAGGCCTCGATTGATAGAGCTGGATTTTCACTATTTCCTGATTTCTTGATTGGGGTATGACGGAGAAATTTTGGCTCAAACGTTAAGCTCAGATTTTTGGTGCCGCCAAATGCGCTGATTCAGCCCGCAATTCCTGAGCAAAACAGCCACAAAAGCAATTTTTGACAACGGATTCGAGCAGGATAAAAAATAATGTTTTTCTTAAGCGTCCTTTTTTTCTTCCTTTTCTCTTTTCTTACTCTTAAAGCCGATTATGATATGTTGATAAAAGCACAGAACGAGGCTGTTCCAAAAATTGCTTGGATGAGAAAACCAAGCCTTAGGTTTCAAAGAGCACGACTGTCCTGCATCTGGGTCTAGTTCCCGGCGGAAAGTAGCCTATGACCTCCGCCGGCCCGTCCTGGACCTGCATGCAAAATTTGGTCCGAATCGGTTCACTCTCCGCGATTTCTATTCGGAACATACACACATACAAACACACAAACACACACACACACACACACACACACACACACACACACACACACACACACACACACACACACACACACACACACACTTTCACTTTTATATATACAGATTTCTAGAACTCAAATTTGGTGGAAATTGGTCATTACCGGTGACATGGAGTGGCCGTGGTTTTTCACACGCATATTTTTTACACTTCGCTTCCTTGGGAAACCGCGGATATATCTGGAAAGAGCACTTCATGTTCCTCAAGAAGCGTCTGAGAAGTGAATTTTATTCCGAAGATTTTGTGGAAAAATTGTACCAGGGAAAATTATTACAACAACCCACTTTTCTCAAAAATTTGTTTCGAAGCCGACTGCTCAATAGCAAAACCTTTTCGGAAGAGATGATCGTAAGTAGGAGATCCTTTGAGCAAGAATGGAATAATACATGGGTTCCTGGTGGAGAAATAAATTATCAAAATAACTACAATAATACAATAACTGCCCCCCCCCCCTTTATATTCTTAGATATTGCTGCTAGGATCAGAAATTCTGGTACATGACATAATTCCTTCTCACCATCTCCTTGGACAGTATTCAACAAACTCATCCTTTTTTTTGCTGGGCAATTCTAGAGATTCACAAAGAGAGAACAATTTCTCGTTCTTTTCCAGCAGTGACTGGCTCATAAATTCGCGCTGCCCTCGACCACACATCTGTCATCCTATAGCGTGCATCATGTTTCCGCTTTAATTTAATAGCTTGATACGGGGATGATCGTGCGTGAGGCCATCTGCCTGGCAGCCAGCGCATCGAACAACAATCTATGGGCTCCGTAATGGCAGCATCGCAAGGACCGCTGGCGTTGGAGACGGGTTCTTTCTGAGCTTTGGTGCTCAATACTTCTCGATGCAGCAACGGAAACTCGGCAAATTTCCTTAATTGTCTGGTTAGCGCCGCCTTGACGACTTCCGCTTGTTGGCTTCGTTGGATTTTCTCTGCTTTATTGACTGCTTTGTGCTGTGCCTTGCTTTATTATTTTCACTTTATTATTTTATTTCTCTTTAGGAGTAGTTTAGCGACTGTGAAACCCCTTTTGGTTGGTTTTTCTCTCGCAGGATCTTCAATGTCGTGCGAGTTTCATTCATAATTTTTATTTGGAAACGTGCTAATACCCCTGCTCTTTTTGATTCTGTTTATCATCTGAAGGATCCTAACAAAAGCAGATTTCATTTCCTCGATGCTCCTACATTTTCGTGCATCTCCAACCACAGCATTTTCCCCGTTTATTCATTTTTTCTCTCTATTCATTTTTTGTCGCTCAGTGCTTCTTGAGATGGCAACGGAAACTAGGCGAATTTCCTTAGTTGTCTGATTAGCGCCACCTTGACTACATCCTCTTTTTCTCCTGAGAGTGAAAAATCTTCGAGAACTCTTTGGTTAACGAGGCAAAAATGGAAACTTCGTTAACCTTTTTCTTCTTTTGGGCGGAACTTCGGGTGCCAAAAAATATATAAAATTAAGTAGAATAAGTAGCCTTGTGTAAAATGTTGCGTGTATATCATCGTGAGCTAAAACGGGGCGTAACCAGATGACTCTGACTGGCGCACTCAGGCCGCCCACCACGCCCATCTGCTTGAACTCAAACGTCGTCAATCCCGTAATACATGGTCTATTTGTGCTTACTGCCGCACGAGTCAAACTGGTGGGCGTGGCGAGCGGCCAGAATGCGCCAATCAGAGTCGCCTGGTTACGCCCCTTCTTCCCTCACGATTATAAACACCCTAAAATGTTGAGCGGGTTGCGGCTGTTCTTAGGACCGAATAATGTGTTAGATATTTTTGGATTCGAATGTTCGCTTACAAACAAGTCGAAATGTCGGATTTTCTGGAAAGAAGGACAAGATCAACTCTTAGGTTTAAGAAGTGTAGCGTTGGCCAAACAAAAATCGAATGAGTTCAATCAATTTGAATAACATTCCAGAAATCCATCTAAAAAATCAAACATTTTAACCCATTGACGACCGCGCCCGTTTTCGCGTGTCTGGCGCGTGGGACCAACGCCCCTTTCGACAGCGCCGCAGCCGCGTGGTTTCGCTCAATTACTATAATAATACTAAAGCAAAGACAGATAATTTCAGAAAGCCAATTAGGAATCTAGTTTTCGAAGATTTCTAGTCCCACTGGACAAAGAATTAGACCATTCAACCCTATCTTCCCTACTATAAGTCTGCAAGAAGTTGGATTAAGGCGTTCCTTGTCTTATTAGGAAAGATACCCAGAGAATATACTCCTCCAGGTCTTCACTTCAACGAAGAAATGAGCGTAAGGTATAGTAAAGTGTTTTTGTGCAACAAAATTGGACATGCGTTTGGATTTTATAGCTTCATTGCCCATCAAATGTAACCCATTTAACCTCCTTTTCGAAAAATCCATCCTTTACACTCTCTATTTTGGAACAAAAAGTTGGTATGTCTCGAGGCACAGCTTACAGAACACTGTTTAGAAGTATTCCATCAACTTGGAGTGAAAATGCAGCGGAATACTGTGAGAATGCGGTCCAGAAGTTGATTAGAAGAGCGTGGCTCACCGGTGAGCCGCACGGTCGTCAAAGGGTTAAGAACACAAAGCTTCAGGGCCCCTACATCCATTTACCCAGAGGTAGGGCTCTTCCTTTTCTGAACACTTTAATTCGTCGACTTACTCGAAATCGAATATTCGAATATTGAATGTAGTTAATGCATTATTCGATCAATACACTACTAAGTAGTGAGACCTTTGGGCCCTTCTATGTCTTGAGCGTTTCAATTTTAGATAGATTTCTGGGGTAACAACTTCATGAATAACTTATGTTATTCGATTTTTATTTGGTCCTAACTATAGTATAAGGCATTAGTAACGGAATAAAAGTCGGTGCAATTGCGGACCCAGTATAAAGGCTGCATCCGAACTACGAAAAATCGCTCGCACGTAGCCTTTCAACAGGGGATTTGAACTGTTGGAATGGATCAGCTCGTACGCTGTCTGCAGCGCGATGTTTGCTACGAGATGGATGCCCTGTACATAGTGACGACTGTGTAGCGTGATGGCGTGGCACTTTCTGTTTCCCTCGTCTGTGGGGCATCTCTATGACAATGGAACAGCGCCGTCGATTTGTGAGACGAGCCTCGAGGTGATGAAACGCTTCCTTTCTGCCTCTCCATTAGGACTTTTGTCTTTCCGTGCTTTTGAATCCAGGTTTTAGCAATTAATTTCCTTCTCACCTTTTTTTTACCCTCAACGGCTACTTCTTTTTCTGGCTATTCTTTCTATTTTGTGTTGAAAGTGCATCTTCAAAATCATTGTTGCTAATGACTCGAAGCTCCTGCCCACAGTTCCATTTTTTAGCTGTGAAGTAGTAATCCTGAAAAGGGGTGTGCTGCTGAATCCTACGATGGGTCCGTTGGATGGATTAACCAATCGTAGGGCTATGGGGCGTACCCCTCTTTCAAGGTACAAAGTTACATTGTCGAAACTGGAAATTTGGTTATTTTCACGGACCCATACGAGGGAGAGAGTTCACAAGAGAGATATCAACATAAAATTTTCACATAAGACACTTTTTCACATTTTTAAAACATTTTTTTACTTTTACGCCATGACATTTTTTTTCATTCCTGCGCCACGACATTTCTAATTTTTTGAAATTAGATCCGATGCAACTCCAATGTAGAACATGTATTTCCACACTCTTCATTGACATTGTCGGATTTCTGTGTGTCCAATTTGCCAATAGCTCCCTCTGGGACTTTTGCCATCTTAAGCCGTTCTCCCACTCTTGATCTCGAGGCCGGCATCACTTCAGACATAATTTCAATACTTTTTCTTAAACTATTGATTTTCGAGTGTACGTACTTCGATCTTCAGCCTTCCAACATAAAAAACTTGGTTTGGGCAGTTTCAGCCCTACCTAAGTGCAGCGTCTGCGACTACCAAGGCTAAACAAGCTGGCGCCCATCTCAAAGCTGGGTAAATTCGTGGTGTTGACACATTAACCCTGGATAGTCTAAGTGGTGTATGCTGATCAGGGGTGTGCGGAACTTTCCGTTTTCCGTTTTACGCTATCCGTTTTGCGGCCATTTCTCCATTTCCGTTTTCCGTTTTACGTTTTCCAGGATTTGAAATTTTACTTCCGCACATCCTTGATGCAGATGCAAATACCCCGGTAAGTTGAAACGGAACCAGTAAAACCTACAATGAAAGAGGTTTGAAATTCTGCTTTGCATCAGAAATAATGATTTCATCAGGAATAAGTGTGGGTAATGAAGCACAAGTTTTTTGGAATGCTAGCGCGGACAGGGAAGCTCGTTAGTATGAGAATTTAAGGAACGAAAAAAAAATAAATTAAGCGATGCTGAACGGCAGTGGACTGCACTGCAACTGCATTATATAAAAAAGGCTGCATCCGGAACCAGAGTTATCGCATGGACTGCTTCTTTCAAATTGACCATGTGATAAGTGCTGTGCTCCTCGTGGCGTATAGTGCGACCCTTAGCCAGACGAATGTCAATAAATACTGTAGAAACACGCATTTTCCATTGGATGCGTGACAGTAGACACACTGCCAGGCTGCAATTGGTCGATTCACGTGTGCGCTGAGGATATAACCTTCAAATTTACGAGCAGTTCTGCTCAGGAAAAAGTTTTCTCACCTTGAGTGATACAGCTAAACGCTATCGGATCTCACGAAACTGCCTTGGAGGCGATTGACGTCCTTCACTTACGGCAAAGTGAGTTAGAAATTAACTTTTGTACTGATAATTTGGCCCATTAAGAGAGTTACATTCTGGTCGGGGGGCTGGTTTGGTACCTCTATCCATTATCTTTTTCGCAGCGGTGAAACTAACAAAATATAGGCTCTTAAAGGGGTCCGTGGATTTTCCATGGAAAATTCGCATTGGAAAGTTAGGCAATGTTAGTTTATTGAGTAAGTTTTCTGCAAATACCTTGCTCCTCTTGCAAGAACTCGTTGACTTTTGCTCCTTTCTCATAGCACATTCAACGTGCTAATGCTGCCTAGCAATTAAGCAAATCACTAAGGTGCTTGAGAGATGGTCATTGACGCTCGTAACGACCGGCCTATTAGTGTGCAGTGTACGAGTTAAGCGAGCAAAGTTCACTGAATATGAGGAAGGAGTCGGTTTGTGACAATTGTGGTAGTTGTCCGCGCGCTTGCTTTTGTTACTTGTTGTTCGTCCGCTTCTTCTCAACGCATTATCGGATTTATAATGCTTTTACAATGCTTTTGCTTTTACATTTACAATGACCAGAACATTGAAAAGTTATAGAAAAATTTAAAATAAAACACTTTTTGGTTATATCCTGACCAACATTGTGGAAGTCTTTTTTAACCTGGAGTCTTCTGGAACTTTCTGCTCCATTTAACCTCTGTCTAGTGCTTAAAGTGTAATGTTGCTATGCATTAAATAACGCGCGCCTGAGACTCAGCGCTCAACCCTGACGAGTTAATTATGGAGCGCTCGGTTCGTACCCATCTAGTTTCAGTTGTAGTTTCCAGCCGAGGTTCCTCAGCTAAACACAGCGTCGTATCATAAATCCCGTGACGTCAGAAGCATAGTTACTGATGCCGGAGAAGTTCAGAGCCAACGCGTCGCTCCAGGGCCTGGATGTCTCATTGAGAATACCCAGGGTAAACGCGTTGACGGTCTTACGAGCGATGGGTGAATTTGGGTGGTGTTTATATGCTTATCATTGGGTAATCTTCATGATGCTTGCAACTCCAGAATGAATAAGTTTCTTATCTATAGATTACTAACTTTCATTCTACAACATGTCACTGGGTTCTTGGTTCGATACGCTGTGCTTTAATATGAACGGCTGTGCATAAATCCAACATCGCTATCGGATTTGCTCGTGATACGTGGATTTGCGTCCTATCGATTTCTTCTTGGTTATTTCAACCATTACAGCTTTCTTCTGTGCCTCAAGTTCTGGTATTGGTAAGGCAACTGCATTTCTGATGATTCCTAAGGACCTACATATGTCTGGATGCATTGTGGAGATTACCCCGGGTAAGCATGTTGACGCCCACGTTAGTGATTGGTTATTTCGAGAATAGCAGGCTTACCCGGGTAATAGAAGTCATGCATTGCCACCAACATTTCATGGGTACCCTTGTTTGTGTGAAAATTCTCCTATAATATAAATCCTCTATACAGTATCAAACCAGTGCTGGTGACTCTACGTATGAGTGAATACTGCTGTAAATACCAAATTTAGTGCAATAGTTGCATATAAGTACAGTAGTAGTACAGTAGTGTAATCATTCCGTACAATGTTTTTCTTTGGTTCACGCTTGCCCCCCCCCCCCACCCCTTCCCCCAACCTGACCATCCTAGTCTCATTTTACCAGAATCTTCTCTGCCCCAGCACGTCCCCAATTGAGGCTACTGTGTCTCGTTTTCCTTCTTTCCTTCTCGGAGCTTTTCCCATTAGCCACTGGTGTTTTATGGCAGTTTCGCCTTTGTAGCAGAATGTATTGAACACGATGCATTAGGTGATTAAGCGAAGGCTCTCATGCAGGAGCGGGGGCTTGCTTCTGACAGCGCACTGCCCCGTATCCATGTACTTCTACTTGTGGCAAGTTTCAGTTTCCTCCACTTGTTTCTGTCTGGGATTGAATTTCAGTTTATTTTCCAGAAAAAAATTCTCTCTGAGTCTTTCGAATTTCTCTGATCCGATACGTGGTTTTTGACTTCTGGACAGATAACTAATTTCGACGTTCTCTCGAGAATTCACCTGCTCTTTACCGATTGCATTTTTTTCCCGTATGAAATTTGTGAGGTAACTTTTGTTGCAGCGTTTCCAAGGAAGATTTGCTTTTTTACGGGACCGCTGATTCAACCGTTAGGTCTTCATAGCGTCCCAACATAACGTGTACAGTTCTCGTTCGTTGCTAAGGTTGAATCCATTGAACATAATTTTTTTATCTGGTATGTACAGTAGAATACCATTGGTATGGTTATAAAAATGATAAATATAGTGAGGACCTAAGAACACATCATGAAAACTCGAACAATTAAATGATTCTAATGAAAACTCAGAGATACATCAGGTATTTTGGAAATTTCAATGCTTGAAAAGCCCCTTTGGCTCTCCAGCGGGATTCATGCAGGCTCACCAGACCCGTCCGGCACACGCTATGCCCTTCCAGGTGTCCAGAAGTAGACGAGTTTTTGGTATAGAAGTCTCAGTTTCCTCCCTTTCTTTCTGTCGCGGATTGAATTTCTGTTTATTTTCCAAATTTTGTGCGCTTGACTAGATTTGGACGGTAGCAGCTCCCCAAGTATTGATAAAGCTAGCGAAAGCTATCACATCTCGCTTGAAAAGCTCGTATGCTCTGGATAAGTGGAAAGTACAGGAAATTCCTGATATCATTCATTAATTCCGTCACTGGAGAAAATTTTAAGAAAACCTCTCGAGCTCTTCTTTTCCGAATTTTTGAATTTTATTCAAGATTGGATATAAATTAATATTCCTATTTGATATGCGTTTCCATTTCAAGTGTATAGCTATGGGCTTGGAGGCATTATTGAAATTATCCAAGGTAAATGGGTTGACGCCGACCTTGGCAACATGTAAATTTCGGGAGTGTTTACACATTTACCCTGGGTAATCTCAATTAAGCACGTGGTGCCAGATTTTTGCAGAATCAAAGGAAAAAGAAATGGGACTATTTATGCACGTATTTTCTTCCCCCCCCCCCCCCCC
>JARK01001357.1:743225-794759 GCA_000688135.1 Ancylostoma ceylanicum | reverse complement strand
CCCCTGCCCCCCCCCCCCCCGTCTGCGCTCTAGAAAAATCTGCAGCACTACCAGGATTTATATAGGAGGATATAGGAGGATCTCCCGCTCTGCGGGGAACATTTCTCGTTAGTAAATAGCGATCTACCTCCGACACGCATTCAGCGACTAGCCGTGAATTTCTGGATTAAATCCAAGTTGTCCTTAATTAGGCATATTTTTGTCTGAGAATTGAAACTGCTGGAAATGTGATACGATACATACTCCTTGTCTGTGGAAATCTGGATAGCAGCGCATGGCAAACAAGGATATGTGTATCCTTGGTTTAAAAAAAAACGAGCCTAGTCATTCCACGTTCTAGATTTCTCTGCAGCATCAGTGCATAGCAGCAATTCTTATCCCTTCGAGTTTTAGACATAGGGACACATGCATCATTGAGATTCCCCAGGGTAAACGTGGAACACCGAATAAAGTTACCCATCGCTAAAACGGGTGTCAAAAGGTTTACCCTGTGTAACCTCAATGATGCATGTCTCCCCTGGAAATACTGCAATATCCAAGACGTTTGGAATCGACAGTACATAGACGTTTGGAATATGTGTACGATTTCCTATTTTTATTTAATTTATTTAAAAATCACTATTCAGAAGAATGTACAGAAAATTTTGATTCATGATGAAATTCTTACTGGACAGCCGTTGCAGAAAACTGGTTAAAATTTCTTCTATCTAACGTCAATATCCAGTTCTAAAGTGTGGAGCATATGATCGCTTCATGCAGCTGTTATTCTCTCGCAGTAATCCATGCCTATGCAAGAAACCCCTCAGTCATAGTCTGAATGGTTATTATGTTCCTACTTCACAAATGTTTCGGAATCCTTAAACCCCTATTCGTTGGAGAGCATCTTCTAATTATGGATGCGGTAGTGTGATTGTGTCTATATGTGCACTACTTCCTAATTTTATTTTTATTTCATCCACACATTACATGCACGCACCAATTATCAGGAGTGAGCAAAGCGCTATCAAATCTATAGAAAAAAACTAACAACTTAACTATAAACACCAACACTTGTAGAAAAAAATTGAAAAAGTCAAATGAAATGAAAGAAAAAATTATAGGCGGATGGTTAAGGTAGGTGAGGAAAATTCTCAACACGAAATAATAGGAAAATTGTGACCATTTGTATTGCTTTATTTTTTGAAATAATTTCCGGTTTCTCACTTGACGTAAATAACAAATTCCCGTATCCGAAGGTGTCACGTAGGTTTTTCCGGGCGTCGGTGCTGCAGGCGATTGTTTGTCTGCTTTGCAGTTTCGGAACATCTCGAGTCAATTGATGAAAAAATTGATCCCTATGATTTTATGCTGTACGAATAAGAATATCTATAATATTTTATATTCCCACCCGGCCGCTATGAACAGCTTCTTCTTCGTAAAAGTAGGGCTGTTCCGTGCAGAGGCGTCGATTTTCCCCTGAGATTCTTTGTTTTGCTGTGTCCACTCATAGATCGGGTATCTTTTTCTGCATGGATCCTCGAATTATCCTCGATGGCATCTTTTTCCCGTGGTTTTCATCTAGGAAAAGGATGATGCCTACTCTATTTTCAAAGTTGTTCGTAATTAATTGCTCCTTGCTGGACAGATGCGCTCATTTATGAGACACAAAACTGCCCACACTGTCTGTAGTCTAATTTGTGGACACACTTCGGTGTACTGTGATCTATCCTAGAAGTTCTAGGATTTCTTTCCACTGCATTCCTCTCTGCCAGGCTAGGTGCATGCCACATGCATGCGTTCGTGCGTCCGTCCGTTTGTTGTTCCGTGCCCCTGTCCTCCATCATCCCATAGAACAAATTTTGTAACTTCTACAAGTACTGCAGACCCACGGCAGTCTTGCGTACGTCCATGCATCACACCTGATCCTTGAGCATCATGGACCTGGGTTCATCTTGAAAAGGACGCAGTTGCTGGGAACTAGCTAGCGGCGCATAAACTATTAACTCTTGCTCACTAAAAAAACTTCTAACCTCCTATCTCGTCGGCCCGAAAGTCCTACACCAACATTTATTTTTGGATCCAGAATTTCTTAATCATGATTTGAAATTCTCCCGAGTAATATCGAAAGGAATGTTCTACCACATACTTCTCAACTATAAAAATTTTGCAGGCCAGATTCCATCCATGTTACGATTGTTTGAGAAAAGTGCAAAATTTGGTGCAAGGTTTCCAACCTACCTTATAGTTGAAGTAATTCTCCTTGTCGACTAATTTGTGTCACCTCTAATATTTGTAATTGTCTTCTTGACGCTGATTCTCGAAGCTTTGTTTACATTCCTCGCATCCAATAGTTTGATCATTGTCTTGACTTCCTCTCTAATGTAAAGTTTTAGTATTAGTGAAAATATTCCGCATTTCCCTGGGTGTTCTCGCTTTAGATATATTAGCGAGGGTCTTCCGAAGTCGTACCAACTAGGTGCTGTTTCGAAT
Organism: Ancylostoma ceylanicum; assembly: GCA_000688135.1. Lineage (NCBI taxonomy): Eukaryota > Metazoa > Nematoda > Chromadorea > Rhabditida > Ancylostomatidae > Ancylostoma > Ancylostoma ceylanicum. The sequence continues at coordinate 792,290 of JARK01001357.1, read as the reverse complement.
GCTGGAAAAGAAGTACTTCAATGCACTTATAACAAAGATGAGAATCTGGAAATGTTCTGGTGCAGAAATCTCATCTATCCTATGATATTGAGTAGTTTTGTGAGACTCCTCCAATCATCCTTAATAAACCTGGTGCATTTGTTCATCCGCGGATAATCCCTATCACGTGCTAACCCTGCGTAGCCTCCGTAAGAGAGCCTCATTCCTTTTTTTGTTTTACGCTTTTTTTCCTCTACAGACCATTGAACTTTATTTAATGAAACATGCTATGTGGTGTACTTGGGACCGAATGAAAATCGAATAACTTGATTGAATAAAATGAATTCGTTTCCATTCTCAGAACGCGATCCAAAAAATCGAATATTGAGATTAGAGAAAGCCCCAAACCACTCATTGTCACTCTTTGAAGGTTCTTCTTCTGCCACCCCTGCTGAAATCCGAAATCTGAATATGTTCGAAATTCGATTTTCCTAATTTGAATGAATCTAATCCATTATCGGTCTTACGAACACTGTGTGCCGAATAATAGGAGAATCTATGTATGCTAGAGAACACTTTTTTATTCATGTTTTTTACCACGGTTCTTATGAATTACCACTCTTTTTGCCATATTTCGTCATTCATTTTATTGTCAACACATTTCACTGTTAACATATGTAGTTAACAACAACACACCAGTTAACATTAGCATTACTGTTCGTGATTACATTTATTATCACATTATTGAAGCACCAATTGAGATGTATTCGAAAAATATATGAAAAATTTTCTCTTTTCACCATTGTTAGTTAATAGCAGCCTTTTCTTCTACTTTTTTCATTCCCCATCCGCGTTTTCTTTCATTTTATTGAAGCTCACAACCACTATATAATCGAAAACTAGGTTTCTAATGAGCACTGAACAATATAAATCACTGCTGTTCAACAGCGCCTCCCATTGTTTTCCTGAACGACCACTGAATGTGCTCGTTGTTTGATCGCCAGACAGATCGTCTGTCGTTTTGACAAATGAGCTGTTCACATAGCCGCCTTCGCACTTTCTCATAGCGAAAATCCTTGGACCAGCATCGATTGCCGGTATTCATGAAGAAAAAAATTCTGAAGGAGAGATCACTTCCGCTCATAACTGATGTTTCTCGTTACCTCCTTATCTTTGGCCATGTTTACGTACTTCATTGCTACGCGACTGTCGTCTCCATGTAAACTGCCCAAAGACGCCGCGAAGTAGTCATCGCGCAACAAAGTATAAACACTGCTTTTCCGCGCTACTTAGCGACTTTCCTATACAGATTCCCCACTTGTTGTGGGGAACCTATCGAGTTACATGGATTAAGAGAAGTAGGCGATGAAAAATAAAGTTAATTCTGTTATATTCCGGCATTTCTTGCACATTATGAACAGCAGTACTCGTTTTGTGCTTGAATTACACGTCTGTCTGGTTTTCAGTGGAGGGCAGAGACAGATTTTTTTCGAACGATTTCTTACGTTAATAAATTTCATTTAATTTCTCACGTCGAAATAATTGAGCTTTGCGAGGAAATTAACAGGGAATAACTCAAATTGCCTGCTCAGCTCTAGCGAGTACTGCAAACTCGAGAATAACTAGCAAATACAAAACAATAAAGCAAGGAAAAAGAAAAAGTATGAGTAAAAAGAGAGAAAGACATCCCTGGAAAAATCCTGGATTTCTACTAGTATACTCATTTCTCCAATGGAATTCGTAGTTTTCCGTTGATTTTCGTTCCAAATTCTCCTAATAATCGCTAATTTTTTTTTATATTTTCATATCGTAGCATTCCTGTTCGGCTTTCTACGCGAGCTCTCCTTTGCATATTCTCATCACCTCAGAAATCTCATGGTCAGCACAAGGGCGAAATTCCTGGAAGGGCAGTGCTGACCTTGAAGGACGCACGTATCTCGCCCTTTTATAGCGTGCCTTCATGGGTTTCATTTTGAGAAGGTGCTTCCAGAAGTCTCAAACTGATTTTGCTAAGTGAATAGCGCCCAGGCTGAACACTACCAGCTCATTTCTACATTATTTTTGTTTATTTGATCATTTATTTATTGAAAGTGCTCAGATGTTCTGGGCCAGGATGCTGTTTTTTTAGTCTGAGGATTTTTTAGCAACGTATGTAGCTGTACTTTTCTGGATCGCTTCTAGAATTCGTCCTCATTCTAGATTCGACTCTGCTTCTATTGCTCGAAGTAACCCTTCCACCTCTTTTTTCCATTTTTTCTATCTTAATTTTTTTCCTATTCCAGTCTCCCCCCCCCTCACTCGAATATGAAGTATCTAGTCAGATATTGCAGCTAGTGCATATAACAAAAATGAATAGAATAATGTCTTCCTTTCTTTGAATTTCGGTTTTTTATTATTTGTGCTGTTATTTGTACTTGTTATGTTTTCTGATTTAATTTAATATTGCTAATCCAGTAATTTGTTCGATATATCCATCCCAAGACTATGAGTAGCCAAAGCTCATCGTGGGATTATCCATGACGTTCCTCCACCCGGAAGAGCAAACCACTTGATGCCATTGGATTCCCCGAGATAACGATGCTATGGGAGTATAAATCTCGTGGATGTGAATAGTACTTTGTGTTTTCGCCGACTGCTACCCAAAGTCATGTGTCTTCTTGCGAAAGTCCATGGTTTCATGGATCTCTTGCTGGCTTCTTTTGTCTCTTGCAGCTTGTGCCGTTAGAGTACGAACAACTTTCGAACTATTCTTATCTTTTTGTGAAATTTTAGTCATGTGATGACCAAAAAAAGCATTTGCTACGCTAAAGATAGTAATTTTCTCTACATTTTCCTCTCCCACCTTTCATGAGCTTCATATGTACCTCCACTTCTGACATGCCTAGGCCGGAAATCCGCAGCTACACCCAGAACCCAGAACTCATTTCAATTTTTTAGACGCGCACTGTCAATACCGTCAGTACGTGTGTCGCCGCGACCACTGCTGTCGCCCATGTCACACACTATCGAAATCTCCATCGCCATCAGGTATTCCTACCCTTTTCTGGAGTTCCCTCCTCCTTCGAAACCCTATTCCTCGTTGCAGCGACCTCGTTGGAGTGGAACATCTGGCCAGAGTCAATTGTGTGCTGTGGCAAAATGACACCGAAAGCGAGAAGAACTGGCGTCACCTTGGCACGACCAATGCGGCCGTCGTCATCAATCGGAGTGTTGATTTTGAAGACAAGATCTCGTTCAAGTACGTCTTCGAAAAGGCGCAGCTCATCAAGATTGACATGTAAGTCGCGACTTGGCATTTTTGCTTCATTTTTATTATTTTTTACGAATTTCTTCTAAATAAAATAATGTCTTCCTTTGACAGATGTCGACTACACGACGGCGAAACGGCCTCCGGCTCCGACGACGTCGTGGGCAGCTGTATATTCAAAGTCGACGAGCTTATTGGGTCTTTCGGTCTGCAGTTACGGAGATCACTTTTGTAAGTTGCGATTAAACCTTCTAGTGCTTTGTAGTGGAATTCATGAACCTTTCCCGGAAGGTTCTGAGCTTCCCTCTCACTCAGAGTGGACGAGTTTGTTGAGCAGAATATTACATTTAAACTAGAAGTAAGCCTGTTTCGCCTCTTATCCCTAGACAGGCAATGTTTTTAAACCCGTTAGAAAACCACTCCCGAGGCTCGTCGGTAGGGAAGGAGTGGTGGGTTACAAAGGACAGGGAGGGGGGATTTTATACCTAAGGGAAAGGGCGGGGTTGGCGGGAAGAGAGGTAGATCTAGGTGAGAGCTGGTCAAACATTAAAAAAATATCACATATCCTGTTGTATCTGCAGTTATTTGTAAGTGCTGATTGCGACAAGTCGCTTGAAGAAGGTGCACCAATTTTACCCTGGAAAACTCGTCCACTCTAGATGGTTGGGTAGATCACAGCCTTTCTGGGTTGTTCGTCAACCTCACTCTTTTTCATCCTTCTTGAGATTATTGTTAGAAATGAAATTATGAATGTTGTAGAATCTTTTCGCTTCAGACAGATTATGAAGAACTCATGGGAGAACTTCACCTATTTTCCCGTTTTGTTCCCTTTTACCAATATGGGTAAACAGACTTGAAAAATAGGTGCTCCGGGGAACTCGTCAGTATGGCTAGGCGTTAGTATGAGACCAAGCTTCACCGGTGCTGCTTCCTGCCCACTATGAAGGTGGCGTAATTGCACCTGAGGGTTACGTTGCATTTCATAAATAGTACGATTCCATGCTTTTTAAATTATTCTATTATGATTTCATTTCATTGTTCTTTTTTTCATTTCCTAATGTATTATCAATCTTATACATACATATTCTACTATTTTTTTCCAATACGATGCTGGGACTGGATGCATTACTGAGATTACTCGTGGTAGATGCATTGACGCCAATGCTAACAATAAGTAAACTTACGTGGTGTTGACATGTTTACCCCGGAGAATCTCAATTATGCATGCGGTCCCGAATGGGAAAGGCGCAGTTTGTACAATTTTTTCTTGAATATGTGTATGTCCTACATGTGGCTGCATAGGATAAGGAATGGGTTCAGTAATTACTCGTGGAGATTTGGAAAGAAAAGGATGAAAATAGTGATAAAAAAAATTGGTGGTAGGGTAGGTAGAGTTTTTGCTAAAAATCTGGAACTGTAGAAAAATCAACTCGCATCCCCGATGTAGCCGAAAACCTCTTGTCTGTACGTGTAGATCTGCACAAAGCTTTAAAATTGCTATTTTCCCGTCCACTTCTCCCACTTCAACAGAGTTTAAAATCGCAAAGGCAATTATTCTCATGCGTACACATTGCCGCTGGGTGCTTTCAATGGTGCAGCTTCTTCGGAACTCGAAGCAATTGAACAACGGGTTGAAGCCTCTCATGATATGAATTCCAAGAGGTCTCTGCACTAGTCGGAGAGTTGTGCTATGGGGCTTCTCTGGGCGTATCGGGGAGTCATTCTAACTACAAGCGGTAACAGAAGAGAAAAACAAAGTAAACAAAAGAAAACGAACATCATATAAATAAGATAAAAAGCGGAAAATTTTAGTGTTCGGTCTTATTTCTTTTCTGGCCCGTAGTTGATGCTACCAGAGCCAGAATGCATAATTGAGATTACCCAGGGTAGACGCATTGACGTCCTTGGCGTACATGAATTAATCAGTTAATGAATGAATGAGCGATTGATTGGATGAATGAAAGAAAGAAAGAATGAATAGGTAAATATAATAAATGAATAAGAAGAGATATCATATCTCATATTCCGCTATCCTACAGCGCTGTGCAAAATAGCTTTTTATTACTTTGAAGTATTATATAAGCCTCTTAATTATTTCAAGTGATTCACCAATGAAAAGGCACGTTTTTAAAAGGCATAAGGAAATCCCGCACGACTCCACTTCGTTGCAAGTACATACTAGGAATATTTTTGCAAGTAAGTAGTTAATGCTATCAGAGCCTGAATTCATGATTTAGACTACCCAGGGTAAACGCATTGACGCCCATGCTGATGATGAGTGAACTTATGTCTTGTTGACACGTTTGTCCTGGGTAATCTCAGTGATGCATGCTGCCAACAGGTTGACGTCCAGTAATTCCCCATGAATAACCGTTGTAAAAAACCAAGCTTCTAGGTGAAAATGAACAGTGGTGCGATCGATAACGACGGAATACTTTATACATGCGTGCTAGCTGTCAGATTTTGTGCTAGTTGTCCGCCCGCTGTTTTCACTGTTCGAGGGCATTCTCGTGGGAACGATGGAATAGCTGCTATGTGTCAGAGTCAACGCCTTTTATTCAGCTTTCGAATGGGTAGAGTTAGATGCCTGCCCAGTGATAGCGCTATTTATTCACAGGCTTCCGTCATTGGGAAGGTGTGTGTAAAAAAGGTGAAAATGGTAATGTGAATAAATAAGCGGGTAACAGTAAGTATGAATGAGTAGAAATGTAGGTACAAAGCAAGTATAGTGCGTTCCACTAGGAGCAATGGTCGGAGAGAAATTACAGAAAGAAGAAATTGTGTGGATACGACTCGGAAAACTTACAGTAATCCGAAAATGTTAATGCAGCAGTAGTAACTCGCATATTTACGTCGCGCCTAATAACAATTCTGAAACGTCCTGCGTTTAGCGCAGCATGTTCTAGTTGCCGATTTATGTATGAATACTCAGCTGTCTTCGCATATGGGACGTACTTCATAAAGTATGTTAAGAAGTCACTCTAAAATAACACAAAACAGCTCTTTTATAAAGAATATAAAATTTTTCATCTTTATTTACTTCAATATTTTTATTTTTTTTATGTTTTCTACCACATTTTTTCTCTTCTCTTCCAATTTCTGTATCCGTACTCTCGTATTCCAGAAAATCCACTTCCATAGCACAGTCCCTCTCCTCCTCAAGGTCCTCTCAACAAATCATCGGCGGCGTCATCATCTCAGGTAGGGAGGATCATGGAGCGACCATCGGTCACTGCTTCCAGGAATCCGTTGCATCCACTAATGCAGCAACGGATCAGTTCTGTGTAAATACGCATTGTTGACAAAGGCTTATTTCAGCCCAGATGCCCGAGAAGGAACAGCCGATAATTGTGCAGTTGCACGGACGATCGTTGCAGCGAAAGGACCTGATTTGGGATGAGACGGCGGTCTTCTTTCGGGTAAGGCCGCGTTACTTTGGAATTAGCGAGATATATTTTATGAGACTATGCGCAGTGGCAATGCTCATTGAATACTTGATTGAATCAGATTTTATCTAGTGATAGATTTAGCGAATTCTTCGATTACTTGGATGTCTGGATTACGCATAATTTCCAATAGCTCGATTTCCCTGCTTCCACCCATTTATACCCGCCTGCTTATGGGTATGATTACCCATGAGTGGCAAGCAGAGCATGGATGCATCATTCAGCTTACCCAGGGTAAATGTGTTGACGCCCTTGTAAACGATGGACGAATCTCCGTGGTGTTAACACGTTCACCTAAGGTAATCTCAATGGTGCAAGTGGCTCTAGATGGGTATAGATGCGTAAACATGTTTATGGGTGGCGGGTAAAGGGAAGATTTGAGAACGTTAACGCGTTTACCATGGGCAGGAGCCTAGGACCCGTATTACGAGGTAGTTTGATGCGTTTCCCAACAATGAAGAAGTTTCAAGAGGAAGAGGGGCAAGCGATATCGACAGTTAATCGTCAGGGTAACTCATCCACTCCAAGTGAGCACTGCCCACTTCCTCTGAGCCGTATCTTCTGTGGTAACCTGAGCCGCACTTGAGCAATCTTGAGGTCACATGCGTCATTGAAATTACCCAGGGTAGACGTGTTATTACAACACAAATTTACCCATCGTTGACATGGGCGCTAAAACGTTTATCCTAGGTAACCTCAACGATGCTTCCAAGCCATATGTATAACCTAGAATCGTGCCCTCCGTCGAATATGAGCACCGATGACGCAGGGCCCATCAGTCGCTTTCTAACCAAATGAGAGCTAAAATATAGGAAGCATCGGAACTTATTAGTTATTACCGTACATTTACCGTAAAGCCGCAAAAATGGGGTTCCTTACGAAACGGAGGCGATACTGGTATTCAGCCTCTCAAATAGCTATCGTGAGGCGCATGCTTCATTGAAGTTACCCGAGGTAAAAGTGCTTACACCACACAAACCTACCTATCTTTACCGTGGGTTTAAACACGTTTACCTCGTCTAATGATGCATCCTGTCCCTGGACACAGTTCCCTCTGAATTTTTTCACGTTTTTTAGGCCACTGAAGTGGTATAGGGCTAAGAAAAAGTGTATAAGATCACTGTAAGATTTACCTACTCTTTTGGGGTCACTAAACAGGAGTAGTACCATATCCCTTAGGAGGTATATGATGCATTTTACCACTAAAATGTTGCTGAATTCTTTGAAGATTATAAAATATTATCTAAAGCTAGAAAAAAACGTGGAAGTTAGGCGACAGAAGTAAAACTATATAATAACAAGTTAAAATTTATCTTGGTTCCCGCGGTCCCACACTCAGCACTCAAACAGAAGTTGCAGGTGTTTCGTCTCGAAGAGGGAAAGGACGAGGACGAGTTGGTGTTGTTATATGAGAGCGAAGCCATAAAGAACCATTCCCATCCCCAATGGGGAGAATTTCGATTAGGAACGCAAGACGCCGCTGACAACAGAAATAGGCGAGTGCTTTTTGGCTCTCCATGCCACCAGCGCTCTCATTAAAGTGCTTTTAAGGTTATTAGAAGTATGGGTGATGTACCGAGACGTCGACGGATCCGAGGGCTATATAGGGAAGTTTTTGACCACATATGCCAAGATGAAATACGGGCCCGGTCCTGATAATGTCTACACGGTCATCAACGAGCTGAAGCAGCAACAGAAAAAGGTGATTTTTCTTACTTTTTCGGTGAATTGCTGTCCTAATAGGGGAAAAGTAGCCTATCGCTTGTGTGTGCGTCTAAGTGTCGACCTTCTAGGGTGCAAGAAAACCGCAGAGCTTGCTAAAGTCAGGATTTCTTCAGAATTACGAGAACAGTGGGCGGATGGAGTTGGTGAAGTTCACGGATGTGTCATTTTTCTCGTTTCTTGATTATATTGTTAGTGGGTGAGTTTGGGCAACGGATTTTCCTTTTTATTTCCAATTTTTCTCCGGAAAAAGTAACTTTGTCCACAGAAAAACAATGCTGCAATGAAACTAGATGTTTTTTGACCTCTTCCTAGTTTTTTCTAGTGCGTTTTTTTGATCTCAGATTTCTGTGTTTTTGTGTCATAATTCAGTGTATTTGAATATATGCGAATATTTATCGCATTTTTGATTTATTAACATGATTTACTCTATCTTCATCTCAATCTTGAACCTAAGTGTCCATTCGTGAACTTTTTTCATGTCTGGAAAAATTTTGACCAGCTGGATAAAAGTATCCGTAGATTTTGCTAAGGAATTTGGCATATGCCACATTCAGTCTCAAACGACTTACTAATTGTTTAGCTTTAAAAGTTTTATTTAGCAGTTTTATAGCATTAGCGTCGCCTAGTCTGGTACTTTCTGCCCTTGTGTGGTACGCCTGTATGGCGTAAATAAACAAATAAATAAATAAATTTGTAAGTTTCAATTTATCCTAAAGTTACCCAGGTGAAGACCTTTTCCAAGATAGCTTCACTTCCTATTTGTCGTTTTTTTTAATTCCCATGCACTTTTTGAGCCGGTTGCAGAACTCAACTGCACTATGAGGTTGCCGTCGACTTCTCCTGCGATGACACTGTCACCGAGGTGGATCAGCGAAGATTTGACGCCGACCTCCAACTTGCAATCCGAGCCATCGGAGGAATTCTGCGGGATTACACGCCGTTCGTTTCCCTACATCTTTCTTTTCGTGAATATTCCGTGTACCTTTTTTATTATTCACCTAGTTTGTTATTTTTAGAAATCGCCTGTTCGCTGCTTTTGGATTGGGAGCAAAAACACCGCCCACGTTCCATGAGGCTCACGAGTTCCATTTGGTACGTTCCTTTTTTGGTTTTCTGTTTAGCAGAAAGCAATAGTGAGGATTTGAGAATTTCTATGTGCGTAAATGTTCCTATCACCAATATCCTTCCCTTTTCCCTTCTCTGTGGAGCCGTCTACTTTTTGTTGTGAAGTGTTGCTTAATAAGTTCTTATAATAGTTAATTTCTTACTGCCTTGGATTTTTTCAATAAACATTAACTCTCCATTGGTAGGATTCAAGCTGAGGGCATGCACAACTCAATAGTCACACTTGAATCCATTAGAAAAAATAATTTTTTCGGATGCGGGTATTTGTAAAAAAGGCGCCGGTGAAGGAGGAAAATTTCCATACCTCCACTCCTCATCTCTCAATTTTTTCTCGAGGCAAGTATCTTCTGAATTGGGTGTGAAATTGAGCTCCTGTTGTATTCTATTTCTGATTTAATACACCTGAATGAATTTCTGAGGTTTTCAATTATGTTTGCAGTTCAAACAAAAAAATCTTTCTGATTAAGGCAATGCTGGTATGTACATATTATTTGGACACTTGGTAACAAGCACTACTATGTCTCGTTTTTGCTTTTAGTTACCTTAAAAAGACTTCAAAAAGGTAGAAGGGTTACCATGGTTTCCAAGCTAGCCTGCTGCCAAGGACTCAGTTTTATATGGGCCACCGAGGCCCACAAAACAAGCACATGAGATGAGTAAAAATTATTAGGTCGTCAAGTATGAAATGTCTGATTTTTTGAGAGGTCAGTTTGACAGCTGGTATCTTCGGGGTTTCTTTAGGCCACTCTTATCTTTCTTCCCATTATGAAGGTAAATTCTCCCTCTCTCAAAATCACCTATTTAATTCCTGACGAACTCAAAAATTTTTGTTAGAGAGGAACTTTTGTGAAACTACTCGAAGACAAAAAATCGTATCATTTCGGAAATATTGGTTCCATCACGGAGCCTGTAAAGTGAGGACAACTCGAAATACCCTAGAAATGTTTGGAAAGGGAGTGGCTAATAAAGGAACCGGACACCGATGTTCTGAGAAATTCCTTCCTGGCGATATAAACCTGCAAATTGAGCGTTGTGATGAACCTGGATTATGATGCGTTGGAAGCCGTGGCTTGAGCGGATAGGAGCCACAGTATGCCTGTATATGCAGCAAGGTTTAGTGTTCGTAACCCTATATTAATCAGGTGTTCAAGGCAATACGACAAGGTGAAGTGGCTCGATGAACGAATTTTTCACAGTTTGATCCCCAAAAGTTGGTGCCATTTTTTGACCATTTTTTGCAAAACTGCGCTGCGTAAACCAGGGGAGCAAGGAGGGGATTCCACCTGCCATTCGTTGCACTGGCCAAACCTTGCTCTACTTGATCACAACTTCTCCCACGTATTAGTCCACTTCTTGGTAGAGAAAATTTTCCACTTTCAACATGATGTTGGAAATGCCCTTCGCCAAGTTATTGCCACCTGCTTCTCAGGCTTCCAAGCCGTTGGCACAACCATGCTACCGGTAAGATGGCAAGGCTGTGCCGGTAACATAGGGGCATATTTGGATTGCTCGTACCCAATCTTGTTGGAGAAACATTACCCGAAACTGTCTCATTCAAAATCAGACATTTCATACTTGACGACCTAATAAATATATGACTGCTGAAATTTGGCAAGATACCAAGGTGGTCTCTGGTATACGCTGTCCAGAGCCTAGAATCCACCATAAGTATAATATGTGAAGTAAATATGTAAAATTGGGGGGGGGGGGGGGGGGTTGTTAACCCATTCACATTGGGTAATCTCACTGATGCATGCGACCGCAGGACTCTTTCTGGAGGGATTTGTTCCCTGCATTTCTGCCACATTTTCCAGGAATGGATTATTTCAGAATTTCAACATCGATCCGATCTGCAGAGGTTTGGATGGAGTTATCGAGGCCTATCGCAAAGCGCAGTCTGTGGTTTCTCCCATGAAAACAGCCAAGTTTGCTCCTGTTGTGAACTCAGCGATCAGGTGAGGCTTGGAGGAAGTGTTTCCAAACTTCTCAGTGGGAGCAACTTTCCCTCGAATTCCTAAGTTCTGAATGGAAAAAATTGTTTGTTTTCTATTGATGAACCATCACTCAGGACATCTCAACGATCCGGCTTTCGCGGGCTGCACTACCACGTCCTCGCAATTTTCACGCGTGGAACACCTACGGATATGAAGGTAGCGTAAACGAATGGGAAAGTTAGCCCGTCATTTCAAAAAAAAAATGTTGAACAGAAGCAGTGGTAAATCGAGCAAAATTAATTCGTGTTTCTCCAAAAACTGATTGAAAAATACGATGATTCGCAAGAAAGTTCGAGAATCTTCAAATTGGGGAGCAAGACTGATCAAGAAGATTTTTTTTATTGCCAAGTTGAGCCCTGGGCTTTAGATGTAGAAGAGGTATTATGTTCTTCTGTTTCTTAGGTTGTGGGACACCTCGAATGCATTTTAATAAATGAATAAATGAATAAATTTATCAAATTAACTACACTTTCAAAATATATACGTACTCCAGGAGTTAAGTGCCGCCATAGCAGCAGCTTCTGATGCACCTTTGTCTATTGTGATCGTTGGCATTGGACACGGAGAATTTTCGCAGTTGCTGAAACTGGCGGCAAAACGAAAAGAAGGGACGAGATCGTGCTTGCAGGTGGACGAGTTGTCTCCCTCATCATCCACCTCAATTAAACGCATAATGCATCTCCTTCAGTTCATCACCATCTCTGACATACTCGAAGCCGGCGACTCTCCGGCAGAAAACCGATCTCGAATCGCTCAGAAGGCGCTGCGGGCCATTCCGGAGCAGATGGCGGACTTCATGCACGCCGCTAACATCGCCGCTAAGCCACCTATCCAGGTTTATCTTGACTGGAGCGCTCTTTTGAGCAGCACTAACCTCTCCTTGCGCTGAATTAGTACTGTTCCAGGTCTGTCGCTCTCCACTGTTCCACAGTTCTTCCCTCATTCCTGACCGACCCACGCAGTTTGTGTTCGATGGCGCGTTACCGCAGTGTCTGACGCCACAAATGCCCAGATCAGATCGACGAGGAAGCGATTCTCGTGCGTTTTAGTTTTTGTGCATATTGATTGGTTTGGCGTGGACGAGGGTCTTATCCTTCTAATACACCAACAAATATTTACCACTAGATACTGCTAACGATATTAAGAAGCTTACAATTAAGAGTGAGATCTAGGCGACAAGGGATCAGTACAGAGCCGGTCCTCTACCGTTATCTCTCGTGTTTGTTGCTTCACTTGAACCACTGCCTCTTCAGAAGTTCCGGATAGCTTTTGTGGAGATTCCAGGCACAACCAGAAGTGACCTAAGCGCATACATCGGGTAGACGTAGGCCTCATTTGGACAGAATTGGCATGTGTTTCTAGGAATTTTTTTCCGGAAATCGGCAGAAAATTTCGGGAATTCCACCAGAAAATACGAAAATTTTCCCAGGTTAAATATTCGAGCACGAGCACGATTCTAATACTCTTTTCATGAAATCTTACTATTTCAAAATCGGACGGATTCCTTTTGAGAATTAAAAAAAAGGTTTCAAAAAAAAAACGTAAACGGGAAATTTTCGAATTCCCCCACTCCCTCTCGAACGGAATATTACAGCCACAATTAGAGTAGAACCTATTATTTGAGATACTTTTGTGAGTGAAATTGCTCGGCCTGGCTTTCCAAGGAAGGTCGGAGTGCTTCACAAAAACCCTATCTATTTGTATTAGTCTGGAAACTAAGTTCTTGGGCTTTGTGAGACCATATTTTATTTAAAAAAAAGGGGGGGGGGGGCAATGGAATCATTCAAATTTTTCTCCTTTATATTGAAATTTGTAATCCTTTTCTCTTTATTCTTTCTCCTTTCCCCCTCTCTTTCCTCTCTGAGCTCTTTTTATTTCAGAATATCTGGATGTTGAAATCGGAGCCAGGAACACTCTCACGGTGCGAGTTCCCGAGCGGTGCCATTCAGTTCTACAAACAACCAGGGAGCAGTACCAGAGGAGACTCAAGGAACGGGGTCTCGGAAAGGTTTGTGGATTTGTCCTGACGGTCAATTCGGGGTGATTCTTGAACTTGGACTAGAATTTTATTAAGTTTAGAGAAGTATTGGCAAATTTTCATACGAATTCGGGGTCTTTTCATCATTTTGTATCATTCTTCGTAAACAGTAGTGTAACAGTAACATAGCTGCAGTTAAGATATTCCTTCTTAGTGGCTTACTCTACCTTTGCTGTTAAGAAACCAAAATCAATAAAATAAAATAAAATGAGAATAAAAGAATTTATAAATACAAAATACGAAATACACTCTGCGTGACGCGGCGCGGCTATTTTGTGATGCAACATTGACTGACCGCTATCATAGTTCTGAATGATTCCAGATGCGATTCCCGCGTATGGATCTATCTACGTTGGAGTCAAGTGGCGGATCAACCCAAGACAGCTCACTTTAACCAATACTATGGATGCACTTCTTGTTTGTGTTAATAATTAATTTATATGTATATTTCGAATAAACATGAGCCAAGCTGTATTTCTGGAATCCTGTGGTGTCACGAATTCCGTGACGCATCGCTGTCACGCAGCTGTGGCCGCGAGTCCCCGGTGAGTTCCACGTGAGCAATGGCTCTTATCGCCTCCGCTTATCTCGCATCCACAAATCACGGATCGCTTCACTTGTTGAGTGTGGGCTACGGTGACAGCGATGGCCGTCGCGACGGGCGCGTGACGTATCGTCGCGACGCGTCGGAGCTTCTTCGTTCATGTCCTTGCTGATAGAGTAGACGATAACGGACTTGCGAAACGTTTGCAAGCGACTGATACTGGGCGTGGATGCATTGTTGAGTTATCCATGGTAATAAAACTAACGAAGCCCAATTTTACCCTCACCTAGCAGCTATCAACATGTTTACCCACACGTAGTCAGATTCTGCCCACGGATATGAGATTACTCATCCTCTCTGAGAGGCACCTGGAGCCTGGATTGTAGCAGGACTGAATGAAATCCTATGTCTGAGCTTCGAGGTTTGATTATTTTTCTCTCGTCTCAAACCGTCCCGATTCTACTCCGTTTTTTTTTTTTCGAGTTGTAGAGCAGCTATACGACCCTACCCTAAATCTACGAGATGAGAAAATTATCCGCACGACAACTAATACTTAAGGTATTTCCTGAATAACCGTTAAGCAAAGATGGAGGAAGACTTCAGCAGTCGTCACCTTCTTCGTCATCTTCTTTACCTATGATAGCTTTTTACTATATCAAATCTATCATGGCGAATTTCATGTAAATGGTTTATCGGTTTTGAAGTTGGTGAACGAGTCGACGACTCCTAAGTTTGGGCTCTTTTTTTTCGCTGAGTTTTCAATAACCTGCAGGCTGTGAAATCTATAAGGCATGCTTTTATTAGGTCGTCAAGTATGAAATGTCTGATTTGTTGAGAGGCCAGTTTGACAGCAGGTATCTTAGGGGTTTCTTTAGGTCCACTCTCATCTCTCTTTCCATTATGGAGGTAAATTCTCCCTCTCTCAAAATCACCTATTTAATTTCTTACGAACTTAAAAATTTTTGTTTGAGAGGAACTTTTGTGAAACTACTCGAAGACAAAAAATCGTATCATTTCGGAAATATTGGTTCCATCACGGAGCCTGTAAAGTGAGGACAACTCGAAATATCCTAGAAATGTTTGGGAAGGGAGTGGCTAATAAAGGAACGGGACACCGATGTTTTGAGAAATTTCTTCCTAGTGATATAAACCTGCAAAGTGAGCGTAGTGATGAACCTGGATTATGATGCGTTGGAAGCTGTGGCTTGAGCGGATAGGAGCCACAATAGGCCTGTATATGCAGCAAGGTTTGGCGTTCGTAACCCTATATTATTCAGGTGTTCAAGGCAATACGACAAGGTAAAGTGGCTCGATGAACGAATTTTTCACAGTTTGATCCCCAAAAATTGGTGCCATTTTTTGACCATTTTTTGCAAAACCGCGCTGCGTAAACCAGGGGAGCAAGGAGAGGAGTCCACCTGCCATTCGTTGCACTGGCCAAACCTTGTTCTACTTGACCACAATTTCTCCCAAGTATTAGTTCACTTCTTGGTACAGAAAATTTTCCACTTTCAACATGATGTTGGAAATGCCCTTCGCCACGTTATTGCCGCCTGCTTCCCAGGCTTCCAAGCCGTTAGCGCAACCATGCTACCGGTAAGATGGCAAGGCTGTGCCGGTAGCATAGGGGCATATTTGGATTGCTCGTACCCAATCTTGTTGGAGAAACATTACCCGAAACTGTCTCATTCAAAATCAGACATTTCATACTTGACGACCTAATAGATAGTACGCTTTTCACCTAGCAAATATGATGAATGTCATTGCATAACAGCTTCAATTCACGAAGCGTTGACCAATCAAGCCAGCCCCGGGTTGCCTACCTATCTACCTGAGAGAGGTATATGGTTAAGATGCGCAGAGGAATTGATTTGCTTATCTGGTTCCGCGCAGTCATGCGTCCATGAATCGGAACCTGGAAGTGGGTTTGAGTTAACATTATGCTTCTTTTTTTTCGAACTTGTTGAGAAACCCCTATGAGATGTCCATTTCATTTTTATGAGATGTTGCTGAGCCTAAGAGATAAAACATAATCTAATGCGAGATTTTTTTTGCCTAGTTCTGCTCTCCTTATATGATTTTCAGTTGCAAAGAATGAGGGAGATAATATGTTGACTTTTGTTTATCAACAAAATTAACTCGGCCACAGATCCTGCTTCCAAAGGGCACTCCCATTTGCTCGCATGGGGGAATACTCATTCTCCACGTTGTTTCCTGTTTCTAATATATGCAAGATTTAGATTGGGCCATAGAGGAGTATCAGCAGCAAACGTCTGGCGCGAGACTTTGTCATCGTGAATATAGTCGCTTATAGTTGTTTCACAGCTGGTTCGAGTGTAATAACCCTAAAATCTAAGGCCAATCTGGGCCACATACATTATCATTGAGATTACCCAGGTAAACGTGTTAAAAGACCACGGCAAATTCACCCATCAGTACGCTTATCCTGGGTAATCTCAATGATGCATTCAGGCCCCGACTTCTTCGATAATGTTTTAGTCAGAATAACAGGACCTGTAAGGGCTGAATTCAGAACCAAAGAAGAACGCGGTTCAAAGCATGGTTTCGAAACGCATGACATCCAGAATACTTTTTGGACTCTCAGGAAGCACACATCATATCGCACTCAGCTGGTCATGTCCTCACTAATCACATGTTCTGGTCATTTCTGATAGCTAATAAATTATTTCATAACACTGCTAGGGGCAGAATAATGACTGGTGAGCATTGACGGAGAAATATAATCAGAGAGAAACAGAGAGAGGAATTGGGCCTCTCACACAGCGTTGCTTTCTGGATAAACTTTCGATAATCTTAAAGAGCAGAAGAGTTCGCTCTCTTAAATTTTGCTACTGAAGTGTAAGCACAAAAGTAATGATCTGTTTTATCAGCAGAGCAAGCGCAACATACCGCTGGGTTTCTCACCGTGCTCCACTCCGTTGAAATTGGACACGTTCAGTGGCACTCTATTCATCATCACCGCTTCGTTTTTTTTTTCTTTTTTGCCAGTGGACCCTTTTCGACCGTCAAATTAACGACTTCGGTGCGACACCAGTCTATATAACATTCAGGTCACCTCAGGTGAAGGTGTTTTCTGCCTAGTCTTAACAATATTGAAAAAAACTGAATAAGTATATCGGGTAGGCGGAGAACTGCTGCATAATCGATTTTTGAAAGGTTCTCAAGCCTACTTGTAGCTCGTTTTCACACAGTTCAGAATAATTCCGGTGATTGAAGCAGCGTACCCTTTGTCAATAGTCACGACCGAAGAAATTCATTGTGGTCAAGCTTAAATGCAGTATGTCACTTCGTTTTCGTGTTTGAGCTGTTGGCAGATTGTGAATTTCCTCCACTCGCTGATTCCAGCGATCTCTTACATAAAATGTCATAAAACGGTCTTTTAACCCGTTTTCCAGGACGGGGTTTGTAAGGGGCTTGTGACAGTTTGCTCGACCGAGCTGACGTGTGGAGCCGTTAATCTCATCGATGTGGCATGCCAAAACTCGTTGGCCACCGTTGCAGGCGTGGCGGGCAGCCAGAACACCCACGGACCGCGCCGCCCAGGTGCTCCGTGAGCTGCACTTTGGACCCTCACGAAAACGGATTTATCGTCACTTTGTGACATTTTATATACATTTTCGGAATCAGCGTGGCAGGGAGGCCAAGGATCTGTTGATATCTCCAACACGCGAAACGGGGTGTGTATCATCGGGGTAGGGGAAAACGAGGCGGAGTCTTCCCGTCCTTTACGATCAACTCGTCCCGATCGCATTCAAATTTTGCAAAGTCATGTGTAGTGGAATCGCTCACGAAGGGAACGAGTCAGCCGTAATGGGCGGGAGGAAGATTTGAACGAACCAATAGCAAAACAGTACCACGCCCCGTTTTCCCTCACGATGGTACACGCCCCGTGAAACGAGGAGACACACTGCCTTTAAAGTCCTCGAACAGGTGAAGACTAATTCCGTGGCTGCTGTCGAGGCGGGACGTGAGCGAGAGATGCGATGAGAGCATGACCGCAGTGAGAGGGTCGAGTAGGTCCTGCCGCGACACTACGGCCCGGGCGCCACGAGGGCTTCCGCAGAATCCGTTCTCCGGACGCCAAGAAAGCTCCAGCGGAATTCGCCTATCTTTTCGAGTCAACCTTTTCGAGAATGGTTATATCTCACATGTCAAAACGCCACATGTAGCATAGGGGTGAAGGCGTTAAACCTGGAATGGGCGGAGCTCAGAGTTCGTGATTGGCTAGTTGGGTAGACTGGCCATTCATAGAGCTCAGCCGCACCGCCCTTCCCAGTTGATAACGCTCTACACCCATTGTATGGCCTTTGTGCATTAGGAATGCAAAGGCTTATGTGCTGGTTTACAAAAAACCTAAAAATCGCAACCACAAGAAACGTTATGAAAAAATTTGTATTCGTTAATTTTTAGCTGTTTATTTTTGTTATTAAGGTCTCCCTTTATTAGAGTCCCGGAAGTCTTGCACCAGATTTTAACCACTTTTTCCAAACAATCGTAACATTATCGTTCATCACTGGAATCTTTTCTGCCAATTTCTATAGCTGAGGAGTAGTAAAACATTCTATCACTTTTACTGCAGAAGATTTTCAATTTAAGTTCAAGAAATTTTGGATCGGAAAATAAATGCTTTTGCAAAACTTTTGGACCTACCTTATATTTTCAAATTCTCAATTTTAATGGCGTATTTAATGCTAGAGTTGATATTTTTCTAAATTTAATGTTTCCGTCCGGATGCCCAAACTAGCGAAGACTGTGCTTCTTTTCCTGCAGTTTGATATCTTTGGTCAGTATGAAAATTCTATCTGAAATTGTCGTAGACTTCATTCATCTCGGAGATTTATCAAATTATGTACGAATTTTCTGGGAGAAAGCTAAAAAACCTACGATTTGTAGGGCCAACTGCTCATCCTTTGAACTGGCCCCTATCGTCTTGTGTCAGCACTGAGCAAACGGCAAAGCGGAGAAGGCAGAAAACATCACTTTCTGGTGCCATTCAGGCATCTTCTTTGGGAACACTTCCTTGAGAAAAAGAATGTACACAGTGCTGAAAAATCAATCAAAGCTCAGGCAGCATCCCAATAATTTTTTTTTTGCATTGCTCGGAAATTCCAGAAATTTCCTGCTTCAGAGTGCCTTATTATTGCTGAGAGGGTGTGCATGCTTGGTCCTTCGTAGATGTTGCACCCATGCACTATTACGCTTCAGAGATCTGATTGAGGAGGAACCGGATGCCAACGCAAGGCGGTGCGACACATATGCGTTGCTCAAGAAAGCTCAGCATATTCGGTAACCTGGAATACACTGTGAATTTGGCACCAATTCATCCACATATTTTTATTCCAGGGTAGTTTATACTAGATGTGTGCGTCATTCGCGAGTCAGGTGCAGCCATCTATAATATTTGAAAACCTCAATAAGTTTTTTTTTCAATCCTCCCAAATGTTTAATGAGCCTGTACGATCATGAGCAGCATTCGCGGGGTCTTGCCAGGATACCGCCGGTCTTGAAGGAAATGCAGCCGGCGGGCATCCCGCTAAGCTTACGCCTGAGGTTCGTACCAGATCAAAGAGTCCTCAGACATTCGTGGGGGTGATGTGCAGGTAGGACCCCCATCGCCCCGCCCACTTTTTGAGTTGAGGGAGCGTATCTGGACGTCCAAGAAGAGCAGAGCGTGCTGCCCATAACCCCGGTCGTCTCCCCATCCGCCGGAACCCAATAATGCGCTCGGGGGACAACTGCGAGGGCACGTGGGGGAACGTCTTTCGATTGTCGGGGGTAGGTGCCCCGCGATTTTGGGTCCACCCCCAGGTACAACTGGGGGTGGACCCATTTCCACCTGCATTCCACCCCCACGAATGTCTGAGTCGCCCAAGTGTCGGCCTCAGAATGGATCTTCCAGTTGCGTTCTTAGTGTGTGATTATCTCTAAGCTCCTGACCCTTCGAAGTTCGAGTGTATCCTGGTATTCTGCTAAAAAAATCTAGCTACAGGCAGAATTTGGTCAACCCACACCGAAGTAAGCAACCAGTTGGGTCCGATGGTAATACACAATTTGACAACTTAAACGAAGCACTCGTTTTGAGTCTTTTTTCCTTGTTCTTACGAGTGGCAAGAAACCGCGTGACAATATTCTAGTACATTTCACATAGGTCAGATTTTCTTACGCAAGGAAAACGGCTTGACCAGAACCAAGACCATGCCGGACGACCTCCTACCTTTGACTTCGTGTTAGCTTTTTATTAGTTTGCTCCTGCTCCTTCCTTTTTTTCTTGTATTCTCCAATTCGATTTTCTTGTTATTGGTCTGAAGACGACACTACCTTTGTGATGCAACAAATAAATAAATAAATATTCGTGGAGAACTTGCTTATAAATACCAGTCAACACGACATGCACAACCTGGGTGAAAATACCGCGCGGATAGTCGCAAAGGCGTGCGTCTGATTTGCGTTTGAGGTGTGTCAGGGCTGCGACTGGGCCTCTTGTATGCAGACACACGCGCTTCGAACGCTCGCATTTAGAACATTCTGATATTCTTCTAACAAGATTCGATTTTCGGTTGATGTTGTAGAGTTAATAACAGTAAAATCTCATCCTTAGGCATGTGGACAACTTCGTGGACGTGGGTACAAAATTGGGTGAACGCACTGGATGAATTTTTGTGATGTTAGCACGATTATCCTGGGTAGTTCCTATGATGAACTGTTGCAATTGAAAAACATTCGTTCTCCTTCTTTATTTACCCTGAATTTCCCCATTCCTGAGTAATTTTTCGAAAAAAAAAAGAATCTTAAAACGTAAAGCAAAATTTGTGATGGAGTGAAAAATATGGGACAAAAATAACGCAGTTCCCTAAATTCGTGAGAACCTTCAACCCTTGTTCATGCGTAGTTGGTTCCCACAAAGCCCGAATAACGGATTACTGATCTTTCTCATGCTTTTCTTCGTTGTTGTTTTAGGACACCCTCTAACGCACCCAAATTAAATATAATAAGATAAAATAAACCGTAATCTCATACCATGCTGATGTATTTGAATAGTAGCAACTTACCATTGCTTTTGCAGAGTCATCTGATCTCACATTACAGTGCGGGAAACAGCAGAGGCAATCCATATTCTAGAAAGTGCAGCTCTAATCATTCACGTAATCAATTGTTAATCTACGTTTTTTTTCATCTGATTTATTGTCATTGCCGGTCAATCACAGAATACCGTCCGCCTTGTTTGTCGCGCCGCACCACCTACGCGGCGCGGCAGGTCAGCTGAGCGTTATGGTTGCCGGGCTTGTCTGATATTGCCGTCCTTATTTTCTCCACCATTTTTCGTATTGTCTTTGCTTTCATGCCAAAGTGAACAAAAAACATAGGCAAAACATCAATACCAGAAGCGTCCGACACCCATAGTGTCTAGCTGATCTGCCGCGCCGCGTGATGGTACGCCGCGGCAAACAGAACGGGCGGTACTATGTGATGCAGGAGTGATTGACTGGCAGTGTACTTTAATTTTGTTTTTTTTTTCATTAGATACTTAATAGCGGTCACAATTTAATCATTTGTCAGAGACCTCTCCGAGGTGAAAATCACTTCTAAAGAAAACAATTCCAGGATTCTTGGAAAAACCATTCTGGTGACCTGTCCGAAGCTCCGAGAAAACACGGAGTCCATAGCGATTCATTGCTTTCGATGTCTTCCACTCGCCCTCTTCAAGTTAGTGTCAGCCCTTAGCGAAGTAATAAAAAGGACGAACGAGACTATTGTAAATTTACTCATTTCATTGCACCGAAGCGACAAGAAAAAACAGAAGGACCGGTTCAGAGTGAATACAGGGAAAGTTATATAGTAGTTCCTAGAGAACATGTACGGTAAATGCGAGAAAAAGCTTAAAAAATCATAGGAACGATAGTTGGCACCGAGAGAACTGGAATGCTGTGTGATTATGAAAAATGATACGATGTGACGGGGATATCGGGAGATATGGACTGTACAGCGCGTGGGGAGCTCGGCAAGGGCTAGATGGGCAGGCTCTCCGACTTCGCCGGCGAGTTGTTGATGTTGGCGAGCGGGATGTCGGACGAGTTCGGCATCGGCGGGAGCTGCGAGAGCAGCACGTGCGACAACACGCTCGGATTCAGCGACGGCATTACCCTCGCAGCTGCTGCTTTGAGGTAATCTGCAATATTCGATGCATTAACCACAGGGATTACAAGTTTCCAACCTAATTAGGAAGTGAGATAGGACCATTATTTCTTAGGATAATTTCAAACAACTCACATTGACTAAGAAGAGCCTGTTGAAACAACATCGGATTGTACATTGGCATTATGAGAGGTAGATCTGGCCTTGAATCACTAAAAACATTGATGATTCATTGTGGAAGATACAGTAATTTTTAGATTTATAGAGGAAATGTGGGAGACTTTAATGCTCGGGACCCGCTCGCACGTGCCACATCATTGGATTGCTAGAGAAAAAGTACGATGAAATCGCTATAGTATGTGGATGCGCAGACAGTCACAATGCCAAGAAGTACATGGTGCGGCGCGTGCGAGCAGGTCAGCAGGAGTGAAGGATGCCATATCTGTAAACAGAAAGAATATACTCACGGTTCGTATTCAGGCGATCTTCCACTAGGATCACGGAAACCTTTCGCGAACGGATTTTTCTCGATCTTCAGCTTGGTTATCTGAAAATTATTGCGATGTATTATACGAACTTGCTGCGGGCACAATTGGATGTAAAATGCTTGATACTTCTAGTCAGGCTCAACAATAGCGTGGCAAAGCCTTTGAAAAACAGTCATTCACATCATCGAAAAAATGATGAAGCAAAGGAAGGGATGACATCAAAAAAGAGTACATAAGCCCGTTTCCATGTATAGAAATTCTGGATTCAACTCAGGAAGTTGTTCGAGCTGGGAAACATGATAGACCTGCTCTGAAAAATATCGAGCGAATATGTGCTCCATAGTAGAGTAGTAGAGTGATACTTCATCTTCTTTACACACTCGAGATGAAGCTGATTTAATGTATGCTGGTAACACTTGAGTTTTTGTTCAGAAAAAATTCCTGTTTCCATATTTCCGTATTCGGATTTGTTATTGCTGATGCACCATTGTTGTTGTTGAAATGAATGAGTGAATCAACATCATTTTTTTCTTGACTGAAGAATTCAAAATTATCGCAGAGAGTAGAAAACAACAGTGGCAGGCTGAGAAAATGAGGGAGTGAAAGGAAAAAAGTATTTAATAGGTTCGAATGTACAAATGTCGAAAATGTTCAATGTCCGAAGATTCAAATGACAAAATTCTTGCTGGGGGTAGGGTTAGCTCGAACAATACAACACCTCTCGTAATTTTCACAAAAAACGCATGCGACACAGTAATCAGTCGCAAGGTGCCGCCCATATACTACTGCCTCGAAAGTGAAGTGACTCTGAGTTTCTATAAACGATGCATGCCAGGACAAATCGAAATATGTGTGAGTTACTATTTGTCGGACCTTTTGCAAGTCATAGACTTTTTTGCATTTTTCATAGACATTGAGAACCCACATTTTTTTCTCTAAATGATCGGCATCATGACACAAAGCGACGTTGGCTTAACTTTGTAACGGCGTTTCAAGGGAAAAACGAAATCACCCGTTAGAATTCCAAGAACTAAACTATCAATACTATATTAAAAGCTACAACCCATCTTGAGAAATTCGAGTTACATGTTTCGTAATCGAGAAAGCATCTTTAAAAAAGCTAAAGAAAAACTAAAAATGAAAAAGACTCTATTTATTCAGAAATTGACTCGGAACGAAATGTCTATCGAAATTTATTTACCAAAATAGTCGCTCATTTACTTCTATCGAATACCCACATGAACAAAATCAGGGATAGGGGAAAAGATAAAGAAGGACGCTCAAAGACAGGTAGAACTATAAGTGCACTACAACTCCCACATTGTATCCTTGATCATTTTTTCATGTCTTTTTCTCTTTCCAGATCCATCAAACAAGAGTTAGGCTTTTAAGAAGTGTGATGACTCACCAACTGATTCTGATAGGCCGTAACGGCCATGAACTGTGTTTCGGGGAAGACGAATGTCCGGTGGACTTCGTCGGCGAGGTTAACCTGAACAAGATGGAGATTGAGTGGAGCTTACTTCAAAGAGTGGATACGGACCACTACAACGTCAGGAAGTTGCATAGGGAACAAATGATAGGTAACCCCGAGCTATGTTACTGTCTATACCCTGGATGCATCACTGAGTTTACCCGTGGTAAACGTGTCAGGTGGGATCAATAAACCATAAATTACTATTTTAGAAGAAGAAAAAGATCACATCCAAGCGATCTCGATGATGCATCCGAGTCATGGATTGTTACCCACGTACACTAAATCACCCATTACCAAGCTTTCACAGAAATGCTACCAATACGTGACGTGATTCATGCCCAGTTGCTGCACGCGGTTAATCATACCAAGGGCTGCATGTAACATTGAGTTTGCCTAGGGTATACGTGCTAATACCGCAAATTTACCCACTGTCAGCACCGGCGTCAACACTTTTACCCTGGCTAATCTCAGAGATCATCAGCTTTCAAATTCAAGGGGTATGAGGTAACCTTCCAAACTCCCAATGACTCTGGATATCCATTGAAGGGTAATGAGGAGCGTATTGAAAAAGGCCTCAGAACCTTCGGAGAGCCGAAAGTCAAAATTAACATAAGGAGCTAAAAACAAGCACTCACCTTATTATGATCTAAATGCTGCCCTTTGTTCCTCCTAACTATGTGGATCCTCGGTTGATATTTGTGCATAGAATTCAAGATAAGCTGAAATACGTGTATTGGAACAAGGGTAAACCTTTACCAGCCAAGGTCAGACTCACATGTCCGGCTTTGTCTATCTCGTTATTGGTGAGTTTAGCCTTCTCAAACGAAACCACTTGTTTCAGGAGCTGGAAAAGCACAAGGTATCTCCAGTTGAAAAACAACATTCAAAACTTTTTAAGAAAACTTTATTTTTAGAAGACATGAAAAATAAACCTGTTAGCTTGGGTGGATCAGCAAATACTATTGCTAGGCAAAAATTATCCAAGCCTTATAGGAGATGGCCATTTTTCACCCCAAAAACACTCACCTGCTCTCCTGTGTACGGGGAGTCTGGATGTAAATACAACCGGTTCTTGGGAGCTGGCTCTGCTTTTCCTGCTGTCAGCCACGCGGATTTGTTATAAATATAGCGATACCTGAATGCTGTACCATAAAAACTGTAATATTACTGTAAATTGACAGTACTCTACTATAAACATCACTGTCTTCTGGAAAAATGGTCCAGACAAAAAAGTGGAGTGCTGAAAAAGTAACGAAGCAAAGAAGAGGAAAAATTAGTCTATGGCCATGCTTTCAAAATGCAACCTACCTTTTATTGTCAACTGGAATGACGTCGAGAAATATGTAGTAGAGACCTTCGATGTCAATGTTGGATATGGACACTTTCACAGTGGGGAACATCCGCCTGAAAGTGATTTGTTAATAGTAAGCAATAAAGAAACAAGTAAACATTGCCGCATGCCCTCTAGTGGTTGCGCTCTCTTCAAAACCACTAGAACAACTTGCTGACAAGCATTTGTTGAGCAAGTTTCGGATCGCACCTGATACTTGCTCGCATCAAAGCTTGTTAACAACATGTTTTCGCCCTTTCTCCCCGACAAATTGTCGGTGAAAAAGCCTTTTAACAACTTGTTCCCGTCCTCCTTTGCCCACAACTTGTTGGTTGTACAGATGGTCTAAGACTTGCCCTTCCCTTTCCTTGCTATCATTTTGGTGGCAAACATCTCCCCAACTACAAAACTGACCACTGCCAGCGACCTCAAAGGTTGCGTCGTATTTTACGCGGGTGAGGAAACTAGCCCGCAACTTGCCTTCACTCTTCATCGTCGGCAAGCAGTTACGTCAGAAGGCCACTAACAACTTGCCGACAACCTTTGCAACTAAGAAGCCTATTGGCGAGTTGTTCTTATATGGAATTATGCAGCTGACGACTTGTTTTGGCTCTTCCTTGCTGACAAGTTGCCTCGAGAAAAGGTTGTTGACAACTTGTTTTTAGATGTTATGATGGCGTCAAACTTGTCGACAACGATTTGCTAGCTAAAAGATTGTTAGCAAGTTGTTTTGGGACAAAGGTGGCTGACAGTTTGTTCCTAGGCCTCTGGGCCCGTCCTTTCGAAGCGCAATCACAGGAACATCAACGGCAGCCGGCCCGCAGCTGAACTTTGCCCCGCGTCCGTCTGGGGTCAGGCCCGCGCATTCCTCCGCGGAGTCGTTATCTGCCTCTCGACCATATATATTAATTCAAAGTGGTTGTAAGCGCGCGGCGAGTTGCTGCAGCGATTAGCATAAGTAGCCGATTTACAATGTTGGTGTCGCGCCTTCTCGCCACCGCATACGGTAACAATTAGTACCGCTCGTTCCGTCGTTGGCCCGAGTGCACCGCAAGCTCAAGGACGAGAAGATGCACTCCTTGGCTGTGGTGAGATGTGGGAAGCAGGGGAAGAGAAAATGAGAATACTAAGTGTGAAGTGCAATATCGATCGATTTTTAATGAATTTTCACACTGTTCGGCTTCATAATGAAGTTTTCGGTGTGATGACGAAGAATTCTTTTTGAAAGCTGTCACAAAAATAAATTCACATTCTGGTCAATATGTTGAGAAGTTGTTTCCTTTAAGTGAAATCATCCAAAGGATTAGAGGTTGAGATCCACGACGTATTTCTCTCCTCTTCCCCTCCTGCTATTAATTGCTTCACCAGCCAGTTTTCAAATTTTCCCATACCTTTCATCTTTACACTTTTACTGTCTTACTACCTTACTGAAGTAATTATTGGTATTGTTTGTCAAATAATCGTTTTTACAATCGATAGAAATTTTTAAAAAATTAGGAAATTACAAGAAAGTGAGGCAAAAGGAGCTACATATTATAGAATGCCGGAAATTTCGTCCAGAAAACGTTACGTAACCACCGACTTGATTCCACCATGTTAAAAACGACCGAACCCCGCTTTTGATTTTTTCCCGTCCAGAGCATTTTCTAAAAAGTCCCTGTTAGTCCCTGCTAGTTATCCAGAACCTATGAATTAGTTATGGTGTTTCCCTTTCAATACTGCGCCTGACCATTGCAAAAAAAAATACAAGCACGCGATGCTTTGATCTGTCTCAAAGTGTCGTTCCTTCACAACTTTTCTAAAAATTGAGTGGCTCGAACCATTCAATTGCTCGAACTTTTCCGAGAAAAGTGAATTTTTTTCGCATTGTTGGGAACGCATTTAGTAGATTTCCAGATATTGAGTTCAATAGTGATCAAAAATATCATCATAGGAAGCACAAGCAAACGTGCCTAATTGTGAGAGTGATCAACTCATTCCTATTAACTAACGCTTTGCGTCGGATAATCGCCTCGCGCACGCTTTTTTT
Organism: Ancylostoma ceylanicum; assembly: GCA_000688135.1. NCBI lineage: Eukaryota > Metazoa > Nematoda > Chromadorea > Rhabditida > Ancylostomatidae > Ancylostoma > Ancylostoma ceylanicum. Next base: position 764,714 of record JARK01001357.1, on the reverse strand, counting down.
TCAATTCGGGGAAGTGTTGTACATTATAAAAAAAACCTTACTATTAATTTGGCGGCAGCTGTGAGAACAATTATGTAGATCTGTCCGAAGGTTCTGCTTTCTCGGCCTTGAAGTTCTTTGACAATAGGTAAAATGTTCTACTATGTTCGGACCAACCTTATACATAGTGAGCCAAGACTACGGTAATAATACGCATTTTCTTTTGAAAAAACATGTTCTGCCTTGAAACCACCTTCAGTTTGTGAGCTGTCGCGGAACGTTCACTATACATAAGTGTGTTCCTACATACGAGTTACATTTTTTTCAGGACACTGAGAGGAATTACTCCAGGACCTATTGGTTCATCAAGTGGGTAATTGGCAAGTAATTATTTAATGAATTTTGAGAAAAGCACTTGAAAAATTATGGGATGGCATCAACTTGCATAACATTTCAGGCCCTCTTTGAGAGCTGATGAAGCATACTGCTGAGCCATAGCGAGCTATACATACACTAAGAAGAAAATTGTTATCATTTTTCCTCTCTTTTGAACTGCTCATTAAATCACCTCTCAACTTAAAGATTGGAAAAGGGACCTGTATCCACATTCACAAATGTTGAAGAAAAAATTCTATGCTTTCCGATCACCCATACTGGTTGATTTTCAGAAATAAAATGTAGTGTATCTGGCTATCTTCACCGCTATTTGTCATTGTTGACCGAGTTCAGTCGGGCTAGCATATAATTTACATTTTTAGAAGAGCAACTCACAGGTTACGGAGACCACTCATAAAACCGAGTCCATGTTGGTTTGAGATGAGGTTTGCAAGCTGTGTATCTCACTGATATCATCACTACACACCTAACCCTTCCAGTAATTACGTACGTCCACCCTGAATGTGGTCCCATGCGAAACATCTGAAAACTTGCTTGACTACCACTTCAGAACACTGCCATACCCCAACTCGTTCACAGCCCATCACCATGACCTGCCTGGCAGCTCTAACCGACCTCCTTCCCACTTCAACTTATGGTAATGGGGACCTTTTTCATCGTATCACTAGACGCGTAACCACTAAACGAGCTCAGGTTACCGTATCCACCGGTTCCGAGCGCAAGCCCATTCGCCAGTAATTCACTTTTTCATCGATCCTTATTGATTGATATGGCCTCGAATGAAAGGCTGTGCCGCCGACGCTGAATTGTGTAATTCAATCAATGGATCAATCACAAAGGCGAATTCGAATCGCCTCGCTTCTTGCTTCGCTCGTCAAAAGACTCGTTCTACGGGTGCGCACGGACATTATCGGAATAGCACCTGGGTGGAGTACGGTAGCTGGCTGAGTGAGGGGGGGGGGGAATGCTGAGCACACTTCCCGAGGGTTCCAGGATGGATTCAGCTGGCCGCGTGTGAATTTCGTGCCGACAGATGGCCGCTGAAGAGGCAGCGCGAAATCACCGCTTTGGGCTCGAGGGACCCCCGGGCTGCTGTGATTCACTCGAACGTTTCGTCATCTACACTACCGTAAAGTCGGAACTGATTTCCTAAGATATGAGGGGGGAAAGAGCGGCATTGCTTTAATTCCTTCAGGATCATAGTATTTCCCAGAGAAGGACCACTAATGAAGCTGGAGAACAGACGTAGTTGGACCATGGAACTGTCCATTTTTGGGTATTATGTATGCAATTATTTCAAATAACATTTTTCTAACTCATGTCTTAAACTGTACATTGGAATGAATAAACAAGTAAACAAGCAAAGAAACAAAAATAGGCATTGGTGAAAGCGCAATGTTTTAGACGGCAGTGAGGGGTTCTAGAAAATCCCACAAATTCCCTCGGAAAAAGGTTTCTCTTTGTGATAACACCACAGAAATCCGGAATCTTAGAGATTTCTGTGCTCACATCTTTCAAAAGATGTGGCCGGAAGCCTGTATGTCCCTTCTGTTGAAAGAAAAATAAGGAAATCTATTGGACAATGGCTCTGCAGAGAAACAATCTAGTCATCTGAAGATTATGATTCCCACTGAAGAAAAAAGAGCAGATTTCTTTCCTGTACAAGGATACAAATGACACCGCAAGAAATTTTCAAATGATGTAAAGACTTTGTGATACTTTGTCCTAATACTATGTGACTTTCTGAAGACAATACTTTCCAACTATCGTGATTTTATTAGAAAATCCTCGTATGGATGCACATTTTGAACGCAAATGAGCTCCTAAAGAAAATTGGTCTGCTAAGGCCCAGTTCTGCAATTTTCATACCACTTTGTTGAACAGTCATCCTTGCTTTTCTTCGAAACGAGGAGTAATGAGCTGTCTAAAGTTGGCTTGTTCAAACGTTTCTCTTCTCAATGTATGGAATTTTTTTCTCTCAAAGGGGGCGAGCTCGAGGAGAGATCATGTTCATTATTTTTTTCTTATAATGGAAAGAACATGATGGAGATAAGACAATTATTGCTTGGCTAGACTTCCCTTGAGTAGAAAAATAGCCTCAGGATAGCAGCAAATTGCGAAAATTCGATCCTGAATTGGATCTCTTTATGAGAAGATAACCTTATTGCAGTCGCCGTTTCTGTATTTTCACAGTTTCCAAGAAGAAAAATCCATCAAGTACTTGTTTGTTTACTTCTGGTTTCCCAAAATTCGTTCACGAATCATTCGATTCCTTACGCCTATAGTGAGGCTTCAAATTTCTCAACAACTTTATTAGGCAAGCTTTTGATCTTATTTACGGTCTTCATAAGAGGTGATCCATGGTACACAAAGGAGGATCTGAGTTGTGCTGACTGTGCTGACTGTGCTTGACTCGTTCCCTACTGCCAGATAAACTTTTAGAATCCGTGAGTTTGATATGATTTCGCAGGGAAAATGTCGCTCCTTGAGGTCACACGCCTGGGCACGGAATTGTCCAAACACACATCAAGGAGGGTTCTGTGGAACCTCCTTGTTCTGGTAGGAACCCCAGGCGATTGCTCAGGAAGATTTATTTCCACGAATTTGCTCACTGTTAGTGACAAAGCGAATCACTGCCTAGACGATCGATGTTCGAATCAAGTTGTAGCGACCACGCTGAGACAATCAATGAAGTTCGACAAGGCGATCAAAGGTCGTTGCAAGGAGCTTCAGAATAGGAAGGGCAAGAGCATTTGGGCCAGGATGCATAACTGTGATTGCTCAGGGTAAACCTATTGGCGCCGATGGTGGCGATGGGTAAATTTTCATAGTACTAGCACATTTACCCCAGGTAATCTCAATGATGCATGCGACCCCTGGATAACGCTCGAACAAGTAAAAAATCATTATAGCCTTAGCAGATCGTCAGTTGGAGCATCGCAAAAGGGTTAAAAAGGGATAGCTAAAGATTAAAACCTTGAATTCTTAAAGAGGTTATCCTCTTGAAAACGAGGAAAACCAAGTCTGACTACAAGTAAAGATGACATATTTATTTATAAAGCTCGGGATGCTTCAAATAATGTGGGGCAATATCCATAGAATCCCGCAGTACCTCTAGAGTGCTCTATGATTTTGTTCCACTTTCTTTACCAGCATTTTCTGGGCTTTTCATGAATTTAAACCTCTCAAGGGCTTCTAATAAATTATAGTCATTAGAACAGGCCTAAAGATTACAATTTTGAGATGTTTGCTTCGCAGAGCATGTTACAAGGCAATCCACTAACCATAGACACACTGGAAAAACAGTGTCACATTAAAATAATCGCCATGAATATCCAAAACTTTTAAATCAAAGAAGTTCTTCGGATGTCTAGGCGGTTCTGCTAGTTCCACTCAATTTCTAGACAAATTCATGACAGAATGTGCTTGATGATGTGCAAGTGGCCACGACTTATGAAACTCGCCTCTGTACTACTGATCATGGTTCAGTGATTAAAAATATGAAGAATATAACTTAAATGATCTTACAAGTCCATATTGCACAACTTAAATGATCTTACAAGTCCATACTGCACTGGTGTAACGCTAGTTATCTAACTAATTCAATTCAACTAACTCTTAAATCGTTTATTTCTCCAATATACGGACTAACGGGAGTACTCAGGACAACCTTGTCCTCGGGTTAACAATGGGTGAAACTGAATGGTGTTAACACGTTTACCCTGAGTAATCTGAGTGCTGCGTGCAGCCTCAGGATTCCGAGACAACATTTCAGAATGATTACTTTGTCTGTCACGGCTCTTGATGGGATAAAACTCTACCTGTTACGAGAGAAACGCAACAAACATCCTTTCAAGTACAAATCCATGGAGTGAAATCTACGAATGTTCATATCCACTTTTCTATATAAAACTAGGCACCGATTTTTGAACGGCAATTATTGTGATTCTTTATATATTGATTTGTGGAATTCTATAGGGTCAGAGGATTTTTTCAATGAACGCCTGTTCTGAAATTTGACTAAACCTGATGAGTTCTCATCGCACAAGCAAAATCTGCCAGGGCACTGTGTTGCGCAAGAGAGGCGAAAGCGTGCAAGGTGAGGAAATTGCAACATTAGCCACGGTGCAGTCAACTATGTACAGGGTACATTAGTACCAAAACAGTAAACACTTTTTAAGTAGCGAACACAAACATTAAAAGGGCATAGTTTGAAGAAATCAGGGATTGTTTGATGTTTGATGAAACCGCCTAAAATGGATACAGTGAAGAGGTCACGTTTATAAATTACACATTCTGAGTGGCAGATACGTACTCATGCCTGATCAGTGATTTAACTATTGATGCAAATCAGTTTGCAAGAAACTGACCTATGCTGTCATTTCTAAATTTCCTGATTAAAGCGTATGGTCCAACTTTGAAGCGGTGCAGAGAAGAGGGGATAGAAGTTACAAATATGGCTTACGTTCATGGCCATGGAAATTATTACTAGCAAACCATTGAACTACGAATATTAGAACGAAAAATCTCTCTTTGCTAAATAAGAAAACGAGAAATTGATGTCTACACGGACTTTTATGGACATTTTTCCGCAATTTCGCCAGCGCGAGCACGTCCTCGTTGAACACACCTGTGAATGCGACTGGAGCAATTTTAGAAAATAGAACACGATGTTCTGGGAAATCTGTGAGGACCAAAAAGCTTATAAAACAAAAAGGACAACAGAATGTTAACGTGATTGGCAGAAAGTTCTAAAACAAATGCGAGTTTCCCAGGGATGCATTGTTAAAGAATCAATTAATGAGCGTTTTTAGACCAGGATGATTGTGAATGTATTATATGAATGTCAATAAACTATCTATTAGGGAGAACCCCTGCTCCTCATTTTATTATTCGTCCCCCCCCCCCCTCTTCTCCCCCAATCCACAACTCCCCACCAGCTCTATTGCCGTTCCCGAGACGCTGACATCATCAACGTTTCATTTTCGGAGGTGGCTCGTTCGTGAGCAGTCATCGCCAAGCAATCAGTAGAGTGAGTGAAATGTGCCGCTTCTGCGGTGAAATTGCGGGAAAACAAATTTCGCAAATGGAAGCTACGGTAATTAACACTTTGACGGGCTGCATTATCCTGATGAGCTGCAGACGTTGCTGGTCCGCTGTTCCCGCGCCAAAAACCCGCGGACCATTAAGGTGTGGTGGGAGTAGAAACAGAAGAAAATGTGGGAGGAACGAGGCAAAGTTTTGAAAATGTGAGAGTTTAGAACAGGAGCATTTTGCATTTTAAGTGCAATCAATAACCACATGTCATCACCCCAGGAAAAGAGCAAAGCGCGGGAAAGGGAAGGATTTAGGAGAAAAGGGTTCAGAGCCAAAACAGCTGTACAAATTGTAAAATGTGAGCTCACCTCCCACTTTTCGTGATGATCATCTCCGTGCCGAGCTCGTAGAACTTCTCCCACAGCTCGGCACCCTCCAGGCGACATTCCATACCATCCAGGATGTCTCCTTTCAAGGAACTTTGCGACGGCTTGGTAGACGAGCTGGTGCTGCTGCTGTTGCTCGCAGTCGTGCTTGGCTTGGCATGAGCAGGAGGGAAATCCGGCGAGGGACACGGGGAAAACTCCGAGCCTTCCGGTGAATTTGGCCGGGCGTCCAGCAGAGTGTCGATGGAGAATCGAGCGCGTTTGGCGCCACTGGCGCCTGTGGCGCCGTGGCTGGCCGTGGAACAGCTCGGCTGCTCCAGCTCACGCTTCGCCATTGTTACTGATCTCGTAGTCGGCGCGATTGGAGAAGCCGCTAAAAAGAGGCGGCGCCGGCCAATCGGCGCCGGCGGCCACGCCCTCTTTCAACACCAGCAAAAACGCAAAGCAGGTGAGAACGCGCGGCGTCGGCCGCGGTTACGGTAGCGGCTGCGAATCGGGCTGCTTTTCCAGGATAGGAATCCAGGATAAAGACGAAGTGCACTTGATCTGAATTGGCCGCGAACAAAAGCGATGAGAGCAGCCCGCGGTGTCAGCGGCCCGCATCCCACTTAGGTGATATCGCTGCTCCAGCGTTATCTGTCACTAAGATCTCATCATCTGTATAGGTGGCGTTTATTGCAGCCACGTTATCCACACACATAAACCATAACACCAAAGTGAGAAATGTCGCACCCCAGCGCGCCGTGAACTTCCACACGCAGCCAGCCAGTCAGCCAGCCACCCCAGCACCCCCTAATCCCTCGAGTAATCGTCAGATAATCCCTTGCAAGACGACCGCCACCGCGCCTTGCGCTTTACCGCTCACTAAAACACTCTTCACCGCTCTTCCCGGTGAAACCACCACTCGAACCGACAGTTCCGCGCTTCCATAAACGGAGAATACTTGTACTCTTTCGCGTCGGAGTAACATATGGCAGTGAAAAGAGCGTGTCGCGTCGCGCTCCACAGGAGGTGGTCGCGTCGTTGGTGACGGCAATAAACCAGGTGCGGTGAATGCACCAGCACCAGCCGACACTACCACTAAACCGTGCATGGTAATCATGCGGGTTGTCACCGTTCGTGGGCGACATGAGAGGAGCATTTGGCAGCGGAGATGTTGACGGATTTGAGGAGCTCTCGGAACTCTTCAGTCTTTTCGGTCAGAGAGCATAAGTCAATGTTGTGCCGAGTGATTTTTGCTGGAAAACATAAGGCAACTCCTTTAAGCTTCGGTGGATAATTATTTACTCACTTATTACGTAAAAAATGAAGTATGCGCCCACAACAACATAACAAAATCAATAAAAAATAAAATAAAATACTTGACTGAACTAGAAAAAAGAAAACAACAGCGGATAAAAATTCCTTTAAGTCATTACTACGAAAAGATGAGGAAGACGATTTTCTCGGTGTTCCCAGAAAGGTCGTCCGACATTTTGTTATCGAGTGCTGAAAATCTGCCTTTCTTCCTCGCCTATAGTACTTCAGTAATCAACCATGCTGTTCTCTTGCAATTTTTAGGGTATTCGTGAATTCTCTACCAATTTCCTTATTGTCGAGGCATTCCTCAGGGCAACTAGCTTATCGAGCACTCATTTCACCAGAAAAATGTCAAGACTTGCAAAAAATGCTTGCATTCTATGTCCTATACGAAAATGCCTGCCCAGTGATTCAAGGCGAGTTCAACTTACCCAGTTTTACCTCAATATATATTGCTCCTTTTTCTAACTTGTTGTGGTGTTGTTTTACATGGTTATGCACACCTTGTTGGTGAATTGATAAACAAATAAATAGATAAACAGGATTTCCTTGTTCAAAGCGATCAGTGTAGGTCCATAAATTCAGCTTGCCTACTATCAAACCTAGGTGAAAACACATCAAATAAATCCCATGCCATGTGGTTAAATGAAAGCTGGTCATTCAATCAGATTAGGCAAAATTTACCCGTGCTTATCAAAATGCTCTTTAGTATGATTTGATTAACAGCGAAAGAAAGGGGAATATTTGGGTTCGTCAAGTAAAAGCTGGCCCATTCTACCGCGGCAGGGAAAATTTTACCAGCACTCATCAAAACCCTTTGGTTGTGGATTCTTTTGCAGGCAGCGGGAGTAGGTTGAGAAGTTTTCCGAAATGCAAGAAAAATGAAGGGAAAACGTTATCTGAGCAATGTTGTATTTTTTGAACCAAGCCCATCAAACTTGAAAGCATTTGTTCCAATTTCGCTCCTTTTCCTGGACATTCTCCCAGGAAAACTTTTTGTTGAAATCCTTGAAATTGCCTATAGAGCTCGTAAAATGACAAACAACCTTTCCAGCAACATTCTCAGCCCATAGCCCATACTCTCTTTCCTACCTACCCTGATCCCTTGCAGTATACCATTCCCGAAGGTTTCCCAAGGACCTCTGCAAGAATTTCCCCCAAAAAAGAATTCTCTGACTCCACATAGAATTGGCGGTGGGTTTCGCGCTGAAACCAGAATCATGGCGTCAAAAGCCATCCCGACATTGCGTCAGCCATGTTCGGCTGTTCGATTCCGAAGAGATGTCTATCTGATGGGCGAATTAGCATGTCAGGAATGGATTTCGGCTGCTGCTGCTGTGCGATGTCGGCGGCGGCGGCGCGCGAAACGAGCGCGATTGTGGCGCGATAACGCGTCGCGGTTACTGGGCGACAGCATGATGGAATACTTCCACTATTCACACTTGATCGTCAAGAGATATGGGGTGCAAATCGTGCAGCTCAGCGCGCCAGCCTCTCCGCTCATCCACTGGGGACATCGCTGCTCTGTGGTGCTCAGGGGCCCCGTGCGACAAGTAGCAGTTCTTTAGGGGCCCCAGCACGATGGGAGCGAGGGACGGGTTCCGCTTCGCACACGCCGCCGCCGGTCGGCGCCAGCGGAGGTTTTGCCTGCGCTAATGTGCGGCAAACTCGCACATGATGTGATTTACGTACAATACGCACGCGGATCGCACCATCGCCCCATCCCCACCGCGGTACGGTAATAGCGGGCAGCGATTCGTGGCCGTTATACGTGTGCGGCGTGTTTTTGTGGACGACGTGGCGCGGCAGTGTGCGTCGCGTCGAGTTTACGAGCGCCTGCTGCACTCAAGAACAACCGGCGGCGACGCGATTCTCATAATTGGATGACACCCGACACGAGGTCGTTACGCCCGTAAAATATCATTTTATCACCTGATTCCAATTTCGCGCGCACTGCACGCCTTGCACAGGGGTGGGAAGGGTACGTCCAGCGGTAGAGTTGAATCCTGGGCCTGTATGCATCACTGAGATCACCCAGGGTAACCCTGTTGAAGGTAAATTTGGAGGAGTTAACACGCTTACCTGGGGTAATCTCATTGATGCATGCGGCTCCTGTATAGAGAACGTCTCATGGAGTTACTGCCCGTCTCAAAAGAAAAGGCAATTGAGGCGCGTGACGGGACCTAGTAGACCCTCTCAGGGTTTGCTTTTACCACATCCTTAATTCAGGTCCGGCCACGCTTTTGCGACGCTATGAGAGATAGCACCTCTGGCAGAATCCACGACCATTCCAGAGACGCACCAAGGTTTCCACCCTTTACTGAATTTTTTCCGCACAAAATTGGATATATTCTGCTATTTTAACCAAGTCTTTACCTATAGTAATTGTTATCAGTGATCGAAATGAGTTGCTCCAAACGGGATGGGGTCGGATCATGATTTTTTACAAGCCTCATTGAGATTACCCAGGGTAAACGTGTTACTCCTTTACCCAGGTAACGTGGAATTCAAGTGGTTTGCCCTGGGTAATCTCAATTATGCATCCAGACCCAGGTCTACACTTGCACTGGTTAAGGTTCCAAGGGTATTCCCATTTCGGCCAGTAGAACTGTAAACTTTAGAGGGCGGGTAGACCACTACCCGAAACGTTCATGGATCCCGAACGTTCATGGATTCATGGATGATTTGTCCAACCGCTTAGCGAGCGCAGATCACTATTCTAAGACGAAATATTTCCCAAAAGGTGAACTGTTGATCTTTTTTTTCGATGAACCAACTGCCTGGAAACACAAACAAGGCAATTTGGAAGTTAATCTCATAAATTCTACAGAGCACCTACCATTCTCCCATGAGCAAGTTCTGGTCATGGGGTCGTTGAACTTTCGTCGAGGCACCTGACTATTCGTGAATTTCAATGGAAAGAAGTGGTACAAATACGGTAGGCATAAGTTATTGCACAACCACGCCAGCGATCCACGATTTTCCCTGGTAAACAGGCAAAGAATTAGTGTACCATGAGAGGGACCTTTTTACCTTGAGAAAAAAAAGAATGTGGCCTGTTGTGGCTTTTTCGTCTGCAAAATGTGAAATTTTTCCAAGAACTGACTCATATTTTGAATTATTGTGGAGATAAATAAATAGCAGTGAGATAAGTATATAACTGGTAAGCCTTACAGGTTTGAACGACTGGTTTTTCCAGATGCATGCAAGACCCCCAGAACATGTTGTCTGATCGCATATGAAACCTGCTCGAGCTGCAAACTTGTTACAACTTGCTTCCGCCTTTTCTAGTCAACAAGTTGTCGACCCAAACCTTGACGACAACTTGCGGAATGATCAGTTCCGACAACTTATTCTGGGGGTTCTGAGGAAGGTCATGTATATGAATGCCAATCAAGCCCTGAAATGAAATTCTTTGGTGGTAATCGATTGACTTGAAGGAGGAGTAGCCATGTCGAAACGATCCGAGGGTGTGCCACAATTTCAGAGCCAATCTCTACTGTATCGTGGAAATTGGATTGGAATATCAGATGCTAAGAAGTCTTACTGTAGATTATCACTGCACCTGTGTTGCCTATACAGCAACATTATGGTAATTTTTAGGCAGAATTTCAACGCATCATCTATGTAACTGCCAGCGTTCACTGCCATGCTGAATTCTGGAACGATGCCAAAGGAAGTGGTGCCGTTAGTGTGCGGAGAATCCTACAAAAATCTCCACATTTTATCTATCCTCAGACGTGAACAAATTCCAAGTACGGCTGTTACAGTTTAAGGGTGAGAGTGAATACAATGAACTCATTTTGCCACAAGTAAAATGACAACGGCACCTCGTTTAACATGGTGGCCTTTGGAACACATTTTTAATCTATCTTATATGAGAGCCACACATGGATACCATAAAACGGAGACCATTCCTTACCCCTAAATCGAAAAGGCTTAATTCAGTAATATAATATGAGTTATTTTATCTCGTCTTCAACAATGCACCCCACTAACTCAGAAGATGTTCGTCTCTGCTTTATATGGGCATAAGAGATAGGTTCGAACGACAGCGTTTTCAGGATGTCAACGCAGTCGTCGCGGCCATACCTAACTCAGGCACTCATTCGACTGGTAGTCGTCATCTCATAACCCCTCCTGCCTACACGCCAAAGGAGATGAATGCCCTCGTCGACGAGCCCGTTACGAAATGCTCGTTATCCGCACACTTTAGCCCATAAACACCTACAGTATCCTGGGGTGGAATTCGTTCGCGTCGCGCAAGTCGGCATCGGCGTTGATCCTGTCTATTTGTCACTTTTTCACGGGGCTCTCCGGCCCGTTCGGCATGCTCCACGCCCATAAAGCGACAATTTGTAAGCTCTAGCGACTGATATATCTATTAAAATTAATCAAGACGGATGGCAGTTGTCGCCGTCTGCACGCTCCGCGCGCGCCGCACTGCGTCACCGGCGGCGCGTCTGCGCGTCCGTGCCGCGCGCGCTGCGTCGCCGCCGCTCTGACAGCCCGACAAATGCGCGCAGATTTCGCGGATTTGAGGGCGCCGCGAATCAAACAGCTAATGGTATTAGTGAGTAGATTGCGAACGCTGATAGTACGAACACTCCCCGGAGGACAGGCGACATGCCCCGATGCCTGCCGCGCGCGCTTGCAACGTTTCCGGGCTCAACACCGCGGGCCCGGCAAGGCTGCGGGCCGCCACCGCTGCGTTGTCGCCATTGACTGGCGACGAAGAAGGCATGTCAACATTGTCATATATCTCCGATCCCTGGGGGCAGAAAAGACGGAAAAGTGTTAATTCGCCGATTCTGACGAGCGCTTTTTGACACAAACAGCCACCGATGGGAGCTGGTGACGATTGTCGCCTCGAGCACCCGGCGAAAAACGAGCCGCCAAGTGCAGCCGAGGGAGCCGCAGCTTGCAGACTGCTAGAATTCTCACGAATACTGAAGCACACTATCCTGGTAAACGCCTACCTCTGAGAAAGCACCTGGAATGGGCGGAAGCTGGCCTCCTCACTAATTCGGGCTAGTAGCATCGCATAAATAAGAAGTCCGAAAGTTACAACGATATTGCCATGACATGTCTACGAAGAAAAAACAAGGAGATAGGGGTAAGAACTGTAAGGAAATAATCAGACAAACAAAATAAAAGGTAAAGTTGAAGAAAGGTAAATAGTGAATAAGGTAGAATGGAAAGAAAAGAAACAATTATTACAAATTAAGAATGGTACTTATCACCCCCATTTATCATATTTGAAATTTGCTCGACCCAAAGCTTGTTGACAATTTCCTTTCGCCTTCACTCGTCGATAAGTTGTCGGCTCAAACCCTGCCGACAAGATACAAAACTAACAGCTACCCTGTTTGGAAGTTGTCAACAAGCTTTGAGCAGAGCAAGTTCCAGATTCGATCAGACAACTTTGTTCTGGAGGTTCTGGGTGGAGTGAAATGCGGAGAACAAGCTTTTACAAAAGAAAGCTCAGGCGAAGTCAACATAAGAAAACCCAAGCGAAATCAATAAACTGGCTGAGAACACTGTTAGGGCCTCATGTAGACCGCAGAATTCAAGGAAGTTGTTGGATCTGCTTGATACTAACTGCCCGGCTGCATAGCTGAGACAGCTAAGGACATCTATGTGACTATTCCTTATTGACGAGCACTACTTCACGAGTCGTTAACCCCAGTGTCTCCAATACCAAACGCAGATTCCGACTACAGGATCATGCAAATTTGGTTGTAAATTGTGTTTGATGTGCCGCAGCTCCACTCAGACTACCGCTGTGGTGTCAAACATGGTTCCAAGCAGGTCTTGATTTTGTTACACTTTTAATACTTGGGAGTTTGAAGTGTGGTTCTTTAACTGGAGAGCTGACTAGGGTATTTGAATCACTGGAACATTTATGTCAAAATTAATACTGATGTAGTAAATACTGATGCTGAAACATTACTAAGCTTGGATGCATCATTGAGGCTACCCAGGGTAACGACGGCTATGTTAACGATGTAACGATGGGTAAATTTGTGGGATGTTAACATGCTTACCCTAAGTAATCTCAATTGCCGACAATATTATACTTCACATCTTTGTTTTGACGGTTCCAGCTTACGATAAACGTTCGATTTCATTGGCATTTTCGGACTCTACATATGTGGAACCCAAACCATCCAAGGTCTTCCCTGCTGAGATGCCCGGTTCGTGAGCGAAAATTCAGCATTTCACAATACAATCGTCACCGCCGTGGCCTCCACGCGCTGAAGCGCCATAAGAGCAATTCGTGCTAGAAAAGCGCCCACATCATGAAGGATAATCCCAGCCGCAGCCCTGACGCAGTTCAAACGCAGGTGAGACGTGTGCGTTTGCAGCTTCGCGATGGTCGCGAGCCATTTTTATTCTCAAAGGTCTCTATGCTACGCTGATCAGCCTTAGTCGTGCGTCAGACGCACGCATCCACTTGCCGAGAATTTTCCATGAAGACTGGGCGAGGCGACGTGTGCATCCTTAACGAAACGAGCGTACGGTCTTCGCGAGGCTGCAAATGCTTGCGTTAGGGCTGCATTAGGGTTGCGACTGGGCCTATCCTTCATATATGGACACAAGCGCGTCAAACACACGCATCTTGCAAAATTGCTCCATAATCAAACTCTTCCTCATTTTTCTAGATAAAAGTTCATTTATTCGAATATGAAGAGGGCGGCCGGTCTAACCAGTGTGAGTCCTATAATACCTCATTCAGTTTGCGAAATACTGCCGTTCTTGCACAATTTCTTCGTTCGAGCGAAGCGTTGTCAGTGAGACACATGTTGGCCGTAGAGCTCCTTCCGAACCTTCGCATTCCTCTGAGCTGCCACTACACAACTGCGCTCTGATATTGTTATTGGGAATGTTTACCAAAATAACGTTGTCGTGCAGTTCAGTTCAAACTATGCATCTGAGTTGGGTGCTTATTGACGCTTAGTCAACCTTCGGAGTAGTATGTTTTTGTCAACATGAAGCACCTTTATTAGTGACCAGAACCAAACATTTTAATACAAACTACAAATTTTACTACAAACGAGTTTTGTGTGCTTGCAATAAGCAAGAAAAAAGCTGTGGAACGACTTGCTGAGCTCAGTCGTTGCACATCCAAAGCTGTGCAAAAATTAAATAAAAAACAAAAATCCATGTTTTTCCCATCTAGGCCATGCTGCACTGACTCCTCTCGAAATATTTTTGGTTTTTCGGATAGGGAAACTTGAGATTTGTTCCTTCTGTGCTTTTCCGGTTCCGCACGCAAGAAAATATTTTAATCATCGGGCCAAAAACTGCTTTTTTTTTGTTAACGTCTCACAGTTTGCAAAGTTTCGTAGCTTTTTCATGTTATTGGATCAACTGGTAAACAACTCTCTCGGGTATGTAGATAACAACTCTCTCGGGTATGTAGATAATCAAGCAAATTCGTAAATAGGAAAATGAGCGTTACAAACTTATTCTACATCTTGATAGCGCTGGTTATTGACTGATTTGTTGAAGATGGTGTAGAAGCAAAATATCATACTCAGAACCCCCAGACCAAGTTATTGGATCACTTCTGAATCTTGCTTAACCCAAAGCTTGTCGGCAACTTGCAAACGGGTCAGTTGTTGGCTTCGCAAGTTGAAGACAAGCTTTGTACCGACAACTTGTCGACAGGAAAAGGCGAAAACAAGTTTCCAACAAGCTTTGAGTCGGCCAGTTCCAGATGTGATCAAACAACTTGTTTAGGAGATTATGCATGTCTCAAAATGTAAACTTTGGTAAACTAAGGTGGTATACTTGATTTTCTATAATACAATGAATGTAGTGATTTATTGAAAATCTCTCCACACAAATGAGCCGCAACCCACCCGTCCAGAACGCTATCATCCATGGCTGACCCCCTATTGATCGACCAGGCCAAAGTTGAGATTGTGGACCGCGCAGGTGTTGTTTCGTGGCCTGATAAGGCTACAATGTAGTCGCCGTGTTGGAACGTCAGTGAAGTTTCCGCCGACCTCTTCGATGGACGGTGCCAGTGTTCTCGCGAAATGTCTGAAAGAACAGGTTTGTTCCATGACGCTCATGATCAGGATAATTTTTGTGGGAAAAGCCGTGGCTTTGCAGGGCGTGGAGTACATGTTCGGTGTGGTCGGTTTCCCGATCATTGAGGTTGGAGTAGCAGCGCAGGCTTATGGAATCAAATATGTTGGATGCAGGAATGAACAGGCGGTGGGTTCAGTGCTACTGCCACATGGTAACAGCTTTTAGACGGATTCTGCCGTCTCTCATACGAAAAACATATGTTGAATAGTTGTGAGAACGGGCCACTCCAGATTGCATATCCGCAAAAAATTTGAAGGTACTTTTTGTCCACTGTTATGGCGCTGTTTTCCTCTTAGACATCAGAAAATCGAGGACAAATGGTGTCTAACTTCGAAAATTATGCGCTTCCCCGTCCCCTACACCCTAAAAGTGAAAGCTCTATCCCATGCCCGATCAAAAAGTGAAGGTTGCGTGAGATTTATTCCCAGGATATTCCACCTCTAGGGCAGTTTATACTAGATGCCACTTGCGTGCGACTTTCAGACGCACGCATCCATTTGCGGAAGAATTTCTATGAGAACCGGTCAACGCGGCATGAAATTCCCAATGAAAAGAACGCGCGGCCGTCGCGAGGCCGTAAACGCGTGCGACTGCAATGCGACTGCGATGCGACTAGCCCCTATTCTTCGTCATTTAGTCGCACGCGCGTCAGTCGCACGCATCCAGTATAAATTGCCCTTATGATGGAAATACTGGTTTTTCTTGATATCTTCAATGATATCACATCCCTTCTTATCCTAGCAGCAGGCCATCCAGATGGAAGGATGCACTGAAGCCAAAACTGACCCTTTTAAACCGTGAGCTCACTTTTTAGGCTATTCTATCGGCAGTAAAGCCGTCTCGTAGAAATAGTTGGCGTTTTCGCGGCTAGAGCTGTAAGGGAAAATGCTCGATGTCAATGGGAAGAATTCTTCGTCATTACTTCACGTTCTATTAATGTAAGCCTCTGTCGTAAATGACCAGAAATAAGCCTGCAAATTGCTGATGTGGGCCATGCTGAAATCACCTTCCAAAAGTTTGTGGATTTTTACTATCTCAGTTTCCATTGCAGAGGCACACAATTTCGACTATCTTGCTGAGAAAGATCTATCGAATTGATTGGGTCTTACCCAAGAAACTTAAAAACTGTGTTTTGTATGCGATTGAATGATGCAAATCCCACGATTAACGCATGCGTGCTCGTGCAATCTTTCAATCAATAGTTCTATACCAGCAATGGTTAAATCCATGCAAAACCCATGCATACCCATACAAAAACAATGCATACCTATGCGGAATCCATGCAGAACCCATGCTTCTCCAAAAATCCGATGGAAATTCGATGCAGAACCCACGAAAAACCCACGATTTTCTCAGTCTCTACGTGGGTTCTGCAAGGGTTTTGCATGGCTATGCATGGGTTTTGTATGGACTTACCTTTGTAGATGTAGAACCTGATTAAAAAATCATATTCTGCATGAGCACACATGGCTTAATCGTGGGATTTGCATCTCTCAATCTCATGCAAAACACGGTTTTTAAGTTTCCTGAGAAGTAAGATGAAGAGCATCATTGTGTTTGAGCCGAGTTATAACACTTTGAACTGGAGTGTCAGATTCAGCGCTTAATTTCGCAACAACCAGATATCCACTGGGTAGTTGTGATGCATCGTGCCATAAGTCTAAAGCGGTGCACCAAATATGTACCCAGTAAGCACATGCTCGGAGTTTTTTGGTCACCAAACCTGAGGAAACAAATGGTGTGATAGTTGACAAAGGCCGTTGACGGCCTAAGTCTTGTCAACCATGCTGCTAGAGGTAAGAAGCAGAGTATTTCCGAGTAGTCACGTTATTGATGGGGCAAACAAATGAATAAGAAACTGAATGACGTGGAATGTAGAGGAAATTCGGAAATATACCCGGTAATACCGCAGGAAATAAAGCGTGGTAACCACAGAACCACTTTTTAGGGTGCGAAAAGGCTCTGTAGTTTCACTGGAACTACCTGTTTAATGAATTTAGGTGTGCGATCAACATTTGAAGTCATTCAGGCTTGCTATGCAGCCCAAGCCATGGGATACCTCACCAAGAAACCCGCCGTGTGTCTGGTTGTGTCCGGGCCCGGACTTCTCCATGCCGTTGGAGGACTCGCTAATGCAACAGTGAATTGTTGGTGAGATTGGCCCCCAGTGGGAAATTTTCACAAGTTTCTCTCCTAAATCTCGTTGCAGGCCTGTGATTTGCATCGGCGGTTCTGCAGACGTGGATCAGGAAAACAGGGGAGCATTCCAGGAGTGGCCACAGGCTGAATCGGCACGACTTTGTTGCAAGCACGTCAGTCGTCCGACCACCTTGCAGGCTATTCCTCTTCATGTTGAGAAGGTGGGTGGTGTATGGCTATGTTCAGCTCAAAATTTTGGCCAAGCCATGGAAGGAAATCTCCAAAAAGTGAAAATCCCCGCTTGAAAGTCTCGTGGAAGCCTAAAAACCTTTTTTGATTCGAGACTGGAAAAAGTTATAGGATGTTAAAAAATAAACCACTAGGGAGAGGTGGGCAGACGACATAGGAATTTCCTCCCTTCCAGGCTGTCAGAGAATGCATGTATGGCCGCCCGGGTGCAGTATACATTGAAGTGCCTGGCAATCTCGTCCTCTCGTCCACTGAGGAAGACCAAATCCCGTACGTTTCAAGCTCATCCTTGCAGAAGTGATTGAATCGTGCTCATTTCTTGACACTTTGCTGAAAATTCGTGTTCCAGAAAAATGGCAAAGGTCGCGCTGCCACCACCTGTCTGCCTTCCTCCTGTTGAAGTTGTACGAAGAGCTATTGACACCATCAAACAGGCACAGAGACCTCTGGTCATTGTTGGAAAAGGTACGCATCGATGTTTTGCTTCTCAGGGAAGCTCGTAGCTGGAAACTTGCGGGGTGCGGAGAAATGCGTGTCAAAATCTCGGAAAATTAGGCTGGACGATGAGGGGGCGGGGCGTCCAGTCGGTGGGGCGGGGCCTCCATGTGCGCGGACGAGTTGCAGTATTTTTTACATGTTCTCCTGGGTATTCCGAGAATTCGCGTTTGTTCTTGCTTCTTTCTTCATCTATAGTATGAAGCAAAGAACAAATTACAAATGATTCCGAGACGCATAACTTCAATCCAGAAGTGATATCGAATTCTAGCCCTAAAATTAGGAAGTTCTTAGAGTTACCAGGATCAAAAACGACAATTTTAGGAGCAGCATGGTCAGAACGCGGCCCCACAATGGTGCAGCAGTTCCTTACGAAGAGCGGGCTTCCCTGGTTGGCAACGCCTGGGGGCAAGGGAGTGTGCACGGATTCCCATCCAAGGTCAGAACACCTTAGCAGTTAAAATCGTTTAATTTTTGGAGGCATAGTCCTTGTAACGTAGACGTTATGGAGATAGGTAAGAAAGACCTGTAGGACTAAGTAGAGTAGTGAATCGTAGAGTTACAAATTTATTGGCACTAATGTGCTCGTAATCATGAGCGTTCCCGGTCAGGTTGTGACCTACCCGTCCTTCTCAATCGGACGAGTTTTATTTTTATTCTTTCTTCTTCTCCTAGCAAGACATAGTATACCGCAAAAAAAAAAGAAAAAAGAAATAGTATTAGCGAGGTTACCCTGTTTAAAAGTGTGGACACCCCGCAAATTTACCTACCGTTAACACGTTTACCCTGGGAAATTTAAATTATACATGCCAGCCTTCGTCCATTCAGCGATAATAATTACTGCCAGTGGTGCATGCCTCAGTCAGCGATGACAGTTAATGGCAAGAATAAGCAGATGTACCCGGGTAACTTTTTATCCGGATGCCACTTGTGCTCCTGAGAAGTGGAAAAGTTAGATTTTCCCGGGGACGTTCGTGAATTCCGCCGCTGGTATGAGCCACCTATGAAATACCTATCGAATAACACTGTAATTCATATTGTGGATGGAAATAGTCTCACAATTTGTTTTGTTGTTCTGAGTTCACTCTGTTCCATTTTCATGGCGCACTTTAAAATTATGTGAATAAATGGATAAATAAATAAACAAATATCGTCACGGATGGCGTGCTATAGTATACGTATGTTCAGCTAGTTATGATGAATCCAGATTTCGCTAAGTAGTAAGAACTTCGGCATATTTTCATGAAATCTCCTGAATTTGTCTTTATTCTCATCTCTATAAGATGCTCACCCCAATGCCAAGTCTTTCAGGTCAGTGGCCCCCGCCCGATCCTTTGCACTCCGTGAAGCCGATTGTATCGTGTTAATCGGAGCGAGACTCAACTGGATCCTACACTTTGGTCTGCCACCTAGATTCAATAAAGATGTGAAGATCATTCAGGTCATCGTTTCTCCAGATTTCATTTGATGGTTGTGTTCGTCACGAATTCTATACTGTTTCCAGATTGACATAACACCTGAAGAATTCCACCAGAATGTGCCAACGACGGTCCCTCTGTTGGGGGACATCGGAGAAACTCTCAGCTCGGTGGGTATGTCTAGAGAGATTAGTATTCAGGGAGATTTAGAGACAGCGCTCCGCATTCGCAAGAAGTCTGGAGATTCTTGTCACAAATATTATGCTCGGTTACAAGCTTATTACCACAGCCAGGGTTACGCCTGAAAGAAATTTCAAATTTAAATAATTCGCTGATTCATTATGTGCCTTTTATCACATGGCCCTGACTGAGACACGCGTCGTTTTATACCATAAGGCTTACCACTGCTTACCGTACTCAGCAGCTGGCTAATTGTTGTCTTGGGCTTGGACGCATCATTGAAGATACCTAGGGTAAGTGCTTTGATGCCCATTCAAGCGACGGGTAAATTTGTGGGCAATGTCAAGGATGCATGCGGCCCCCAATCACAATGCTCCTTGTCATTATCTTTCTGTGGCTGGACGCATCACCGAATTACTGAAGGTAAACTTGTTGACGCCAGTGTCAATGATGGGTAAATGTAGAGTGCGCCAACGCTTCTACCCCGGGTGATCTCAATGATGCATGCGACCTCTGGATACTCCTCCGGGTGAAGTCATGGTTAAAGATTTACCACACCTCAGACTCACGAATGAACAGAAGGCAGGAGAGGAACGACACAAGGGTTAGATGCCCAGACATGACCTAGCTTTCTGAAGGAAGCGTCGGGAGGGTTCATCATTGAAAAATTGTCAGAACGTTGGTAACGATCGTAGAACTTCCACCAAAGAACCTGAAAAACCAATTAGTTCGGAACCGCATATACGACCGTCTCTGCACAACACCAAACTGTGTTATCTGTCCGTTTGGGAGAGAAGGTGACTGCATGAAGTCGTGCGTCGTCCACATGATCAAATGCAGAGATTGCGGTGAAGAATATGTTGGTGAGACTGCACGGCCACTCTGCGTTCGAGTCAAAGAACATCTTGAGGGGAAATCGAGCTCTCGCACATCCACCCCTCTCGGTTATCATCGAATGAGAGTACACAACGGGGTCGATTACGAAGTAGAAATCACCATCCTTGAACTTGAAACTGAGATTTCGGCACGCAAAACTCTTGAAACGTTTTGGATTCACGCCAAAAATCCGAAAATGAACCGCAAGCAAGAGTGCCCCACCATCACCAATGAACTCCTACCGTATCTTAGACTGTGCAACATGTAAGTCAAGATATGGTTTGTGGCAGAACGTCTCATACTACTGACAAGTTTGACGCGTTCGGTCGTCTAACAACTCCACTCCCACAGTGGACATTGAGGTGCGACTTCAATTCTCGTTAGAGTTCTGTGATTTCGGAGTACAGTCTGGTTCTTGGGTGTTTGATTGAAGCGGCGTTTGTGCGGCCACTTTCGTAGATCAATTTGATCCTCTCAGGCCCTGACGAACGTGAAGCCACCTAAACGTTGGCCCAATAAACTATTTTAAAAACAATGATTCGATTGCTTTTGTGAGCTTCAGGCGAGGTTGGCAACTAGTTTATTTTGGCTTACGTTTCGGCAAATCGCCGTCTTCAGAGCCTGAAATGGGCGATTCGATAAGCTAACTATCCGGTCAAATCTCTACAATACCACACAAACGAAACGCTAAGCCTCGTTTTCAATCAAGAAGCTAGCTGCTGGACCACCAAACGCTCACCACTTCGATGTCACTGGAGTGACGTGATGACTGGAACGACCGCTAACTGTCCACTAGAGCGGATGACTTAGGCGTACTCTATTGGATCAGAAGAGCAGTCCCAGATATGGCGCAAGTTCCCGTGTGATTGAGAGGCATTCTTCCTTGCGATTCATTTTTGGACTTTTCGCATGAATCCACAATGCCTCCAACG
>JARK01001357.1:729356-739704 GCA_000688135.1 Ancylostoma ceylanicum | reverse complement strand
TCACAGAAAGCTGCGACATGACGGAGTGAATTTTGAAGTTAGTGTAAAAATATTAGCGCGAGAACCTCAAACATCAGCTCGCAAAACGTTGGAGGCATTGTGGATTCATGCGAAAAGTCCAAAAATGAATCGCAAGGAAGAATGCCTCTCAATCACACGGGAACTTGCGCCATATCTGGGACTGCTCTTCTGATCCAATAGAGTACGCCTAAGTCATCCGCTCTAGTGGACAGTTAGCGGTCGTTCCAGTCATCACGTCACTCCAGTGACATCGAAGTGGTGAGCGTTTGGTGGTCCAGCAGCTAGCTTCTTGATTGAAAACGAGGCTTAGCGTTTCGTTTGTGTGGTATTGTAGAGATTTGACCGGATAGTTAGCTTATCGAATCGCCCATTTCAGGCTCTGAAGACGGCGATTTGCCGAAACGTAAGCCAAAATAAACTAGTTGCCAACCTCGCCTGAAGCTCACAAAAGCAATCGAATCATTGTTCAAAAATGCCGAGGTTCATTGAGAGTCGGACCTTTCAATTATTTTAAAAACCTTGTGCTGGCTTACAAATTGATGAGTCATACTCATGTATAATGCCAAGGTTCATTGACGACCGGACATGGGAACTGTCAGAACGTTAAAAATTTTCGTTGAAAATCTGGGACCATAACTGGTGGGGTAAAAGTCCCACATTCCGATAGTCGGATATTTCGCAGGGATTCCTGCAGTTTCTATCAATAGCCATTTATTCGTAGAGGTCGTTAACAAAGCGGAAACGGTAGAGCCTTTTCAAGAATGATCACGAGACACTAGGCCTGGAGCATCATCGAAAATACTCAGGGTAAAATTGTCCGCGACCGTTTTGGTGATCGGTGAAATTGTGGTGTGTTTACACATTTGCACTAGATAAATTCATGCTGCATGTGGCTCCTGGTCTTGGGTGTTGTTTCCTAGGAATCAAATGAGATACATGTACAAGAATGCGAGAAATTGCTTAGGAAAAATCTCAGGGCCCTTGTTTTCATTTGGCTTATATTTTTCCAAGTTTCTCTTTTCCCAAGTTTTATAAGTGGCTCGGATAGCATAAAGCGGTGAAAACCTCTTTCTTGCAGATGATCACGGAACTGCACGACTGGCGTTATTCGGAAAAAGAAAAATGGATGACCGATCTGATGGCGAATGCAAACAAAAACAGGTGCTCTTTTCTATCTATCAACTATCTTTCGCTCCTTTTCCATCTTCTCCTTACTTCGGTGTACACTTCTGCTAACAATATTTGAATATCTTTTTTGAAGGGCTGTCGTGGAAAAAATGGCCACCGATCATTCGACACCACTCAACTACTATGCCGCTTACTCTCCGGTAAGACTGCGGCTATACTATCGTCGAGCGCTTTTGATCGCTACGGCGCGGCGACAGTGGTTTAGATACTGATCGATTGTAGGCAAGCGGCACGCCGCCCGCGATCGATATGTATCAAAACCAGCGTCACCATGCCGCAGCGACCCAGAGCGCTGTACTCCTCGTGGAGTATAGCTGTCGCCCAATTGTTTCAGTGCGATACCTAGTTTCGCTCTCTTTTCTCACTCAGAAGATAAATTTTTGCAAGAGTGTATGTTCTAGATTCGGGAATTCCTAGCTAACAACGACGTGCTTGTGGTGAACGAAGGTGCCAACACTATGGATATCGGGCGGACTATGATGCCATCGACACTGCCAAGGAGGCGTCTGGATGCTGGAACATTCGGTAATCATCACATGCGTATTCGAGTGGGGAAGAAATAAGGCTATCGCGATACTCGACGTGAAGTATGGCACCTGTGTCACCAGCGACTCTCGTGGCTATACTTCGCGTGGCGTGTAGCAGGAGTCTGAAAATGGCTATTTCTAGGTACAATGGGTGTCGGTCAAGGGTACGCTCTGGCTGCGGCGTTGTTCTGCCGTGATCACTCGCCGACCACCAAGGTGCTCGTAGTGCAGGGCGACAGCGCGTTCGGATTCTCTGCTATGGAAATCGAGACGATCGCGAGGTACATATCCTGACTTTCAGGTTTTTTTTTCATTGCGTGCGCGCCTACGATTTTCCCTTATTACAATTTTTTCAAAAAAAAATTATTAAATATTAGTAAAAAAATAAACTAAACAATTAATGATAACAAATTTAAAACTATTCGTTGTAAATAATCGTGTTAAAACTACCCAAATGAGGAAAGATGGAAAAATCGCTGTTCACCTACACACTATATAAATTAGACTCCAGGTGTTATAGCATGTACCACTTGGGAAGGTAGTTGGAATGACACCAGAGAGAAAGAGGGCGCGGGAAAGTGTGCGGGAACTGAGGAGTGTGCAGAGAAAAACAGACAATGTACACGAATACTTAACTATGTCGATGGCGGTGGATTTTCTGCGACCTTGAAAAGCACGCGGCGCGACCGTTCAGGAAACCTCTCTATGGCAACAAACTATGAGGTTTTCTTGATAGTTAGTTAGTTTTCTTATTAGTTAACATCGAATGTTATAGACAACTATCGAGAAAACCCAGATTCACCACAGCGGCGACGATCTCACTGCGAGCGGCGCGGTCGCGCTGCGTGCTTTTCGAGGCCGCGGAAAGACCGCGGTCATCGATGCCCACCCACTGTACATATATTGGTTTTTTATCCCGTCCGAGATTTGATTATATTTTGGTCATCCTAGTCATAGCACTTCGAATTCATGTGAGTAAATAAATAAATAAAAAATAAATAAATTGTAAAATCTCACAAGGGAAACCTGGCATCACCTTCAAAAACTTCAAAAAGCTATGCTTTGCTAATTATCTGGAAATGATTTCAGGTATAAACTGCCAGTTGTTACTGTAGTGTTCAATAACAGCGGCATCTACCGAGGAATGCTTCCAGAAGATATGAAGGCAGTTGAAGGTGACCCGACGCTGCAGTAAGTGTTCACTACGTTGTACATTATGTTTTGATTCACATATGTATATATTATATACTATCATATGTATATATTGTATACTATATTTACTACATTTGCCTATCTATTATACTACGGCATTGATCTTCTAACGATCTGGCTATACTTCATGTCAAGTATGGCACCCTGCGTCGCTGTCAGTAGCGACACGGCTCAGGAATGTATATCGATTTTTGGCTACGGGACCAACCAACAATCGATCCGAATCAACATTTACATTTATTTGCCGAGCGATATTTTACATTATATACGCGTCACCTCAATAAATCAGACGACTCTTTTTTCGCGATAGTTCTGGCAATACGATAATCGATATCCATCAAAATCGATGTCGCCTGGGCGATGGCGAGTCAGGGTGCTATACTCGAGTCGAGCGTAGCCGCTGACTGAATCTATTGCCTTTCAAGGTATCCTGTGCTATCGCTGTCGGCAGAATGTCGCTACGACCAGATGTGCTCCGCTCTAGGAGGTGACGGCTATCTGGTGAGGAGTGTTCCGGAGATAAAGCAAGCGTTGTCCAAGGTATGTCTGATTTATCTGCATTAAACAATCTATTTTTTTTTGGAGTGAGGAATCATCGATTTTTCAGGCCTTCCACAAGACAGATGGTCCCAGCTTGGTGAACATCATCATCTCAACCGACTCTGAACGGAAAGCACAGGCACATCCGTGGTTAACTCGCTCCAAAGTGTGAAATTCGCATGGCCACTGCTTTTGCTAACAATAACTGTAACTAGTATAGCTATCCAACTACCTCTCGCTGTTAATAAATCTGCTTTTTTTCCGAGAAATGAGCTCCGTGTTACACCCCTGTATTACATTTTCAGCTACAAAATTAGTGAAGTAGAAGGAAATAAACTTAGAGCCACAGTCCCACCTCAGAATGGTTTCTGAGATATTTGCATGAAAAGAATCTCCAGGAGCTGCTGACAACAAGGTATACGTGATTCTGTGCAAAACTGCCGAGAGACCCATTTTTGAGCTCCGAAATTGAGGAGATTATGGGCGGGGCCAAGGCAAGCAGACGGAGTATCTACCTAATGCTCTCTCAAGAACATTAGGCTAGGAGCACTAGGCTTCTGAGGGAATTCGTGCTCGTTGTGAGAGTACCTGAACATCCATTCTCTGACAAGATAGATGGTGCCATCCACGGGGCCGAGACCCAGCACCCGGGCATTACCTCCACCCACAAGCTCCACGGATGTTGACACTGCAAAACGGTTCTTTCTGCAGAGTTGCACGGAAACACCTATACCATTGCGATGAGAAGCTTGTGCAGATTCTTTTCATACGAAAATCTCAGAAAAAAATGATTGTGAGATGGGACGGTGCCTCTGAACCCTTGGACCGCATTCCTAGAGCTTTCAACTACCAAAAAAAATTAGAAAAACCACTTTTAATGTCTCATGCGGGTGTTATTCCTTCACACTGAATACGTAGATATCATTTGCAAATAAACAAGAACCTCTTGTGAATGCCATTTAATTTAAAGTTTAATTCACCACCGTGGATTAAAATATTTACTGCGATTCAAATATTAGACACTACTGTAAAGCACTTATAAATCTACTTCGTCTCTGGAAAGAAGTTGCCGATGTCTTCTTCTTTGCTCGGCTTCACGTTACGGCTTGGTTTCTGCTGCTTTCGAGGTGACGTCGATCCGTCAGATGATGGCTCCAAATTTTCCAAGTCGAACGCCTCGAAGTTGTCGAACGATCCAGCCTGAACGGTGCTATGGATACATCGTCCTCGTTTTTTTTTAATATTTCTATTGGAATAGATTTGATCTAATTTCTCTACTTATGTTCTGTTTGAATCCATGCATAAATTTAATTCAATTCAGTCGATGAGCTCAGCTTCGATTGTTGATTTGATTGTCCACACTATCTATTATTTCTATTATACATATAATTTCTACACGGCATTGTATATGAATGAAAATAAATAACTACCTCGAAAACAGAAGAATACTCAATATGAATTTTTGACCAAATCGCTGTTGTTCCCTGTATTCCATAGAACTTAGGCATGAACGCTCGGAACTATCCAGAAATTTTCCTCTTAGAACTTGGAATGACAAAAAACCGTACTTTCAAAAAAAAATCGTACATACGTCATTGACCATCCTACAAATGGAATTTCCTAGAATTTCACTCTACTCTTTTATGGGAGTTTTATACCAGCCAAAACTGACAGAAAATACAGTACAAAGGTATTGAGGCTAAAATATCAAGTGTAAGCACCAACCGCATCTCTGAAGAGATCCTCCTCGCCTCTTCTTCGCTTTCCACGGCCGAGTGTCGTCGAGAGCCTGATAATTCTAGCAGTTGGAGCAGATTTCGGCAAATCAAACACTCGTGCTTGGCTTAGTTGATGAGGTCTGAAAAATTCAGTTTTATTAGACACTCTTTTAGAGGCAGGGATCCATCTCGTTGTACATGTTGGTGATATCAGCATATTCTTGACCTCCTCGCCACGCTGATTCGAATAACGTACAGCAAAAGTCACAGTATTGACGAAAACCCCGCTTATGGCAGTGTCAAAGTAACCGCTCCTTGGAGCAGGGTATGGATTACATAGCTACAAGCTGTGTCGTCGTGCGAACGTCGGGTGAAGACCCCTGGGCCTGTCCGATCGATGACATCAACCACGGCTCCAGCAAACTGCTACAAACCCCCTCACAAAAAAAACGGGTTTAGAGGCTGTTTGGGAAATTTCAAGTATATTGCGGAATCAGCGCATCGAGGAGGTTCGGAATGTGTTAATAGCTCAGAAACGAATATAAGGTGGACCCGTGCCTCCAAATAAAATATGATTTTATGCTTGAAACGAATATAAGGTGGGCCCCTGCCTTCAGATAAAATATGATTTTATGCTTGATAATGTGAGAACTACTGATGAAAAGGTCTCAGACCAAGGGTCGTCAAGAAGACCACACTTCCCACCTAGTTCAAGCACAAAACTGGTGTGTGAAAATTTAGTAGGAATTCGAGCTCTCCAATATCTCTCTAGTAGCTTTTCGTTCCCTCAATTGATGCTTGACAGGAATGTCAAGTCGTCCACCAATCAGTAAAATCTGTCCCTTCAATGTGTCCATGATAACATAATACATGTAACAAGTGCTCCGACTCGCCTCCGGCGAGTCTCGCACTTGCCCGCTTCGCTGGACTTCGGTACTGACGTACCAATAATTTTCAACAGAGTGGATGAAACCGACAGGCTCACCGAAGGCGAGTCGGAGCACTTGTAGGGATGTAATCAAATTGTGTGTTGGTAATCGCTTCAGCATAGAAACTTCAATTTCGCATTTAACCCTTTCGAAAACGCTAAATTGACTCCAGACAGAACTCTGAGAGTCTACCCACTAATAGCAACTTATATTCCAATAAGTTAATGAATAAACAATAAATAAACATCCGCTTTTTTCTGTGGTAGATCATAGACATTCGCACATGAAACCTATACCATTCGGGTCAGAATTGTGCCCCGCAGTGCAACGTCAGGGTCTTTTCCCGTTTTTCCANNTTCGACCGGCTTGTCGTGACAGCCTGGCGTCGGAATCGAGTCGTCCGCGTTCAGCTTACCTCGTCATGATGACGAGGAGTTTCCAGCGGCACCCATTAGAGGAGCGGACGTCGCCGCCCGAAAAAAGGTTTATGTATGTATGTTCAAAATGGAGTGCACGTCTTGATGAACACAAGGAATCACTCTTGTTTGAAGCGAGCTCCATTCTTAGGGAAGCAGCCACGAAGATGTCAGATTACTGCCGATGCGCCGCAACTGAAGTTCCTCCATTTTTGTATCATATCATGAAGAGGTTTTCGTTTAGGAACTTGATATTCCTAGGGGAAGTAGCGCAGGTGTTGGCCTCCAACAAATCTAGTTGCGTTCTTGCCAAGGAAATGTACCTATGTTTCACTACAGTAAATATTTCCATTTTCTTGTTTCTCATTGAAACAGTTTCCTTTGGAAATATCAGGGGCCGTAGTAATTGCGCCGTAACCGACGGTTATAGAGAAAGTTATGTCCTTAGACAACTGCCGGTTCCCTAAGATAACCGATTTATAACAAGGCTATAGCCACATTGCAGCCATGACTTGAACGAAATCCTTGTGGATCCATTCGTCTCTCAACCTTGTTTGCAAAATTCTGCTTGCGGGAGGAACCGAACGCGTGACAAACAGCACGTGGGTCTGCAGCCATCGCACTGCGCCACTGTGCAGGTAAGCCTTCAATTACGTAATGATGAAGGAAACCGACTGCATACACATCGCTGTTGTAAATATGTCTTATACTAGTAGTAAGATAACTGATTCATAGGGGAAGTATTCATTACTGAACACTGTATTGAAAGTGAATCAATCTACATTTAGTGTGGTTTTTTTTCCATTTCCATGGCAGAACCAAGTGAATGAGAACAAAAATGTGAAGTACGAAAATGCAAAGCTTTGGCCATCTGCGGGATTCGAACCCCGCACTACCGTCACAGGGGCCTATCGCGTTAACCACTCTGCCACATCTCACTCGCTGGAACGACTCATGCACATCTCACTCGATGGGACGACTCATGAATACCCTCCATAGCCCAAAAACACAAACTAGTACAAACTAGTAACTGGTATACTTGATGTGAAGCCTCGATATGCAGTGCCTCGAACACTGTTGATTTCATTTCAATATGCTGAATTCTAATTCAGAATGCGATAGGATCAGTTTCCGAAGCTGGTTCATTGTTTTGTTTTGATGAAAAAAAAAACCATGAGAGGCTTTCAAACAAAAACAATTCCCTCACATCCTTAGTCCTTTGGAGCATCAGATTCACAGGTATAATGCAAAGTTGGATGAGCATTCGTTTTGCGCGCGCAAAAGCGTAAAAGTGAAGCAAATGGAGATCCCGGTTATTAAAAAGTCCTCTCGAGGACTTTTTAATAACCGGGATCTCCATTTGCTTGCGTCTATGATATCTGCGCGTTCTCTGCGCGCACTCTAGCAATATCGATATGGCAGTGCCAGTGCGATCTGCTCAACCGATAGCTTCGGAGCGCCTGAGACCAGGATCCAAGCCGTGGCATAACCTGCTGGTTATATCACGATTATCGGAACTAAGTTGATGGCTTGATTGTTCACACTATATTGAGCTCACAACGGTTCCAGGTTATGGAATGTACAACTGCCGGTTTAACTTGCTGGTTAACCGGCAGTTATAGTGCAATTACTACGGCCCCAGGTTGTTGCAAAATCGATGTCGGATTTTGACAGTTGGACTTTGAATTGTCGTAACTCGGCAAAAACTGAACCTTTTCTGCCGTTTTAGCACTCCTTTAAATCAGCACATCATCGACATTCTTCTGCTGAGTTTTTGTTCCACTAGGCCTAAAGCCAAGCTCTTCGGATTCAGTTAAAGCGGCAAGATCGTTTTGAGCTAACGTATTTTTGCGGCTTATTCTTTCTCTCAGGAATGGGTCCCACCATTCGCATTTGAGGTCATTGGTAAGGGAACACTCCGTTGATTCAGGCAAATACGGAATAGTCTTGATCTCCGCCTGCACCTGCTTCCAGAGCGTCTCGAGTGAAAAGTATGGTCATGAGCCACCGTGAAATACTGGAGGACAATCGAATTGGATCCACTTGTTCAGTTTTTCCACCATGCTCGTTTCTCCGATGGCCCCGGAAATAATGGAATAATGAACCTCAAGGCCACCTTCGAGATACTGAACATGTCTCCTGATGATAGCTTCTACCGGTGCTTTAAAAACGACGTTGACGTCATCGAATTTTAGTCCATAACTCTGAGGCACGTGTCTCCAATACTAAATGAGTTATGTCAAAACTGGAGTACCACTTTGTTTACCATTCCTTCCTACATATATTGGTATTATATCCTTTCAAGGGCACTCTCTTGCTATCGAGTTTGAGTTAGTTAGTTCTTAGTTTCAAGAATCCACTTAAAGGAATTTAAACTGGCACAGAACTGGCTTCCTTGTCAACCGAATTTAAGTCTACTTAGGGAACTCATATGGGGCTCTTAGAGAGCAAGAGCTGTCCTATCATCCACAGAAAAACCAAACTCTCAGATTCTCTTCCGTTCAAGATCTGAACAAAATCGTCCAGAGTTAGTAACGGCGTAATGGCTATTTTCCCCATTGTCGTCTTCGCGACTGCTTCCGCGGGGAAGGGCCCTGCTGCAAACACGAGTGCACTCGTTCTGATCGCCAAGGCATGGGCTTCATCATGCATATGCACATTTGAGACATTTTCTCATCTTGCCTTTTCTGCAGACTTATTTTAGGTGCGTCAACAATTCTGACGCACCCTCTATAGTGGGCGTCCATGGCGGTGTGTTTTTCGAAGTGTCGAGAAGCACGTGGCGAGCCCTCTCCGCTCGGACCGAAATCTTCGCTGCGACAGGCTACAGGGCTTCCTTGATAGCTATTCTTTTACGACTGTTAACATCAAATATAATGAAACACTAGGGGAAGACACTGTTTTGCCACTATAACAGCGATACCAGCGCACGCGGTGCAGGTGTGGTGGTGCTTCCAGTGTCCACGAAGACGCCACCGACACTCACTGCAAGCACAATGCTAACACGTATGAGATATAGAATTACAGTGCTACCCAATAATTATTCTTCACAAAGTAATTGTTCGCTGCGAACAGCTTCTCGAGGAAAGCGATTACGGTAATTCTGACTCTCAGAAGTGAAACCTTTTAAAAAGTTCGATGGAGTTTCAAAATAGCACACATATCACATATGTAATCAAGGAATATTTGTTACCAGCCGGATGCCGCCGCTACGCGGCGTCATCCGCCTGGCCCTCAGGGCTGCTGAAGTTTTCCTTAAAAGGTTCTATTGCTGATTTGGTTTTGTTGAAGCGACCTGATGGTGGAGGAGGTGATAACAGCTGTAAATAAACACATTTTTGGAGTTATGGTTATTGTAAGACCTCTTCCTTTACCTGCTTGCCAAACTCTCACTTCAAAATAAGTGTTGTGTACAACATTCACTACGTCGTTTCTCCATAATTTCTGCATAGTTCCTTGGGAATAATTCCCTAGATACCACAAACGATGTAAAATCTGCTTTAGGGCCCCTCACACTTTTCTACATTCAGTTCCTTCTCTTTCTATCATCTCTCCAACTATCCCTCACGAATGACAGCTTAATTGCCACTTTTACCACCTCTTTTTGCATTCGCTCTCCTTCTCACCACCCTTTTATCTTCCGCTCCAGTTACACGTTCTTCCCGAAATTTAGAAACAGCCCAGACGTTTATTCTTATATGTTATTAATATGTAAATCCAGTTTTTTTCTTTGAGTAATGCAATGTCGCAAATTTGACGACTATCAACTACGATTAGAGGGGAGCCACCCCCACCCC
>JARK01001357.1:715087-729240 GCA_000688135.1 Ancylostoma ceylanicum | reverse complement strand
TGTCGCAAATTTGACGACTATCAACTACGATTAGAGGGGAGCCACCCCCACCCCTTCCCCCCCCACCCCCACAACACCGCGTCTCCAGCTTCTTGCGGTGGCTGTCGGAGTTGTATTCAGCGTATTGGAAAACGACAATGGACACGCTTTTCGTACCCTTGAACAAAATGGCGAAAGATTAGTAGAATTAATATGAGATTGATATTCTCATAGAAAATTATTGTCTTATTCGTGATCAGCCTGTTGCAAAACCTCAATAGACATGTTTTCCCCGACCTGCGAGCAAAAGTGGTGAAAAATCAATAAAATCGATATAATCGACACTTCCGTGCAACATAGTTATCTCATATTCGTGTTCAGCGTACTGAAAAACCCCAGCAGACATGTTGTCTTCGATATTAGTAGATCATTGAATTCTTCTATGTTGGAGGATAATTGTTCACCCGCGCTAGATACGCCGCGCCATCTCTACATAGTGGTGCACACGCACGCACAGAGTCACAAATTCTGCAACAGGATGATTGCGCAGAACGGCTGCGAATTTCGCCGTCAGTATACAAAGCCAAGCACGAAGAATGGCTAGAACAAATTTCTTCACAAGTTTCAAAACTCCAATCCGGTGGTACTGCAGCATTCACGCTCGCATTTTATGCGTAGTTGTGATAGAATTACATTTTTTTCGGAAAACCACAGCATCTCCTTGTGCAGGATGTAAAGTTTCCAATTTCGACACATTCCGAGGAGCTGTTTTCGAATTAAAAAAGCTTTTGAGTTGTTGATATAGTTCCTCAAGGAAAAGAAATATTTGCGAAGGCATCTTGTGAAAGCATTTATTGGTTTGACGATGCATTACATATTCATGTTTAACCTATGGAGCGGAAAAAAAGAAAATAGTGATTAGGAGATGCACAGCTCGTTACAGACTTTGCTATCTGGCCATATGTTATACGTGCCAGTGCAAGCGCAACATTCCACTTCCTTACACTTGTCCTCGGCTTCGATTCTCCAGTCATAGGTGAACCTGAAATTTTTGACGAAGCGTTCAGAAGGAGCTCAGTGCTGTGCTCTAAATGAGGACTCTTTATTAATAGACATCCGTTCATGAGGGCAAACTCACACTTTGCTCTTTTTATCGCAGGTTTCGTTGGCCGGAGGAACGAAGGGTTCTTTGCAATAATAGAGCTTCCTGGCCGAGCAGGAAAAGATGATGACGCATAGGATTGCCACCAAAAGTTTCATTCCGATTCTCTGTGTTTAGGGTTAACCACTAGGATACACTCTGTTGGAGGAAAATAACAAGGGCGAAACAAAAAATGGATGCATAGCAAAGGTCTATAGCCTGTTAGCTTAGGGAGTGCCCATGGGGGTCTTTGTCTGCAATTACGACCGTACCAGATAGGCTGGTTCGATCGGAAACAGTAATGAAGCATTTGCATAAGGTGAAAAATATGTATGTCCAACCAGGCAATCGCTTGGCCGATACCACTACGGTCGTAACTGCAGACATAGTTCTCCTATAGGCACTCCCTGAGCAAACAGACCATAGTTTCTGAATTTGCTACACAAAAAACATCGAACTTGAACAAAACTTCGAAAAAACTTCAAACGAACTTGAACTTTGAAGAAATCCATTTACCCTTATTCATTTAGATCGTTTGGAGTTTTGTTTATTTCATTTGCTTGGGGTGAAGTAGGGCGAAGTGCGTTTTACTACTAGAGATCGAACAAGATATGGAGTACTGCTGTGCAAAGATATTGGCTGATGATTTTTTCGTATAAAGGCTGCTGTATAATCGTTCTTCACAGCTCTGAGCTCAAACAGTACATAATTCCTCCGAACAACATGCGTAGTCATCCTAGATCGCGAGCTTTCCGTTCATTATGCAAGAGTACCAGCATTTTCCGTGAATTTTCCGAGCAAAACAGTTTTCAGACTGGATTCAACTCAAGCACAAGCAAGGCGTGGCACATGGTGATTGCTAAAGTTGGGGAGTACTAGTTTCAGTCGGATGAGCCTACGACCGATCTACTACCTTTTTGAACAAGCCAAAAGCGTTACTCCACCGCGCTTTGCCTCGTGTCATATGCCAGGTTCTTTTTGGAGCCAACTGTTCCATGTGCCACGTCATTTTTGAGCCTACAGAAATCAAGGAAAACCATTCTCGTCCGAAGCCCAGCTTCAACCATTAGAGCGGGCAGCGGGCTTTTTACCTCTGTACTACTGGCAACCCCACAAAAAACTATGAGATAAGAATAGCAATATATCGTTGCCAGAAACACAGTGGATTATTTATTATTTCTGCCATTTGACCACTACTTCTTACCACCATATCTATTCATACGATGTCACAAAACCTTATATGAAACGACTCAATGGGAGAGGTTGAGCTGAAGATGTTGAATGGCAGCTGCAGATGAACAATCTAAGAATGGCAACTAGCCATGTATTAGAGAAGGTACTACAAACTACTACAAAAATAAACTATAGTTTTAGATATAGGAGTTTTAGCAAAGGAACAACCGTAGTGAATGGTGAGTTGATATCAACCCTGCCCATTTTTATATATCAGAGGTGGGTGGGGCTAATATGCTCCACCCACCCCGACCTTCCATGATTGGGCAGTATGAGCTGCAGGAGAGAAGGCTGAGCACATCCAGTTAAGCCTTGAACACGTTCCGAAGAACAGAGGAACAGTGTGTCTCACTTTTAGGGCAATGCGGCTCCACCGAGGAAATAAGGCTCGCTCACATAATTGATCAAAATATCGATGTTATATCTAGCTCTCTATCGTCTCCAGTGATTATGTTCCGGAATGTTTTGGGAGCTTGCATACAGGTAGGGGCATGACGGCGATGATTGGACCACCCGTGCCTTTTTTCACTCAGGTTTTAGTTCACATCTTTTCCGGATCGTTTTCAATACTTCAGCACTGGATTCGATCCATTTACGGACTTGATCCATTTACGCCAGGGTATCCACTCACCACTTGTGGAAACCTAAGTTTAGTGAAGATGAAATGTTCGGAGGCAGGGATAAGCGGAAGTACTGTGTAAGACCGGAAGTCGGAAGTCGGAAGTTGAGAGAGACTTGGAATACAAGAAATTTGGAGGAAGCAAGCACAGTATTTTGAGTTCGCATAACTAAGCCATCCAGAATTCTTCAGGAAACCAGGAGCTTTATGTTTGCATGACGTCAGAATTTAAAAAACTTCCGACTTCCGAAAACCGGAATCCCGCTCATCCCTGTTCGGAGGGCAGTACCGCTGCTGATGATACCGTAGTTTCAGGTACAGGTGCCGGGTCCTAATACAAGCCATTGCTCTCTCGAAAATTCCAAATATTCCGGCTAATGGCAATGCAGCCAATAGGGCTCATCACAAGGAAAGGAGTTTTGGATTTTTCCTGGCCCAAGAAAGAAGATACCTCAATGGCTTCCGATCAACAAATTTGCTCCAGAATTTCCAATCTTGACGCTAGCATCCAGCAAAAATTCTTCATAAACATCAACATGTGGATTAACTCCCCATGGTGCCTTTATTTCCTTCTGTGCTTTGTTGCGGCTTTTCTTTACGGTATTTGAACGCTTCCCACTCTACTGAGATGACGTGCACCCATACTTTTTCGATAAACCAGTGGCCTGGCCTTCTTTACGCTAGCGAGCTTTGGTGCACCCCTTCTTATTCAGGGGTTCCCACCGATCTGGGCGTTAAAGCACGCTTTTTTTCAGCGGGTGACCCGTATCTCGACTCCTTTCTCCATCGGTGCATCCGTATCATGGTATTCTCCACACTGTTGCCCACCAGCACAACACTCCTACAAAGGTGATTCCGTATATCGACGTTTTTCGCTACTCTGAGCGTCAAAGAGATTTAAATAGGAGGTTTGATACGTAGATGCTGCATTACGCCGTCCTAAAAGTATAAAAAACAAAACAATTTGCAATGAGGAGTACCAGTCACTGACACTACCGTGTGGGTCTCTTTGCTCCATACATGAGCTTCAACACTTTACCTTTCGTTGTGAAAGTGCCTCATTTAGACTATCTTGTCGATGACGAATTTAATAAGCTACTTAGCCAGAAATCAGGCTACTCCACCTCAAGTTCTTATAGAATTCACGTTATTTTAACAACGCCTATATAGTTCATGAAATCCAAAGCTAAATAAAGTGTCATTCACGTAGCAACATCCTAGAATTCTTAGAACATATTAATAAACATGAAGACCATTGAGGTACTTTGGATTTTCTTCCTCGAGCCAGAGATAAATCCAAAGCTTCTTTTTCACGTGCTCTATTGGCTGCATTGCAACTAACCGTAATATTTGGAGTTTTCGAGAGAGCAATGGCTAGCATTAGGAACCGACACCTCTAGCTAGAGCAACAGTACCGTCAGCAACAGTACTGCCCTCAAAACGGACTCAACAAGGTAAGTTAATGTGGGAGACATGCCCATACAGACTCACTACTTAACGGACCTCAACTAAGCTACGAAGATTTGAAGCAGTGGTCAGTGAATACACATTTTCTAGCGTAAATGGGTCGAATCTGTTGCACGGAGCATTTGTGCTGGGATTCCATCAATAGACCTCATTCTGTGAGCCATTCTAGGTAGTACAAAAGGAAGTACAATAGATTTCGACAACTCCGAATGAATTTTTTTCTTCAAAGACTGGTTGGGGAAATGAGCAGGTCTTGAAACATTTCTATTCCTAATGAGTATCAACAGCTCTCACAAAAATTGGGACCTCCACGCTTTAGCTTGAAAAAAGTTATGGACAAAAAACTAAAAGTTTTTTTTCGCTCGCTACTGTTTATTGCTAGTAGCGCATGTGCATTTAGCTCAATCCTCTTCTAGACTTCTGATAACTGTATCTGAGAAGGGTGATGGTGAGGCAAGCGTTGCTTTAGCCACATCATTCGAGGTTTTCCAGTACCCCTAGACCAACCCTCACTTTGTACAGGGTGCTTTTGTTATATTGTTCGTGAGTTTTACGGGTAAAAAAATTCCCAATGAATTGGTTTTCCAAAAGGTATTTCAGAACGCTGCCTCCTGCAAGTTTCAGTGTCAACTCTGAAATATTCAAAACTTTATCCATTTCGCTGGTAATGTTGCGACAAAGCGTGAATTTCTGGCTGAGAAATATGTATTTGGCCAAGTGTTGTACAATAGTATATGTCCTCCATCCCTGTATGTTATCCTTGCATAGGATATCAAACATCAAACCCCCTGTTTAGAGAATAGAAAAATTCGAGCTCTATCAGATAAGCTTTCCAATGAGGTGAGCACATCAGGAAATAACGAAGCTGACACATTCTGCGCTTATGCTGCTAAATTTATGTTTAACATCAGCTAGTAGCCTTAAACAGTTTGCTGGACCAGCTAATCACGATGAGCAGGTGAGCTGGTGGCCTCTACTGTCTGCTCTCATTGAGAGGAGATACAGTGGCAGTCAATAATATGTAATCAGTGCCATATTGACTAGTTAATCCTTTGCCATAACTCGTTTCTGGATTGAACTATCTGACCCAAATCTGAGGATGCATTGAAACACCATGGGCGCATTCCAACGACAGCTTATAATTGACACAGACTCAATCAACTTGGTTATTGAGCCCAAACTTCAACTATGTCGGATAAGCCAGCAAATTGCTGCAGGAATTGCGTCCTATGATTTCCTCCTCCAAATAAAAAAGTGAGCTTGTCAAAAAGTCGTGTAAAAGTGGGGAATAAGAATCTTCTATAACTTGAAAGGAAAAGCATAGGCCTCGATGTGAAGCGGTAGACCTGTTTGGATACAGTGTACGCCAAAGTCAAGCAACGGAAAGAAAGAACACTTAGACCCCTACTATTTACATCCTCGAATTTTGATATCTCATTCCACGGTTGAGTTATAGCTTGAGAATCTCTCTCCATAAGCGCCTATGAACATATTTTTTGATTACCATTGTATAAGCTAATGGTGCATGTTGTTTGACCGGCTGTCTCTGTACCCCACTATCCTATTTTTTCTTCGTCTGGTTCCCATAAAATTTTTTTTTGCAAGAGTGTACTGTGCGTCTTATCAGGAGCTTTTTGCGGTGCTATTTTTATACGTTTTTATAGTGTCATCATTGGTTTAGTGTCACGTATATGATTTCCACACAAAGATCCTTTTTCTCATTTTCTATTACTGGTGTACGGTCCGTCCTACATACAGCGGATCGCTCAACCACGTGAATTCGAAAAAATGTAGCTTGCAAGAGCGAGACTCGACGAAGGCGATTGTCTCACGTCCACACAAAATGCGGTTTCCTATGTTTACATTCTAAATTTGTCCTGAATATCATCCACAGAACTTGCGACTCTATAGAAGCATATGCACCACTGGCTGAGGTGCTGTGCCGATTCATTAGCTGGCTTACAAGTTTGCTCCAATTCGCAGATAAATAGTCATTTGATCTACTAGAGAAACCTACACAGAGAGCCATAAAAGAAAAACGGATTTCTCCTCGCTTCCTTTGCAAATTATGATGCCTTTCCATGAGATCCTGGTCAGCGCTGCACATACAAATTTTGCGTAGTAGTGCATGTTGCATTCAGCTTAATCCTCAAAAGATTTCTGATAACTGTATCTGACGAGGGAAAGATACTTGGTGGACGTGACCATCCGTGATGCGATGTGTACGAGTATATGCAGTTTTCTACTCTGATCTCGAATTCGTAGCCCATTTTCTTGCGGTGTTCTGTGTAGTGAGTTACACGTATTTCTTCCGAGTTAATATAGCGCACTCTTTTATGGGCAGCAGGCTATGCTTGGCAGCTGCCTTAGTGTCTTCTAACTATTGAATTCTTTTGAATGAAACAAAGGTTTTGCTAGTGAGTTGCCGATACAGCTGCCTTACCCATGACTGAGTAATTCGCTGATTTTGAGCACTGTCCTCACGAAGTTGAATCAGGGTAAGGCTTTGAGTACGCTAAAGCAGTTACAGTGTGTATCATAAATATAGATGCACCCCCAAAATGCCGAAATCTTTGCTTCAAACGGACTTTTAACTAAGGCTGCGGCCACCAATGAAACCAGCATGTGCGAAAACCCTAGTTTACGAAGTTTCACGGAGAAACGTCGAAGGAAAAGATTTATCCAGCAGTTGGCCACCCTGTGGACCGTATCATTATTATAGAAGCACTTCGAATAAAAAAAATGAAAATTCATTTCTTTTGGAGAAAAAATCCTGTTTCAATAGCGCAATGAGTAGCCGTAGGTGTGTTGTACGTAGACGCAAGATGCCACGGGGATTGATGCTTTCTAAGGCTGAGCAGGAGGGAATTTGAGCACTCCACGTCGCAGGACTGAGCAACCGCAGCCGAGCAACTTGGCCGCTCTTCGAGGACGATGGACCGGTTCGTGGAGGATATGGACGCCTACGGGGAAAGAAGAGATCTGGAAGGCCAAAGAAAACGTCGCATAGGGCGGTTCGTTTCGAACAGCATGATCTCCACCAACCAAGTTCGAGCCCTTCTATCGACTCTTGTGTCCAAGATGACGGTCTGGAGGTCAATAAAATGGAATACCAACAGTCCGTTGTTGCCTCCGGCTCGCTCCCAACCTCACCGACGCTCACAAGGCCGCTCGGATCCAGATTGCCCAGAGGAATATGGCGACGGACTGGTCAAAGCTCTGGAAAAAATGCTCGAGACTTCCAGGAACTCATTTTAGTGTTTAGGTGATCTTGTAATATGAGAAAAAGTTCAACCTCGGTGGACCAGACGGTTACGCGTATTACTGGAGGGACCTTCGCAAGGAGCCGAGGTAATTCAGCAAGCGGAATTTCGGAGGCGGCACAGTCATGGTTTGGGGCGCATTCTACCAAGGAAGGACGCTCTAATTCGCCTTCATCTCCACCAATATAAACTCCACGCGCTACCAGGATGTGCTGCGGATCCACGTCCTGCCGTTCATCGCCGACCACAACATGGAGAGCCTCACTTTCCAACAGGATAATGCCGCCATCCATGTCAGCCAGTCCACAAAAGAGTGGTTTATGTAGCACGATGTGGCTGTTATGTACTGGCCCGCCTGCTGCCCTGACGTTAACCCAGTGGAAAACCTTTGGGGCATCTTAGTTCGTGACATCTACGGGAGGACGTTCGCAAACGCTGAAGACCTCAAAGAAGCGATCGCTTGAGCTTGGGATCGCCTGGATCCACAAGTCCTCAGAAAATTAGTGGAGTCAATGTCAATCCGCATTTTCGAAATTATTTCTAAACATGGAGGACCTACAAATTAACGAATTGCCATTGTTTTTTGCTCTACATGATAAAATTGTTGAGTTTGGAAAGTGCGTCTATAACTATGATACCGTCAAAATAAGGGTCATCTGCTAGACGCGCCTCCTTCTTCCATACTCCTAGCTGAAATTTTGTTCAGTTGGATTTTTGAGCACGCTGAATCGAATTATAATCACAGGACATACCAAAAACTAGTGTAGAACTAGAATATCGACATTTTGGGGGTGCGTATATAATTATGATGTGCACTGTATACTCGCGGTCATCTTGATTCAGTGCTGGTTCCTTCGCCGACACCTCGCAGCCGCTCAGCACCACTGCTGCAACACAAGCTCATTGCTGTAATCCATCGGCTTTGACATGTCCTGACGCGCATCACGTGTATTCTAATTTGTTTTAACCTTCTCCCCACCCCGTCCCTATAACTTAACCTTGGACAGGACAGCAAACATCACACCCTCAGTTCAGGGAACAGGTGAGTTCGAATTTCACTAGATGAACTATGCAGTGAAACTGTGAGCATGCCAGAAAATAACGAAGCTGACCTATGCAGCTGAAATTATGTTTGACCTCAACTACCCTAAAACAGTTTACTAGGTTGGCTGGTCACGATAAGCGGCCAACCTAGTCGGAGTTGGCGGCCTCTACTGTTCGCTGTCACGGAGAGGAGATGTAAGCTCACTGGTGTATGCTGTTTGGTCGGCTGCCTGTGTACCCCACTACTCTATTTTTTCAATGTCTGGTTTTCATAAAAAAATTTTTTTGCCCAAGTGTACTGTACGTCCTGTCAAGTGCTTTTTTTTCTCCGTCTGATTTTCATGAGAAGTTTCTTTTGCCCGAATGTACTGTGAGTCCCATTGTCCTATTTTTTCATTGTCTGGTTTTCATAAAATGTCTTTTTTTGCCCAAGTGTAGTGCGCATCCTATCAAGTGCCTTTTGTGGTGCTACTTTTGGACGTTTTTACGTTGCCATTGTTGGTACAGGGTCGCGTGATATGATTCCAACATCAAAAATCGTTATCCTATTTTCAGTGTACTACCTATTATACGGTCCGTTCAATAAAAATTGTCCTACACGCAGCGGATCGCTCAACCACAGGAGTTAGAAAAAATGTGCAACCAACCATCTCTCAGCATTTCCATTGACATTCCGTTCGGCTGTTGTGGTAATTAAGAGCATGGCTCTTCAGAGAACTGCTCTCCACTGGACTTTTTGGAACACAAGGATATTGTGCCCTGTTTGAGTTTGTCTATATTGCTCATTTCGCACAATCGTAGGCAATTCGGGGCCCGGGATCTTCTCGGACAATGTTCTATACACTTTTTTTGACAAAATCTGAAAATCCTGAAGCGAAATGATGACTAGTCGAGCCTATCAGATGAAGCACCTATAGAAATTTTGATCTATAGGGCTGTTCTAAATTTGTGACCGTGGTAAATGCTGATCAGCTTTATCAAATCTTTATCAAAAGGTGTAGCAATTACGAGTGTTGCAAGGATTCCGGACGTTTCAAGCATTAGATGTCTTCACACATTACAAGTTACATGCTCCAATGAACTTTTCTGCATGCCCGATCCGGTTCCAGGCCCCAGCGCGGCTTGTCGTCGGGCAAGCTGGGCTTCGTAAGAGGGGCAAAAAGCAAAAAGGGCTTCGTATGGGGTGCGAGGCGGAAACGCTGCAGGCGCAGGATCATGAAGGAGCAGTGGGAGAGGCGCGCTTGCTGTTTAGTGCATGATGTTGAAGCTGCAAGGCCCTAGCTAAGTCAAGACTTCACGGATTGACACCAAATTTAGGGTGAAGAAGCGCTTACGTACCTACAATAAGTGTTTGAAAAATGAGGCTAAACTTATGCGAACTAAGAAATTGTATGCTCGGTAAAGTGGCCAGCTTGTCAAGGACAGGCTGAGTCCTAGCTCAGCCTGTCGTGAGCATACTTCTCCTACAGAACGCATAAGTTTCCATCCATTTTTCATGCACCTGTACTATTTTCCATTCGCTATCCAACACCCCACAGAGTGCCACTCATGGGCTTGTATTATCAGTGTTTATCAACTTCTCCGATTTTCCATAACTTACGAACTGTGTTTTTCCTGCCGCGCTCCACCGCTAACACGGTCCTTTAACATCAGCTTGTTCTTCATTTGCCGTTATCTACTTGTATTCGTCCATTTTAGGGTTTCCTTGTAGTCTAGTGTGCTTTTCGTTGCCATTACTCGCTATCGTGTCACGTTTTGCTTTGCTACTACTAATTCTCAAATAACTAGTGGGATTTATTACCATGTTCGGAGTTTCTTCATTTTGTTGTATCCTTATATTTAGATTTATAGTGCGTCGGACACCGGCCTGATCGGACAATAAATTAGTATGCATAACGATGCTCGTCGGAATCCGACGCGTTGCATTCCGAGTGGGATCGGTACGTGCGTCCGTTCTCCGATCGGTCGGACTCTGACGACTATAACTACAGCTTCAGTCGGTGTTGTCATGATTTCGGGGTGTTTTTGAAGATGAAACCTCATTCGTAAACATTTCGTATTAAATTCCAATGCGATTAGATTCAAGGGGGGCTTCGTAAAATCCTGGATTTTCAAAGGGGGCTTCGTTTTCGCTCCGACCCCACGACAAGCTCGTGCTGGGGCTTGTCCGGTTCTCTGCATGTTCTGAACTCCGCAGATTCTGCACTGATCAGCCTAACCACTTCTTCCCCAGTGATTAACACATCTGTTTCTCATTTGCTCCATTCGTGTCCTCAACCCAAACACTGTTAGAGGCATCAGCTTTAGTTCTTGTCGAACCTTATTCGGGATCAATATCTTCAAGGAATGTTATAGGCAACCAACTCGTGAGTAACAAAAAATACAGCTTCGATTATTCTCCAGTATGAGGGAATTGTTGATCAAGAATTTACGCATAGCATATGTGAGCTAGAGCAGCTCTAAGAGAGGTTCATGAGTACGTGGAAGGGTTGAATGGGGATAAAATTCCAAACACCGCGAAATGTAAAACAATGACGGGAGGCGAAAATCTATTATCCTAATAGAGCCGACGTTAAAAAGAAGAGGAAGACAGACTGGGCAAAACCTTAGACACCTGACGAAAAACGTGGCGCGAGTTGTCCATGTCTAGTTCTTCGGATATGTATTATGCCGGAAGCTTTGTTATCTTTTCGAGGTTGTTAGGCGTGAATAAACATCATGGACTGGATTTTTATAAGCATCTAACATAGTACACTTATGCACAATACCAGCGGTGTGGCCTAATGAAAA
Organism: Ancylostoma ceylanicum; assembly: GCA_000688135.1. Taxonomy (NCBI): domain Eukaryota; kingdom Metazoa; phylum Nematoda; class Chromadorea; order Rhabditida; family Ancylostomatidae; genus Ancylostoma; species Ancylostoma ceylanicum. The sequence goes on along the minus strand of JARK01001357.1, from coordinate 717,704 downwards.
TGAGCGATGTCTGCGATGTCGAGTTTTCTCTTCGCTTCGCCATAACTCCCTTTAATCTTAACCATTCTCAAAATGGAGCAGAAATTCGGAGTCCAATCTGTCTGGTGGTATGACTAAAATTTGAAATTTTGAAATTTTTTACTGACCAACTAACAGAATCACCTAAGGATATTATTTAGAGAGACAAGCTGTATCGGGTTTCTCCTAATCCTATCCGCAGGTACTTTTCCTGAAAATGGGACCCGTCAATCCTCCATTTTCAGGAAAAAGTGATAACACTACACCACAGATCCATCTTTCAGGAGGTGTAGTTGTGACAAGAGCGATACCTCACACGACCATTTCAGGGTTTTCTTAGAAGTAGGATTTCAATTTTCGCCGATGTCAACCACTGTTTTCAGATTTTCAACTTCCAGAAGACAACGCGATTTATGAAGTCCTAGAGAATATTTTTTTGATTATCGCGGAAAAATGTTGACCGCGATTGCGCTTCTAATCGCACAATGGTGCTAACTATGCAAAATTCTTCTTTCTCATCTCCGACAAATGATTTGTTCGATGCTAGAATAGATTTTCCAATGAAAATAATCCTGAAACGCACAACTCTTCATCTCGCATGATTTTGAAACATCTGCAGCGGTAGCAACAGCATAATTTATGCGACCGAACATGCGACTTCGACGAAGTCGTCCATCCAGCTGGGATTCATGAAACGCTAACCACGCAAACCAACGATGGTCAGCGTGGATGGTCCTGCACAGACTACGCAGCGAGAGGAGACCCAGGATGCGAAAGTTGGTTTGCTAGCCTGGGTTTGCTTGATTATGCGTTCATAAACCCTAGCCCCGGAGGATATCGTTCCTCTCGATTCAACGTAGTGGTCGAGCTTAAATTAGGAGGTTTTGTAAGAACAAAAGAATTACCTGCTGCTGTTATCTCGGCAATAAGATCGGCCTTGGAGCTATCTTCGGCGACGTCGATTCCTTTGGACCGCAAGAAATCTATGATGCGCGCTTCAGTGGACGAACGCGGAGGCACTTTTTCCAACTGGCGAGAGTGATAAGCCGTGTTGTCCATAATCACAGTGACTTGCCTCCCATCTGCCCAGCGGATCATATGAGGGATGGAATCGCGCAACCACGTCTCAATGACGTGGTGATCCATATCTCCGTATGAATCGTCATCTACCGATCTAGTCCGGCTAACTATTACCTGGGTGCAGTTCGGCACCACACCGTCCTCTCCTAGAGCTGCGATGACAATAGCTCTCCTTCCTTTGTTCTTACCCGCCGTCCTTCCATATGAATATTTTTCAAAAACGGAGGCTGAGGCAAATCGCTGGATCGTATTGTCATTCCATCCGCTTTTCTTAAGCATTTTATCAAAAATCCATGTCTCGTCCATAAAAACGAGACAATCTCCACGGTTCCTAGCTTCGGCCACTTTGCTTAGATATGACTCTCTTTTGGAGACAATATCAGGCCTCTCATATATCGTTCGTTGTCCTCTGTTTATTCGGTACGAAAAGCCAATTGCTCTCGAAAACCGATAAAGCGTTGTTGTTGACATGTTGAAGTCATCATACTTAGCCCTGAGCTCAGTTTGCAACTCTGCAACCGTCACATCCGAATCGTTCTTGAATTTGTGATGTATCTCCTGTCTGACTTTCTCAGCCCAGGTAGCCTCGTGCCTGCGCAAGACTGCTTCTCTTAAAGATTTTCTGAACATGTAGGTCCTCTTTCTCGACGGCAGAAGCGGAGAACAATCCGGAATTCTACCTCGGCACACCGCTGTTACCGTGGAAAGTGAGACTCCACAAGCTAACGAAGTTAGCTTGTAGGGCGAATCAAATATGGTGCCTCGGGTACTCGGCTCCAGTGCTGTCTTCAATTCGTCAAAGAACGCTCTCACTTTACGGATGATCATCTTTGCTTGTGGTCCGTAGGTGGGCCTCCTGAAGCGTTCGGCACCCCTCCTTACAATCCTGGATCCTTGAAGTCGGACGTTTCGCAAATCCCTGCAGGTATCACATTGGGGGATACCATCCGCTTCACTTTCACCACCATCATTCAGCCCACTCTGTAAAACAAAATATTTTCACACCCAGTATTTGTTCGAATCATTTCATTTTTTGATATTTATATACATAATCTTATTCACTGATTGCTTAAATATGCGTATGTCATCAAACTGTGCACACCTCTATGACAGACATCTATGTGGGAAGCTGTGGAGATACTCACACACAGTGGCGGCCACGTGTTTACCACACTCACAATTCCAGTACCATCGAATATCTTTGTTCCTTTTTGAGATGAACAACAACACTTTGGTACTACAACAACAGTGTGCGCAATCATGCCAGAAGTAAATTTTTTTCGAAAAGAAAATGTTGCATCTTAAGAGGTGGAACTTAGTAATTCCATTGAGAACGATTTTCCTGAGGAGAGAAGCAGGAGATAAATTACGTTATCATTTAATCGAGTCCCGACCTGATATGCTATTCGAGGTTTGATATATGAACCTTTCATCTTACTTCTTCTTAGTTGGCACTTCATGTGTGTGTGTGTGTGTGTGTGTGTGTGTGTGTGTGTGTGTGTGTGTGTGTGTGTGTGTG
>JARK01001357.1:675735-711035 GCA_000688135.1 Ancylostoma ceylanicum | reverse complement strand
AAGTTTTGAAGTTAGTGTAAAGATCTTGGCGCATGAGTCTCAAACATCCGCCCGCAAGACTTTGGAAGCATTTTGGATTCATGCAAAAAGTCCTGAAATGAATCGCAAGGAAGAGTGCCTTTCGATCACGCGGGAGCTCGCGCCTTACCTGGGTCAGTTATTCTGATCTGGGAAGGCGTCTTCAGTCATCCGCCTTCGTGATCAGTAAGCGGTCGCTCCTGCTTCTGCTCTAAAAATTCCATCGGCGCACTCAAAAGGTGAGTTTTTGGCCACGCAGATTAGCCAGTGATCGAAAATTGACCGTTGAATTTTTTCTAATTAGTTGAGGAGACGTTTGGTCGGATAGGTTGCATTTCGTATCGCCCATTTCAGGCTCTGAAGAAGGCGACTTGCCGAAACGTTAGCCAATAAATCAATTATCAACCTCGTGTGTGGCTTACCAAGAAGACAAGACAATATACATACATGCCGAGGTTCATCGAAAGTCGAGCATACCGATTACTCTGTCTCTGTAAAACCCAGCTGTGATCCATCATATGACTGCGCTCGACCGGTTTCCACTTCAAATGTCGCGTTGACGACAGTCGAATCACCCTGCATAAATATGATAGGTGAAATATTTCATGAAAATCTGGCGAATAATGAAATCACTTGACGGAGTTGCCTAGCTGTTTGACGAATGTCAAGGACCGGGATGTTCACCTGCAAGATTAAAATTTTAAGAATTAAAATTTTATGTTCACCTGCAAAATTGAAATTTTTTTCTAATTTTTTTGAATATTGAAGTTTATGAAAGGCATACGAGATCTGGTCGGAGTTTGCGAGCCACACTCCTGATGTCCACTGCATGAGAATTGGCCATAACGTGGTTCTATAAATGGATGAATATGCAAGCTTGTTCCGGTAAACATTTCAGAACGCAACTAACCGGGTTTCCCACGTCCGTTGTAGTGGAGAAGCACTGAATATATGGAGTAGGGCCAACAGAAAATGTTTTGGTTTGTGAGAATGAGTTCTTACGGTTTTCTCAATTTATTTTTTCACGATGATATGTTTTTTGGTTCAATGCCTGTCATGGTGTTCAGCAATTATCACAACTGTTCCTCTAGCTGCACCTTGTATCCTGTCGCATTGAATCCGACCATCCTAATCAGCAACAATGAACGCCTGTGGCATCAACTACGCTTCGGTTTCAATGATGGATCAAATAATTCATATTGTTAGTTGAGTATGGTAATTTCTATGTCTACGGAAAACCGCACGAACTTATTCTCCATCCCAATATTTAGAACATATTAAACTTACTGATTCTGCACGCAAAAGAAGCGCAGTTGATTTCACATCAGGCACGCGAAGACAGGACTAAAATCTAGTGATAAACGAAGAATAATACAGATTAAAGGTGGTTAAAGCTCACTGGAGATGGTCACAATTGGCGTGCTTGCGCCTTTATGTTAGGGATGTTATTGTTGTTGTTATAGATGTTATTGTTCTCAAAAGTAGCACTGGAATATGCATTTCTTATCACATCGGATTGGGTCATTGATTCTGTTCGCAAACAACAAGAAAAGGTCGTCGTGGCTTGAAGTTGAAATTTAAAACTTTGAGTACTTGAACAGGGACTCCAACTTGTGTGTGACATATTTGCCGCGGGTAGACCTAAAAAGTAACTGTTTATCTAAGGACAGCTTGTTTTCTATTTATCAACTAAATATTCGGTTATTCGGAAGTCTACCGAGATAATTTAAGGCACATATTTTACCGGGCCATTCGATTCCTGTACATAAGTCTGCGGTATCTTATTCACAGGGAGCTGGAAATCGATTGTTGAAGTTTATGAATATGAAAACTACTATCACAAATTTAATATAGAATCTATTTAGAAAAGAACACTCACAAGGAGTACATGCTCTTTGACATCCACGGCTCTTCGCACAAGAAACTGGAATAACGGAGAATCCTGTCAGTGTGTTCTCATTCATCACTACTATAGTATTACTAAACTATAATTTTGTGCTCAGTGGACGAGATGTATTAATTATTATGTATTGATCTTGAATAGTAAATCTGTACAATTTTTCATGAGTTTAACCAGTGATCTAGAGAATGGTCTGCTGCCCCTTGCTCAACAGCAATTGTAGGCTGTGTGAGATTTACATTCTAATAGTCATCAAATACTGCTCATCAATTTCAATACTCATTCTTTGTTTGCGATTATCTTTTCATATTTGTAAACACAGAGGTAAGCGTTTGAATGTCACCAAGAAATGTAAGAGTTTAATAATCCTTCATTCGTTAAAGGTTCTAGGAAGAGTCTTCCTGACCTAGCTATGTATTCAGCACTGAAATAATAGTAAAATGAATACACCAACCTGATTGCTTTGATACTCCATTTAAATTCACAGAGATACGCAAGAATAGCCAAGTTCACTCGGAGAGAACCTCAAGAAGACAGTCTAGAAGTTTTCGTTGGGAGGAACCTTGTAATCCCAGGTATGAGCTTACGAGAACGGCAACATGGAAGTAAATGTCCACTCAATGTATCTTTATTCAAGGACAACATTATAATTACAGAAAACAACGATGATCCATATATGTAGTTCTTCCTCTACTTGGAAGCACTCAGCGTAGTAATCAATTCGAATCGATCTGCCATTGCTTCATCTTCTCTGAATATTTTGTTGTGCTTCTGAAATAAGAAGTAACCAGTCTGGCCGTCCGGCTAACGCCGGACTTCCAGACTTTTCCATATGCTCGCTTCGCTCGCATGACTTCAGCTCGCATCCATTTTAGTGGAATTATGGTCATGCCAATTTTCTCTCCGTTTCCCCTCAATGCCCTCTCCCATAAAAATGTATTGATCAAAGAGGACCGTTTGCGTCTCTCAGAGCAATTTTATCATTTTCTCGAGTGAGAAAGCTAATTGTAGCTATATGTAACTGACTCAGCCTGGAATGAACATGGGGAATGGTTTATCATTCTTTGGTTGTTGTGAGTGATCCACTGTTAACAATCAGCTCGAACATATAAAGGACGACGGTGCGATGTGCTCAAACGCAAATGAGGGTAGAACACGCAGGAGAGGTGATGTGGGCAGAATGACATGAGTGGTATAATAGTCACTTCTGAGGCAGGACATTTGGTACTTTCCCACTGTATTTAGGCGACAGAGGACAATTAGAAGAAAGACAGACCTGATTAAGAGCATTAGTCGCTACTCAGCACCGGCTCACCTCTTCTCCGTCTGTCGACCCGTCTCCAGGCATTTCCCCGCTTTTGGGCGCCGGCGCACCCTTATCACACCGTTGGATCCGTCTTTGAGCGTCTACCCGTTCTTGGACGCCGGCGCCCCCTTATCACACCTTTAGACCCGTCTCTAGCCTTATCCTCGCTTTTGGACGCCGGCGCACCGTTACCGCAAAACTGCATAGCATTATCACCCCTTCTGGGCGCCGGCTCAGCCCTACAGCGCCACCCCTCATCCGTGTCCTTCTTCGCCTCCCTGGTTCCTCCTCTTCGACATAAAAAGATCCTACCCATCTCTCCCCTTATATAGTGTCTGGGCTTATCTCATTCATTGCAGCTGTGGTAAACACAACAATTGGTCCTTAACATTTTTGAACATGACAAAAGTGGCCCAAAACACCTGTAAATTATTATTATTATTTATTACATGGGTTAACCATGTGAATACATTACACAGTACAGACAAGTACAATACAAGTAATCAATTGATATCATAGTACAAGTATGTTAATATCAAATACTAAGGATTGGTGGGCGGAAAACCTCACGAGTTTGGGTTAGTTGTCCAGGTACTCGCCAATTGCCCTTTTGTAAAGGGAAAGTTTCACTGGCACTCTTTTGTTTTTGCTAAACTTCAAGTAATCGGAGACAGCCCTGTGAGTAAAGAAATTCTGTCGTATTGCTGTTTTCGCTGTAGTTATATGCGGCTTTATCGTTCCACCTCTTGTGATCGAGTTACGCATAACGTAAAAATCAGAAGACTTCAATTCACAGAGACTATGCAGGATTTTATACATCATGAGGAGATCATTTCGTCTCCTTCTTTTATGCAGAGGCTGTAAACGATATAATTTGTTCCTAATGTTTGAAGATGGCATCTTCTGGTATGATAAGTTTGAGAAACCCACTGTTCTAATCATGAGCTTTCTTGTGAAATTGTTCTGGACTTTTTCAATCATATTAATCAGAGATTTCTTGTGAGGATTGAATATGGTGGTCCCATACTCCATTATTGGTCTAACATAGGTTTTGTAAGCTTTAATCATTATTGCTACATTTTTGGTTCGAAGGGCTTTGAAAAGACAGTAAATCTGTCTTGTTGCTTTCGCCGTGATTTCTTTACAGTATTTGTCAAAGGAAAGGTTTTCATCTATGATGTATCCGAGGTCAACTATTTCTGATGTTTCAGAGACAGACTCTGAACAAAGGTTATATTTAAGTTTCGGATTATTCCGGCCTACATGTAGCACCTTGGTTTTTTGTTTCGACAGTGGAAGTTTCCATTCACTGGCCCAAGTTGCAACAGCATCTATAGCTTTTTGTAGGCACATGTTGTCGCTTGGGGTGACTATAGGGTTGTATATCTTCAAATCATCAGCATATGCGATACATCCTACACCTTCTTCTGCGATGATATCTGGGAGTTCGCAGGTATATATATTGAACAAAATTGGGGATAACACTCCACCTTGAGGTACTCCGCTAGAAATCCGTCTTATAGAAGAAAGAGTATCATTAATGCAAACTTGAAACGTCCTTTCCGTTAGGAAGCATTTTAGCCAAGATATAATCTGCTCATGTATGCCTATTTTGGCTAGTTTCAATAGGAGAAGTTCATGCGACACTTTGTCAAATGCTTTGGCGAAGTCGAAATAAACAACATCTAATGGTTTTTTATCATCAAGAGTAGAAGTCCAATGGTTGAGAGCAGATAGCATAGCTGTTTCAGTGGATCTGCCTTTCTGGAATCCGTGTTGAGAAGGGGAAATAATTTTATGTGCCTCAAGATGGTTTACTATTCTTTCTTTCAAAACTTTTTCAAATAATCTCGAGAAAATGGATGTTATACTAATGGGTCTATAATTGTCTGCAAGATCGAAAGGAGGCTTCTTTGGTATTGGAGTGACGAGTGCATGCTTCCATTTTGCGGGTATTTCACCCCTCATAAAACTCAAGTTAAAGATAAATTCGAGAGGACCTACTATTGCTCCACGGACCGAACGGATAAAAAAGAAAGGAATGTCATCAGGTGTTCTTGAATAAGATGACGGCCATTTAGACAGGAGAGTGTAAAGTTTATCACGGTGGAACCAGAGCGAATCTTGCATAGGTGGTTTCGGCTCAAAACTTAGAGACGGAATTTTTCTACAGTTGGTGTTATCATAAACTTTTTCAAATGAATCGGCAAGAAGCTCAACTTTCTCAGTATTAGTTCTGATGAGATTTCCATCATTGCCCTTTAGAGCAGCAATCGGTTCTTTGCGAGTTAGTCTGGAACGAAGGAGTTTGTAGAAAAGGGGCTTATTTTTGGATTCAATGATTTTCTTCTCAATGGAGCAGTTGTATTTGTATAACTTACGATGGAATTTGCGATCAAAGAGATGAAATTTTTCCCAAAGTTCAGGTGTGTTGTCTTTGTTGGCATGCTCCCAGGCTCTTGAACGGATTCGATACAGAGAGTTGAGATACGAGGGTAGATTTGGTTGATTCAAGAGGACCCTTTCCACGGGGACGAATAGTTCGATGGAGTGTTTGAGAATGCTGAGGAACATTTCATATTTTTCATTTACAGTGTCCACGGTGTTAAAGGAACCATACCAGTCCACTGAGTACAAGTAACTTTGAATCTTATCGTAGTTAGCGCTCTTGTAGTTCCGTCTTAAAACAAAAGGTGGAGTTTCTTGTAGAAGTTCAAGCTCGAAAAATACAGTTGCATGATCACTGTTACCAATAGGTGGCTCAATTTTCAAGGATTTCACTAGATTTTCCTGATTACACAGCACTAGGTCCAAAATATTCGAGAGATGCGTGGGATTATCGACCATTTGGTAGAAGTTGTGGTCATTGCAAAAAGTGATAAATGAATTCGAGTTCTTCGATTTCGCAGTAGGTGTATCATGCCACTGAATATCAGGGAAGTTGAAATCGCCCATGAGTAGGCATGGGGTTGTACAAGTTGAAATGTCACTGATTACTCTAAGTAACTGTTCTGTCATTTTTGATGAGCAGGAGGGCGTCCTATATAGGGCTACTACACGTAGACCAGAACTAGTGGAGGTAACGTCAACTACAAGTAGTTCATAGGAATCAGGCACACTTTCACTGTATATCAGAACGGGATATAAGGAGTGTTTGATAAAAAGAATAACACCACCTCCACTTTTTCCCATGCGATCACATCTAATCGGTTCATATTCAGAAAGCAGTTCACCAAAAAGCGGTGGTAGTTCCACCGAGGAGGACAACCAGGTTTCACTTATGCTAATAATATCGTGATTAAATTGTTTCATGCAGTAGACAAGAGCCGTACAATTCTTTGGAATTGATCGAATGTTTGAAAGAAGGCACTTGATGCGAGTACATGGAATCCGAGGAGTGATTAGAGGTTTTCCTGTCCACTATTACGAGCAACTGACAATTTGCTACTGGCACAAACCGAAGTCACATCAGAACGAACAGTATTTCGTGGGGATTGTGTCAATGAAGTACTACAGTTCGTGCGGGGAAGAGCTCTTTCTTGTCTCATTCGATCCCTCTCTGCCTTAGACAGTGAGGGGCGAACGAAGATGCCTCTAACGCTAAAAGACTTCAACCAATGAGCTCTTCTCAGCATTTGCCTTTGGAAGAAGGATGTTGGTAAAACCACTTTCAGTAACCTAGGTCTTTTCGTCATAGGTTTTCCCATGCGATAGACTGACAATGGATTACATTCAACGGAAAGGTGATCTAAAATTTCTTTCACAGTTACGTAGTCATCATGAGCTCTCACAGTAGAATTTTTTGCCTTACTTTCAGTAACACCAGAAATGACAACACTACGATTCCGTTCAATTTCTTCAAAGCTAGTTCTTGACTCCACAGATTTGTCACTACTACTAGTATTACTAGAAACAATGGCGTTTTTGAGGCTAATGATTTCGCCCTTGAATGAAGAGATTTCCGCAACGAGTTTACGATTAAAATCATTCGCCGCGTTCAAAAGGGCGCTCAACCTGTCATGACGATCGAGTAGGTATCCTATGACACTTTTAAGGTGAGGTTGTATAGTGTCATCTCCCAATATCAGGTTGATTGCCCGTTTGAAATTCTTCGTGTCGTCTTCATTCTCTTCAAACTTGGAGCGAAATTCGTCCAGACTTTCTTGAACGCCGGCCATTGAAGTTTCCATCGGTTTCCAGAATACAGTGAGAACACGAGATCACTACCACAAGATCAGCGAAGTAGACTTTTTACCTGAGAAGGTGGCTAACGAGATTCTTCTTTAAGTCCCTAGCCACAAGGGAACCAGCCTAGTATACAAGTATATATGTATATATAACGTGACACAACAGATGTGATAAGAGCCAGTAGGTTGCCGGAGAATTGGAGTAGATGAACAACCGGCCACTCGCCAGGGTACCCCCGGGTCGAATGATTAAAATTAAATTAAGGTTAAAATCAAAATTTGCAACCTTTTCGTACATAACTCGACGCGCTGAACACGATGGTGTAGGTATTTTCCGTTTTTAATGGCTGGTTCTCGTGTACAGACTCACATACACACATGAATTGCCAATTAATAGATAGTAGATAATACTGAACGATGCTCGAAAATTTTAACCTCACTAGTTACCATACTTAATCCTTACTAGTTGCATACACAGGTTTTGTGTGAATCGCGGGAGAATTTGACAGACTTCAATGAAAAAAAAAATTGTATCATCCTGAACTATCCATTAAGTTTCAAAAATTTATCACCAATGTTATATCACTCCCAAATGCGTTCGCTGGACTGGCAGATGCGTACAGTGGGCATCACTGGCGGTGACCCGTCTGCGGCCTCGGAAAGCACGTAGCGCGAACGCGACGCTCACGATGGAATCGTCGCCGCGGTGGCGAATCTGGGTTGTCTTGGTAGTTGTTCATCACATTTGACGGCAACTAATAAGAAAACTAATTGACTTTCAAGAAAATTCGATAATTTGATGTCTCGGAGGGGGTTCCTGCTCGAGCGGCGCGGTCGCGCCGCGTGCTTTTCCTGGCCGCAAACGGGTCGCCGTCATCGACGGCCAGTGTACAGTAGGCGTCAATGGCGGTGACCCGTCTGCGGCCTCGAACAGAACGCGGCGCGACCGCGCCGCTCACGCTAGAATCGTCGCCACAGTGGCTTATCTGGGTTTTCTTGATAGTTGTTCATCATATTTGATGATAACTAGCAAAAAAACTAACTGACTATCAAGAAAACCCCATAATTTGATGTCCCGGAGAAGATTCTCGCTCGAGGTCGTGGTCGCGCCGCGTTCTGTTCGAGGCCGCAGACGGGTCACCGCCATTGACGCCCACTGTATGTGCGGTTGCTACGGCGGCGATCCTTCGTACCCTAACGCGTGTTCTTCGTACTGATAATTAAAGCATTGAAACACATTGGATAAGAGATGCATTCTGCTCTAAATATCTGTTTCGCCTCTTCCCCTAAACAGACAAAAAATAACAGGAAAACAACTAGTATATAGCAAACCAATCCCGAGGCTCATCAGTAGGGAGGAGTGGTTGTGGAAGTTACAAAAAAAACTTACAAGGTCGACAAATGGGAGAAGACAGAGACGAGCCACGAACTCCTCATTCGTAGCACCAACATGCGTAAGTTAAGCATCACAGAGTTCATTTAATAATTAGCAAAACCTCAACATCAATTATTAGTAAACCAGAATCAAGATCCAAAACAAGATAAAGAAAAAACTCACAACGTCCGCCAACGCGAATGAGGCGAATCACGGGTTTTTCGGCGCCAGCAGCAACTGGCCAGTGAAACTATTTCAGAAACAGCGTAGACAATCGAAAAAAAAAACAGCGAAAACCTCGTATGAACAATGTATTCCAGCATCAGAATCCACAACTCAGAAAAAAAAAACTCACGAAGTCTCATCACACGGGGTGACGGCGGGAAAACGCGAGCTCCTGCGTCGAAGACACAATATACGAAAGCCAAACAATATACGAAGCAGCAGGGAAACTGAACAGGAAGCGAAAGATCATTTCAAAAAAGATTATCAAGGCTATGAGTCCAAATTCTGCTTAAGAAACTCGCAAAGTCCACAGGTGGGACGAGCGTGGGTCGCGGAGTCATATGAGTGAGCGAAAAAGCGAAAACGTCCACCCTTATTGATTCCGCGGAACGCGGAAACCGCGTGGAACTTCCCACGGGTTGTAAAACTGAAAAAAGCCGAAGAAAATTGAAGAAATGTGACGAAACGCGAAGTAAATCGGCGAACATATGATCCCAGGCCGAGTTGCGGCTGGCAAAATGCCAGCAGTGGGCGCGGCGCACCTGCGCCGCATCCACCGTGCGCCGCGGCTGCAAGGCGGCCGCCGTTGCCGCACAACACTGGATCGGGTTGACCACCACTATACTTTGAATGCGTGGCTGCAGCTTAATGCTATGGTCCCAGAGCGATTGCGAAATCACCGGCCGGAGCTAGCAAGGAGTGGTCGAGAGGTACCCGAACCCAGCACATAGACTACTTGCCGAAATCAAATAAATTGAAGATTTCCAACCACGCAGGATTCCCAAAAATTTAGTAATTTTTGCGGAGACGTTTTGAATCCAGAACTTCTACATCCCGATCCTAAAGGGCTCTAAAAAATTATGTTTCCTCAATTTTCTCTGAACGACTGTGGACATTTCGAAACCAGGATTTTTTAAATCCCGTTCTCAGAAGATTTCCATCCATTTAGGATATCCAAAAACTCTTTGAAGTTAGCAGGATATTTTCATTACAGAATTCCCTAAATACCATAACCTGAAGATTTCTAAAGGATTCTGATACTTAGAATCTCTCTGAAGGCTGTGAAACATTTTAAGTTCAGGATTTTTCAAATCTCCTTAATAAAGCGTCCCATAAATTTGAGATCTCTAAACGCTTATTGTTTCCATAAATTGTTTGGGATTTGTGGGAAATTTTAGATCCAAAATTTCCCAGAATGGGTGCTTTTTATTGGGCCTGACAAGGGAAGTGCACGAGCTTAAGCTGCGATTTTGAAACGGGACATATATGGTAGGAAGGCTTGCCCCAAACGATGTTACGAAGTCTACTTGAATTCTGCTAAATGGTTAATACAAGCTTAAAATTCCACGTCGATGATTTCCTACCGCACTGACATACGCCGCCTTCACTAACAGCAATGCAGCTGGATAGCCGAGTGGGTAGTGATGCAGACTCATAGGCAGAGGCTCGAGGGTTTGAATCCCGTTCTCACGTTTTGTTTTGCAAACTTCCATTTCTAACCTTTGACGGAATTCGGAGCTGTTCAGAATGTAAATGAGCAATAACTGCGAGCGCCCTCTTGGAAACAGTAGATTAATGCTCTATATTGGGTAATAATGTGGTGTCACTGGTGAGACAGAATATTCCGACATTCGACATAATCTACTCGGTCACTTTCTTATTCTTTAACCGTTTGGAATGTTCGACTGCTCACGCGTGGTTGCGCTTTTGCTGGCCAAATTTGGTCAGGGTGATGTCACCAACACAACTCACCAGGAGCGCAAGATGGCGTTTTACTGTGCCTCAACGATAGAAGACGAGGAATATATAAAAGAAAACAATGCCGAGAAAATGGACGTTGACTGGGACATGGACTGTGAGAACATTGAAACTCGCAGTTCATCTTCGAACACCTTGTTCATCGAATTCGGGCGCAAGCGCATACCTATTGAACAGGTAATTCGAGTGATTTTCTTTTCAGAAGAAGGACTAATTCCAGGAGGGCATCGAGCCAAGCTCTTACTAGGCGGAGTAGTAGGCCTTATATAGAGAAAAACTTCCAATAGCTTAAATATTGTAAAATAACTAATTATTTACCTCCTGAACAGCTCTGAATTCCGTTAAAGTTTGAAGTCTAAGTTTGCAAAACAAAACCTGAGTACGGGATTCAAACCCTCAAGCCTCTGCCCACGAGTCTGCTTCACTATCCTCTCGGCCATCCAGCTGCAGCGCAGTGAATGAAGGCGCTGTATGTCAGTGCGGTAGGAAATCATCAACGTGGAATTTCAAGCTTGTATTAACCACTTAGCAGAATTCAGGTATAATCTGTAACATCGTTTGGGACAAGCCTTCCTACCATATATGTCCCGTTTCAAAATCGCAGCTTAATTTCGTGCACTTCCCTTGTGAGATTGGCCCAAAGGTACCACCTGCAAAGTTTAGCAACTTATCGGAACTTATTGTTGATGTACTCTTGGATTCTGCGTTTTCTATAATACACAATCTGAAGGTATGACGTCTAGGCGAACGGACAAAAAAAAAATTGATAGCTCGAAGAATCGCTTACATCTCTGATTTATTTAGTACGTTGGAATGAACGCGCTGTATAAAACAAGTTGAACACGAACAATAACATTCCAGCCTGTAAATGAAAAAAAAAAGAGAAACCAAGCAGCAAACGGATGCTCAAGATAGCTGTGAAATTTTTTAAAACTTGTGATAACAGCAACTTCCAGAATTTTGACTATCCTTGAACTTGCACGACTGTAGTTGATAGGGAAGGCTCATACCGCTAGGTAGAGGTAGTTCATCCAAACAGAAAACTAGCCGGCAGAATCAAAGGCAGAAAAAGCCAGAAGAAAGCACTCGCACTCACACCTGCCGGCTGTGATGCCCTACATATTTCGCCACGTCCGGTCATGGGAGCCTGCCGGAACTAAATTACGCGTTATTCTCTTTTCGAGATTATTTTGTTCGGTGTAGCAGAATCTTTACAATGTTCTAGCTAGAAAATCAATCATGTCATTTCTTCTTTTGTTATGCCTGTACAGGTTGTTAAAGATCACTTTTTTATCGGAATGAAAGTAAGAGTTGCAATTTTTTTGAGATTACGTTGCTTTGAATTTATTGTCATCGCCCTAGGTTAACAGGTGTCCACTCGCTATTTTGTACCCACATCATTTGTAGACCCAGCGAAATGTAGTGAATTTGAGGGAAACTCTTCTTCTTTTTCCTCAGCGCAGTACACCCTGAAATATGAAAAATATGAAAATAATAATATTGAGTTTACGCAATCTTTTGCAGACTGAACGGATGCTTTTTCTGTTTTTGACCCGACATGATTGAGCATATTCCATGTTTTCTTGTCGTAAAACCTGGGCATGGTCTTGAACTTATTTCTTCTTTTGTTATGCCTGTACAAGTTGTTAAAGATCACTTTTTTATTGGCCAACGTTTCGGCAACACGCCGTTATCAAGGCCTGAAAGTAGATCAATTTTTATGAATTTATGATTTACACCGTCAAACACCTCCTCTGAACTGTGATAAGCCACTATATCGCAGTTAGTGGACAGAGTTTATTGTGGCGGTCGCGTCGCGGCTTTGCACTGGAGCGCGGCAACCATCGCGGCCTTGTGTTTTTCGTTGGCCTTGTTCGGTTTCATTACAGGATTCATGTTCTACCATCCAAAAGGAGATGTTTTGCTTCTTCACAGTGACATTCTGAATAGTTTGCCCGCAGTAGTACGTGATTTTTACTGTAGAATGGTTGCTCAACGTCTGTGTTCTCTTGCTTATTTTGCAATTAACTAAAAGTGAGTCCTTACACCAAGTACGCACTTTTACATTTGATTACGCATAGAAATACAGGACATTGCATAATTAGCATAATTAGATGCAAACATAATGTAGACGTGCTCATCACTTGAAAATAGAACAACTCCTCCATAATGACAGTCACGTACGACGACAAACAAACGATTCAGAACGTCACTGTGAAAAGCTAAAACATCTTCTTCTAGTTGGCAAAGCATGAATCCTTCAAAGAAACCGAACAAGGCGAACGAAAAAGGCAAGGCCATGACGGTTAGTGACGGTTGCCGCGCTCCAGTGCGAAGCCACGACGCGGCCGCCACAATAAGCTTTGTCCACCAACTGTGATATAGTGGCTTATTGAACTGTGCATTCAATTCGTCTCGATTAGCTAGCGGTAAACACCAGAGGTGGGAGACGAACTCACCAAATATGCCACCAAGGGGTGGGAAGTCAATCCGCACCGCAATATGAGACGGTCACCAGCGGATGAGTGAGCATTGCTCAGCTCATGCTATCGGTGACAATCTTATAGCTCGCATAATGGTACGAACGGCATCAAGTCGCTGGCTATCGATATATGCTCATTTCTGTTGTTCATTCTTGGATTCCGCGCTGAAATCCAGAATGCCTCGAGAGCTTTCCTCGCCGAAATCCCTGACTCGTGAGCCAGAGTCGTGCATGCTACATCGTAATCTTTTCCATCGTGGTCTTCGCATCTGTGTTTTCCAAGTCGTTTAACCGAGCTTTCCCGCCTTTTACTAGCAAGATGTTCACTTATTCGTACATGGAGCGGTCGACCGGTCTCACCGATGTAGGAAGCATGGCAGCTCAAACATTCGATCTTGTAAACAACCCCCGTTTTAGCACAATCTCCCTTTTTACCATAAGGACAAATGACGCAATGTTCCGTATTGCACGTTCTGTCATAAAGTCTATTTCGGACCAACTGCCGCCTGATATTGTCATTAGGAATGTTGATGAAAACAACATCATCTTGCAGTTGTGCCCTCAGTAGACACTTATTTATTGCGTTGGTTATCCTATCCGGAATGAAGGGGATACACAAGGGAAGTTTCTTACAACATTCACTAGATTTGCCCACACTGCCAGCTTTGCGATGTTTGTTTCGTGAGACGTAACCGTTTTCGTGTGCTATAGCTGCGGCCAGCCTTACGGATTCTTGGCGTTCTGCCTCACCGCTGCACACTTCCGTCGCTGTTTTGAACATATGACGAAGTATAGCACGTTTCATAGTCATCGGGTGAGCCGACTTAACATGTACAACGATGTTCTTCGAACTCTCCTTCCAATACCACTTCACATTTACCATGTATCGATAGCCAGCGACTTGATGCCGTTCGTACCATTATGCGAGCTATAAGATTGTCACCGATAGCATGAGCTGAGCAATGCTCACTCATCCGCTGGTGACCGTCTCATATTGCGGTGCGGATTGACTTCCCACCCCTTGGTGGCATATTTGGTGAGTTCGTCTCCCACCTCTGGTGTTTACCGCTAGCTAATCCAAACGAATTGAATGCACAGTTCAGAGGAGGTGTTTGACGGTGTAAATCATAAATTCATAAAAATTGATCTACTTTCAGGCCTTGATAACGGCGTGTTGCCGAAACGTTGGCCAATAAAAAAGTGATCTTTAACAACATGTACAGGCATAACAAAAGAAGAAATAAGTTCAAGACCATGCCCAGGTTTTACGACAAGAAAACATGGAATATAATCAATCAGGTCAGGTCAAAAACAGAAAAAGTATCCGTTCAGTTTGCAAGAGATTGCGTAAACTCAATATTATTATTTTCATGTTTTTCATATTTCAGGGTGTACTGCGCTGAGGAAAAAGAAGAAGAGTTTCCCTCAAATTCACTACATTTCGCTGGGTCTACAAAGGATGTGGGTACAAAATAGCGAGTGGACACCTGTTAACCTAGGGCGATGACAATAATTTTAAAGCAACGTAATCTCAAAAACATTGCAACTCTTACTTTCATTAAGGGAAACTACTTCTGAAGCTAGCGATTTGGTTATCTTGAAGAGTAGCGGCGCGTGGATCGGAAGCTGTGCTACGAGGTAGTGACATAGCTAGCAAGCGCAGAGGCAAATGCATACGTTAGCAAAAGCAGAGTAGAAGCTAAAGTTATAGACGCGAGCCACAATAGCGCAGAGGATGTTAGTTTATATTCAATGCAGACTGCCGAATTACAGAAAATGAATAGTTACGAAGATTTGCAGAAGAAACTGTCAGCAGCGCAGAGCACGGCGATGCTGCTCGAGGTACTTTGGAGACAGTGTCTCTCCACCTCTTTCGTGAAAATTTATGAAACTCTTTTATAAAACTTTTCACCCATGGAAGCATAGACAGCACAATTTTGAGGGCACTGTATGGTAAGAGCGGTCAGTGCTGCTAGTTGTGCTAGATGCTGATGCATAGTTATTTACCACGGCTGATTTTATTTCCTACATCACTTTTGAAACCAGTAAGAGGAGCGGAGCAACTCGACCAAACCCAACCAAACAGCGAGAAAGTTAGTGATGTAGATTCGCCGAGAATCACTATCATCCGCGAAGGGCGGCGAAGCTGCTTTTATGTGGATGGCAGTGATTTTCTTTGAATTTATCTGTCCCAAAGGTAAAGTTGCACACGGTTCCGAGGCAAGGCGTCGCGAAGAGAATTACGGGGGAGCCGTGGCTCGGCTCCACTATGAACCGTTTCCGCTCTTATTTGTTCGCGCGTTCTACATGGATCCCTGGCAGGCTACTATCGCAGAATCGGTATCCTTCGAGGTGGAAAGGAAATCTGGTTTGGAATTCGATTTTCATAGGTTTCTCAGGTTTGCTGTCAGAAAATCTCACGACTGGGAGTTTTTCACAATCACTATCGATGAGGAATTGTTTACTGCTGAGATTTCCTTCAATCGAAAAGCTCTCCGCCCACATTTTCATCCACCATATCCGAAAAAAACCGGAATACGCTCGAGCTCCCGCCAAACGTGTTAAACAAGTGAAATGACAGGTAAACTCTTGCTTTGTTCATATTCGAGTTTGCACATTGATGAAACTGAGAATTGTGCACATTGGTGAAACTGAGAATTGACCACAGCGTGATTTATGTGTTGAAACAAACATAGTTCTGAGTTTGAGAGTTGATATTAAAGAAGCCAGTCTCAAGTATTGATTAGACAGACAAACAGCTTCTATGATAGTATTGATTGACGTTACGGATTTGATATTACACATGCATGGACCTGTGATTGCAACAGTAGTTTCGTCAAACACTTTATGGAAGAAAACAAGTCATCAATCTGATGCCCATTTTAAGGACATATAAAACTCTAATTAAATCCAATATACACGAATACATTACTTTTATGCAGGACCCACCCATCCGTCATCATCAAATAAATACCGTGATGTTGACCTAGTTTGTTGGGTAGGACGCTGACTTGACGGTGTTGTGGGGAACTCTGTTGCAGGATTTTGTCTCAGCCTCTGACCCCGACTGTTCAAGGCGGTCTTCGCAAATCTCCATTCACTTGTTCTCGATTCGACCTTGGCTTGATAGTATTAGGTGTTAACATAAGTCCTTGCGCTTTTTTCAATTGCGATTTTCTCCAACCCATTGCCATTTTTCCATAACATGTCCTATATCTTCTGAAAGCCCTTTTCTCCCGCTACAATCGCATCATCATGCGTTTCCACAGAACCATTGAATTACCTGATTTTTAGGCTTGAGAAGAAGAACGCCTATTCGAGCAAAAACACTATTTCCTCCTTGTTTTCAACAGGGACCACAGAGCTTCCGATACTGTTTAAACGAGGAAGCTCTGTTGAATATAAAAGCGGGAGGACATTACCAGTAGTAATGTTGGAGGACCAATTTGGCAATAGTGGCAAGGGTGAGATCCGACGTTATCATGGGGTACGATGGCTAGATCCGTGAGAATGGGTTCTTTCAGCAGAATCACCCCGGTTATTTGGTAGCTTCAAGAGGTATGATGTCCTCCAAGACCGTACGATTCACATGAAGCATTTCCCAGGTTCCTTCGAAAGAAATCTATTCGGTTGAAGTGGTCAGTATCATCAAGACGAAAGTGTCTTTTCAAACTTCGAAAATCGCTGATGATGGGTCATTTTAGGCAAAACATCCTTTTCAGACTTAGCACAGGTCGTTTCGTTAGTTCTGATGGCCTTTCGAGGTTTAGCTGAATGCCAGGATAGATAGCTGTCGGTTACGCTGTTTTTCATTGACTCACTGCTCCACTTCGCAGGCTCAAAACTCAAGCAAACTGACACTTTACAAAACCTGTTTGCAATATTCTTGTAGAGAAAGATTAGCGCTTCCGAATCGTATATGAAGTGGACCTGAAAGGTATTAAATAGGTGGAGAAAAGTTCAAAAGTTCCGAAAAAAAGCGCAAGGACTTATGTTAACACCTAATACTTATATATACACTAAAAATCGTTCTTAACTAAGTTGCAGTTTTATTCGACGGAAAACTGAACATACCTGGACTTAAACCCACCTGCTTTACAAAATCTATTAGGTTGTCGGGAAATTATTGAGACACTCCACCAAAAATTCTTTCTTGCATCCTTCCCACATGACTTGTGCCCAGGATGCGTGAGTATATGATAGCCTTGCCTCCTGGCATTTACGCCATGGGTATGACAGAACGCAGCGCTTCGCCATTGTTCAAGCAGGGACGAAAATTGGCGGGCAACTAATTCGAGTGATTTTCTTTTACGGGCTCCTGTTGAGCGCCTGTGCGAGCAAGAGGGACGACTATACCATCATCATGTTTGACTCGATGCTCCTCACCCATGCAACCACAAATCGTCGGTTTTTTCCTTTTGTTTCGAAAGATATGTTTCCTCAAAGACATTTACCAACTAGGCAACCCCCTGAGCTTATGAGCAGGGCGTGCTCCTCCAGATTTGTTGGCAAGCAACAGAATGGGTAGCACTAACTTGTACAATAGTCAATTCAAGGAGATGGCCAGCAAATGACGATAAAAGAGACATCGACGAGTCGAAAGGCACTTTTTGGTCGACAAAAATCACCCTCATATGGCTTTGTCGATTCGTCCTCAGCAGGAGGAGCAGACATGGACCACGTTGCCATACTCGATATCCTTCCCCAATCTTGTACTCTTCAACTAAGACCTAGTTCGGTCACTCAGGCACTCCATGGCAGAGCAACACTCCGTCAGCTTTGAGGATTTTTGACCATTTACAGCTGGAATCTTCGACCTGTAGTTCCCCGATTTCTGAACCTGTGCAGACACGTCTGCCCCTAAAAGGTGGCCCAAGGCAATAGATATACACTGTGCTTTTAACAGATCCTGAAGCTTCCTGATTGAAAAGAAAAAGTTTAAAAAGTGTCAAAAATCCGGAGTGTCTCAATCATTCCCCGACAACCTAATACCTTTTCAACAGAGCCCATCCTTTTCTTAATCTGCAGGAAGAGGTCGGTGGTGTCGCTCTTGTATACTTCCTTTTCCAGGTCGAAGGCGAACTGACTAATATTTCCCACTCGATGAGACCTCAGCGCTTCCACGAATTCCTTAGTCGCATGCGTGTACTGGATCTCATCTGAAACATAAATTTACAGAAAGTTGTTGATATACTAAACAGGTGTTTGTTCTCACCTACACGGTTCACACTTTGAGGTATCCCCTTCAGAAACTCGTGGCCGATGATGACTCGCACTTTATTCACTCCTCCAGTCAGCCTTTGGGCATCGACCTATTGCTCCGACTGGAGCTCCTTCGTTGCCATCCGCAGCTCAAATTGTCTGGACCTCGCAATGAGCTCGTCCAGCAGCTTGCAAACACTCTGCTGAGGGTATCCACTGATACAGTATCCGCTGACGAGGGAGAGGGTGAACGGCTGAGATAAAGCGTTACTTGACGAGCTTTTTATTGATTGAAGAAATTCAGTGGGACACCTTGACTCTATTCAATTCCCTTCACAAACTTCAAGAGGAAGAAAAAGACTTCAAATTCCATCTGCAGCGACAGGAAGTATTTCCTCCTCACAGAGTTTCCTAGCTCCAATGGCAAGAATTAAAAGGCAATCCAGATAGTTTCCATGTTCGACTGTCCTTGAATCTTGGCATGGTAATTGTTGTTGTAGATTACGTGAAGATTCTTTCGAGCTGTTAGCCAAGATGGTTATTGATCTTTATTGAGGCTAACGTTTCGGCGATGTCGCCTTCGTCAGAGCCTGGAAAGTCAAAGTCATGAGTGATTTATCCCCTCAAACGCCTCATCCTTCTACAGAACATCATTCATCCAGCCAGTAAACTCAAAAACAGTATTAGAGAAACACAGACAATGAGCGCTCACCTTAGTTGCGAACACGATGACCGAACAGCGGACCACTAGTACCAAACCCGTGCTCCTAGGGGTTTATAAGGTGCCTTAACAACCCGCCCCNTATTAGAGAAACACAGACAATGAGCGCTCACCTTAGTTGCGAACACGATGACCGAACAGCGGACCACTAGTACCAAACCCGTGCTCCTAGGGGTTCTGGACTGTTTTTGAGTTTACTGGCTGGATGAATGATGTTCTGTAGAAGGATGAGGCGTTTGAGGGGATAAATCACTCATGACTTTGACTTTCCAGGCTCTGACGAAGGCGACATCGCCGAAACGTTAGCCTCAATAAAGATCAATAACCATCTTGGCTAACAGCTCGAAAGAATCCTCACGTAATCTACAAGAGCAATCCAGATATTTCACTCTTTCATGTGAATGTTTAAGCTGATTTCCAAGCAGAAACATTAAGTGATACTTACCTTCGCTTGATGATTCTGACCATTCCATCGGACTTTGAATGTTTTGCCCACAACTGGTGAGCCATGGACATCTTTGACAGAAACAACGTCACCAGATTCGATCTTTAGGAAGAAGGCAGCGGAGCAGAGTCCGCACGTGCTCGTCGTAAAATGAGTATAACCCCAACTGCGACAGAAGTATATTATGCGGTTACCGCCAAAATTGACATGGCGTAGGCCTTTCCTTAGGGCATGTTAACAATTACCCCTGAGGTCGTGTCACTACGGCCTCAGTTTCTCAGGGATAGTACCAACCTATGGAGCGTTGAACAGGCTGATCTGCTAGTAGCCATACTGACCATTCTTCCTTCCACTATGGCTGTTGCTGATTAAATTAAAGTTAAAGTAATTCAAAATTAAAGTAATTATGCATCGCCTCAGGAAAAACCTCGTCTCGACTTCTTTCTGCTATCAAAGAGGTCAGTGATCTTCATTGATTTGTACTGATCCCGCCATTCCACTTGATTTTTTCTCAGATCGATTCATCGGTATCGTACAGCAGTCTCCAAAGGCTCATAAAGACATTTACAGTGGGCGTCAATGGCGGTGACCCGTCTACGGACTCAAACAGCACCGCGCCGCTCACGATAGAATTGTCGCTGCGGCGGCGAATCTGGGTTTTCTTGATAGTTGTTCATCACATTTGATGATAACTAATACGAAAACTAACTGGATCTCAAGAAAACCCCGTAATCTGATGCCTCGGGGAAAGTTCCTGCTCGCGCGGCGCGGTCGCGCCGCGTACCTTTTGAGGCCGCAGACGGGTCACCGCCATTGACGCCCACTGTACATGGAATCGTCGAGTAACTAAAAAGCAACCGTATAAGCCAAGGGCCTTATAAGGTAAAGTAGAGTTTCTAACTGCATCCACAGAAATTATTCTTCTTGATTTTCTGAAGTGTTTCACCGAAAATTAGGTAGGCCGAAACTGGTCCCCGCTAATTCTTTAAGCGGAAAAATTTTCCTATCAAGTTTCCATTTCCTAAAACTTCCTCTATGTTTTCAAATCAAGCAGCACCAAGGAGTTACTAAAATACCGCAGATCGCATCCGTCTGTGGGGAGGCCCCGCGATCCGTCGATCAAAGGATATTGAGCCCACGATAATAGCCTACCAGGGATCCGGGTAGAACACAGGAACAAATAAGAGGGGAACGAATTATAGTGGAATCGTTGTCAGTGGAGCGGTATAATCTGGATGGTCGGACTGAATAGTTGTGTAAAATTCACTAAGAAAAGTGGAAACATCCAAGGAAGTTCATGTAAACGCGTTTTCGTCGAAATCGCATGTTTGATCGCTAAATTATGCAGAGTATCAGAGGTCTGAAAATCATACCAGGCGAGGAGTTGTACGTTCCAGGACGATCTATTTTAGCATCGAACAAATCATTTGTCGCGGGTGAGAATGAGAAGTTCTGCACGAGTCGCATCACTGTGCGATTAGAAGCACAATCGCGGTTAGCATGCTTCCGCAATAATCAAAAAATATTCTCTAGGACTTCAAAAATCGCGTGGCAGCTTGTCTCTCTAAATTATATCTTTAGATCATTTTGCTGATTGATCACCAAAAATTTTCAGATTTTCAAATTCTAATCATACCACCAGATACGTGGATTAGACCACACTGATTCCGAATTTCACGCTCCATTTCGAAAGTGGTTGAGATTGGAGGTAGGTATGGCAAAGCGACGAAAAAAAAAACGGGAAATGGCAACTGAATCCTATTGAATATACAAAGATGAATCAGAGGCAGCACCCACGGAAATTTTTGACTTGAAGATTGCAGCATATTTCAGAGCTATCGAGGGTACCCAACACTTTCTTAAGAAAGTAACGTTCCATTAGAAAGTTTCTAGAATTTCATAATCAGGCTGCGTTCAAAAGGAGTGCTCGAGTTGCGCGAACCATGGGTTGAGGAGTGATAGACAACGATCGATAAGGGCAGTCTTTTCCCCAGGCGGATCTTCGCAAAATGAGTTATTTTTCTCGGAATGTATAGCCTCTCCGTACCGCAGCAGAAGAAATAATCATTGGAAAACAGTAAGAATTAACACAGACATCAATCGAAAATCAAAACATCATGGAATCCCCAGACAAGGGAGAAATGAGGGAAAATTGAAGATCCGTCAAAAACTAGGTCGAATATCAGTCAATCTGCATTAGCAACCGTGCTGATGCTAAAAAATTGCATTCATCAAAAAAATAGAGATTGGGGGAGATCGGAGTAATTTTCACAGCATAACAAGGAAGCTCGTTTGAGAAAGATGAAGGTTAGGCGAATAGCTCAACTGATAATCGATTTTGCCGCGCCCCATAAAGATTTCGTTGCTCTAAAGCAACCGAATGCAACCGCGAAAACCTGTACAATCAGCTGAGAAACAAGTCCGTCTGGTCCTAGGCCATCTTATTGTAAGTAGGTACGGGGACACTTTTAGTGCAGCTTGTACGGCGAAAGTATTCTCCAAGTTCAGGGTTTTTTCAAAGCTTCCGGAATGTTCACAACGAAATTTGCAGTGGATGCTGCCTTTTAAGCGCACTTCATCGCACGGTGCATGAGTGGCCAGAAGAAATTGAGCAAACAAAAACAGACAAAACAGAAATCTATTAACTCCTCAGCATTAGGTCTTCAGCTACATTACTGGACTCTTTATAACCACATTTCAGAAGTATTGGCACCCTGAAAAAACGTGAAAATCCAAGAGTGCACCTTCGTTGACATCGCTCGGATGCAATGTTATAGGTTTTATCCAAATTATCATTACGGTGTATTTCGAGGATCATTACGGTGCTCAGAAATATGTACATATAATATCCAAAGGGGATCCAAAGGATCCCGAGTATGGATGGCGCAATTTCAAAGGCCGACGAAGTAAGTGTTAGCCTTGGGTCACATCACCTTCAAAGTGGTAAAGAGAACAATTTAACGTCATTTGAGCCACTGATTCGCCATCGACACCAAGTATGTGCATAATAAAATATTCATTTTTGTTAAAATATAAATTCTCGTGAATAGTGGATTTCTCAAAGCCGCGTTAAGTGGTAAAATATAATGGAAGATTCGCGCACCAATTTTGAGGTCCAGAAAATTTCAGTTATTTGCTCCTGCAATAGAGAAAAGTCTTTTTAATCTTTTACCAGGTGAGTCTGGGAAGGTGAAGCGCTGAGCTGGTAAGTCGGGTGTCCACAGCAAGTCATCGTATAGGGCACATACGCATCCAATGCTTCTACGATTAGATGTAGTATGGAGTCGAATACGTGGCGCATTTTAGAAAAGGATTATTTCTTGTGCTTCATTAGCCTTGGGGTTAAAAAGTTTTTCTAAGATGTTTCTCTGCCCTTTCGTTGTGCCCCCAAGTGCCTCCACGCTTTTGGCCCTGCAGTTCCAGCATATGCTTTCTACAGAAGTCAAATGCATTTGGCATGAGCCGCCTCCTTTAAATACTGGAAACCACAAGGTAAAGAACGCCATTTCGTGCTCAGTAATTAGGTGAATGAAAATTAGGTGGAATACAAATCGAGCATTATTTCACCCTCAGCTCCATGGATTTGGGCTCCCTGGATTTCTTTCTCGTCGTTTGCTATGGTGCTCGTGCCATTTTTCATGAGTTGTAAATAGTAAGAAAGTTGAAAAAAATGTCCGTAAGTCGTAATCTGGACCACCACATTCCACACGCTCCTGATCGACACCCAGTGTATAATTCTCGCTAGTAATAACAGAATAAGCGATACATTTTTCACCTCTACTAGGGCCACTGTCACAGTATGGAATGCAAACTACTCGGGAAGATGCGGCAAACTATGGATACCTGTGCAAAGCTTCGATGCAGAGGTAAAATCACAACGGGACATTTCGAAGACGATGATATGTCAACCTTCACCAATGTATGTAGGTGCTTGGAAGGTACATTGTTTTGATCTTTCCCTATGCTGTCCTGGATTGCTAGGGAACTACTATTCTGTTTCAGAAGTTGATGTGCCGTCTCTTGCCCATGTTTTTCCTCTTCAGATTCATTGGGTACAACAGGAATCCCCTGATGTCCTCTCTGAGCAGAAGTGGTGCTCTGCGGATGAGCTGAGCTGTTTACTCGCTCGGATTTGGCATCGCACAATTCGACCCACTGTATTAGTTACATCACCAATCCGCGCGTGCTTTGATTGCTGTGAGTTGTTTTGTGGTTCGGTCGCCGTCCGGTGAGCAAACATACGACCGGGCAACTGTTGAGGTGTCACATATTATGATACCTCGTATGCTGGGCAAATATACAAGCAAACATGCATCATAAAACTGATGCATAGTTCCGAAGTAGCAGTGCTCCACCTGCTCATGGGCAGTCACTTGATTCCAATATCGCCTGGATGTCAGATCAAAGCAGGAATTATTAAAACCTATTAATTGACGTGATCGTATGAGAAATAGCTAGAACAAGACTACTACGTGAAAAATAAATGAAACTTATCGTTTTCTCACTAAAAAGGTCATGAAATTTCTTTACATTGAACTTAAAGATGTTGAAGGATGACATATCATGATATCATGGTATAGCCCTTGCTGACGGAGCCTTATACAATTCTCACACCACTGTATGGAATGGAAAAAAGAAACATTAAATGGCTTCCGTTGATACTTGTAGCAAGATGACATTTTGTCACCATCTAAAAAAACTAAACGGTCTCAGTATATCATGAAAAACTTGATCGGTGTCAGAACCGTGTGTTCATGGATATCATTGCTCCGAAATAGGAAATAAGATGAAATGAAACAAATACACAGGCTTCATGCTTCAATCATTGTCGTGACAATGAGCACCCGAGTCCGTACCACTGCAGTTTCAAAATACTCTCTCTCCGTTCAACACCCTCATCATTCAAGCGAAGTTCCTGCGAGACCTCTCCCAGTCAGCCCATCAGTTCTCTATGCCCCAAACATAGTGATCTACCGATTCTGTTGTGTGCAATGAATCTATTTTATATCGTTGTGCTATATGAATAAAAATAATAATTGTTACTTGTCATTTTTCTCGTTTCTGTCTGCTGAGCCGAAAGCTCACATCCCTCTGGACTATTCCTACTGCCCGAAGGCAAGGACAATTTCCGGGTTCTATGTGTGTGCTATTCATATGAAAACTTCATGCAAATGCGACAACTTCCTCAGTGCTTTCAGTACCGATAAAGTAAACTTTGCCTTGACACCTTGTTCACATGCGGTTTATTGCAGGAACAGGTGGTAGTGTGCCTAGCAATCACTCATGAACTTAATTACCTGAATACCAGAGGTCATTATTGTTACTCCTAAGTTGGTCGCTCTCGTAGCAGTGACTCATCGACTCTACATCCGATTCTATAGTTATTGTGAGATTCCTGCTCAGAACCTCGAGCCGTTCCTGCTTTTACATTTGAGTAGTCCTCGCAATGTTTTTTTTCTCTCAGTAACACTCGTGCAGGCATACAAAAGGGAAAAAGAAATTGAAGGAGTTAGTGGACAATCTAAGCGTTTCAGGAAAATCTTCAAGAAGTTTCCGCTGCACAGTAATGTGGAACTCTGCAACTGTTTCACGTCGAATGCTATCTTATGAGAGGGGCGGACTAGGTCCTTTGGCGAATCGCTGCCTGAAAACCCCGCCGTTGACCAACTGACTTTATTTTTGATAGATATCGAGGTTTATCTCAATGGCAAGGCAATTTCCAGTGTATGCGTGCGTTCTAGGACTTGTTTCCGTAAGATGAAGGGTACTGAGGCCCAGTGGCATACATGATGCGACTCTGACGAAGGAGAGATGCATGTGAAGGCGGTTATTCGCACCATCCGCACGACGTTTTCCCTTGTTGAGTTCACGATGGCCGATCTTCATGAAAGAAGTCCTCTGCAAATAGCTGCGTGCGTGTGACGCGCGATGGCGAACGCATCTGGTACAGATTACAGGTAGGTTCGGACACATACGCGTATGGCTTGTGTGAGTTATGCCGACATTAGAGCACTGCTTCTAAATTTGTCCATGCTAATTCTATGACACCGCGTGTGCTGTACATATACAACAGAGAATAACGTTCTCGCATAATTGCACGAGGAAATGGCACATATGCCCAATCGGGAAGTGTGAGAGTAGTCATCGAATGAGTTTTGTTTTCCAATCAAACTATTCACGAGGAGTTCATCCTTCTATGAACTCTTTGAAGATTACCCTAGACTGACCATCTGACGCCAATTTGAAAAAAGTCACGGTTGCGAAGGCATAAAAATCTGTTTCTAATAATGCCGGGTCCACATGAAGTGTGACGAGCTATAGAAAACCCATTCTCTGGGAAGATGCGGTGATTTTCTGGACCAAAGAAAACGCTGAGTACATTGGCTTGACCTTCCGACAAAATTGAGCATTAGCCCATGGAGCAGTGAAGACACTGCAGTGAGACCAATTATCCGGGTTTCTGGACCATGCCTGTTTGGCCGTCAAACCCGCCCAATATCAACCCTTCGGATTTTGCTGACTGGTTCATCTTGGAGCAAAAAGTCAGCTCTTTCAAACACAAGTGACTGGATTTGCTGAAAAGGCGAAAATGGTCGATGAAAATGGTTGCGCGCATTCTCAAAAATTTCTGGAAGAGATTGGACGTTTGAATTAAAGCTGGAGGCGGTCACTCGAAATGTGGCATGTAAGATCTCATGCAGTATTTTTATGTCTATTAAAAGAAAGCAAATATTTGTTACTTGGCATGACTGATGCAAAGTTGTGGATAATTTTTTGCGTCACACTTCATGTGGACCATCCTGTAAATGAAATTCAACATTTCCCTACATGATGCTTTTCCGTTTCTGTGACAAGTGTACAGAATGATGCACATGCTTCGTAGTTCCATTTTACTCTTTCATTTCTTCCAAGCAACTATGTGTTTCATAACTGACTGCACTGACGAAATGCTAAGAGTCTTCCACTACCTTCTGATATGTGCTGAATACCTATGAGGCATCCCGAGAACAGGCACCAGTAAGTGATCGTGCGTTTGCTCAATTATCCATGTTCAAGTGACTTGCTCCTCAAAAGTTAGGAGATCAGCACATGCCTATGAGTTTCAAATTTCACCTCAATACTTTTAATGGTGTGCGATCTAGGCTAAATTCGCGATGCTAAACATGCTGACAGCAGCTCCTTCTCGCTTTGTATTGAAGCCCAGTAGAAAGAGGACTCTGCAAGAGAATCCCGAGCAGAGCTAAATTCTTTCAAGTTTGGATAGAAGCATAAGTTTAGGCAAGGGATGAAAATTGTATTCGAATAATTCCATAAATTAGTTAGCCCAAGATAAGGGCTTTTTCTCGCGGTAATGGCTAAAGGAAGCTCAGTAAAGTCTCCGAATCTACTACCTGTTCCTCTATCTCCGGCGAAGATGGGATCTCCTCTGGGCACGGTGTCAGCAAACGTTGGAAGCCTCTTTCGTGGTGTTGTACGAGTGCAGACACATAAGTATAAACAAATAATCAAATTTTCGATCCATCCCTAAAGCAGACTTGCCCAATATATTAGTTTCACGGAGCTTACTAACACGTGATGGGAACCAATAAGTCGTTCTCGAACAACCGCAGTACGTCCTTCATGGTCAAAAATGACATAGGATCACCTATCTGGCCTCCTGCGCTAACGACATGCCTACTAAATGATGCCAATACCTAACGCTGGCATGAAAAGTGTCAGCTCTTGTGACGTTATCTGTTCATCGATTTGTTTATTTATTCATCCGAGATATGCAGGAATGAAGACCATGATCAAAAAAACAAAAGCCATATAGGAGACGAAGGGTGTTCATAATCCTAGGAGTCGAAATGCGTAAGCAATCGAGTTCTTTGCGCCCTCAATTTTTTCTCACAATCCACATTTCCGCGAGTTATAAATGCGATCGAATCTTTATTCGGAAGTGTTCGATTTCTATCGCATATCTCGAAAAGCGCCTGGCACTCAAGAAAATTAATAAAACAGTGGTTTCGTGGCTGTATGACGTGGATTGCGATTGCATCCGAGAAAAGTATAATGGATTCACCAGCTGTTCCACGCAATCGCAATTTGGTATTCTGAACCACCGGCTGTCTGTGAAGTTCGCCGACCACCTGAACGCAGCGACATCCACGCCGGCACCTTCTCCTTCTGATGAGCTGCAACTGTGGCACAGCTGTCCGTGTTGATTCCCAAAAATGCAGAAGGGCTTCCCCTTTTCTGAAGCGTCAGGTGTAATTTTATTTATTTATTCGCTTGGCATCTTATTCAGAACGCCAATGACGCGCTACAATCTCAGCAGATATGAGCTACGTAGAAGAAATATAGTGCTTCACCAGTGTGTCAGACACTTACCACCCGCGCGCGTTAGACTCAGTTGGACAGTATTTAGAAAACCGCCATTCTCGGACTTTCCCCAGGATGGGCAATTCAGTTTTGATCTAAGAGTATTAATAGGGTGCTAAAATGAGTAAACTCACCTTTTGGACCATGTTTGTCACTTTTTCTTCAACTTCAAAAGAGGCAACATGGCCTGACGCTCTGAGTGTGAGTTGTTAGTGCCCGCAGACGGCCTGACCGAAACCGACCGGAATGTACTTCATTTTCGTAGCCTAATATTCTTCGAGGTTATGGCGTTATTAGGGGTATTGTCGTTGAGCTAGGAAGCTGAAACGACTCCTATGGCTGCATAATTCCAGAACCAGCATGGTTGCTTGTGTTTGTGCCCAGTTTTTGCACTTATCACGCAGCAAACTGTCGCCAACACCATTCCTCGCTCGGGATAAGCGCTCGAGAGAATAGATATGTCGAAGATTGCCACTGGAACACAAGGTTTGGCACTCGACAAGGTGCTCCTCACTTCCGACAACAGCTCGTGCTCTTTGCCGTTTACGATTAGATAGTAAAGTACTCTCGGTGAGGTAATTTTCCGCGTCAAAGCGAGCCGAGTCAGTGGATGCGGCCCCTGGCAAACGGCGCAGTGCACTGTAGTAAATCACTTGCTTGTCGTCTATGTGCAACACCACAAGTTGCTTCGTTAAGGCATTTTAGTGTATTCTCTTTTTCCTTGTATGACTGAATCCTATGAAGGCATTTTCGAAAACTTTATTGGCCCGACTAAACCTCTCATAAATAAAGGGAAGTCTGCACTTTTCGACAGTTTTTGTCCTAATATCTCTGAAAAATATGTTCCCCACAAAATGGTCACTGATCGACGCTATGCACCTTCCTGATTGACTCATTTTGACTCATTCATTTGTACATATATGTAGTACTTAATTAAGGGTGCTTCTTAATCAAGAGTGAAAAAATCAAAAATGAAAGCAGAAGGCAGTAATTTTTCGTACTTCTCCCACCCAAAACCTATCATCTGAGGACAAATTCCGGACAATATGAATTTCGTGTTCTGATAGCTAAAAAAACACTCATTCACTATCTTACCCCTACTTGGTACATTTACAGCAAAAATCTCCAAACAATGCTTATTCTATAATTACGGTAGTATGACTGTTAACATAGGAAGAAAGTGGAAGTGAGGCGACAAGATTATGGGAAATATGTAACGTCAGTGTTTAGGTTCATCATATCGAGTGACACCACTACACAAAGTTGCAGAAGAAATTTGTAGATTACTGTATCCCCAGTGCATCTACCATAATCGTATAGAATTTGAGATTAACTATTACAAAGTGAGTGTGGTCCTCATGTGGAGTGACCCTCGTAGACAAGCTTCGAGTTACGACATGGGTTGATCAAGTAACTTTTTCAGGTTCAAAAAGTAGCTAATTGACAAGCCTAATGAGACTTACCTCGTACCAGCGGTGTGCTTCTCCTTATTCAACAAATTGCACAAATATCACAGTGCAAAATAAATATGGGTTAAGCTATGTACTTCTTCGTCTTTTAGGGTGTTTAGTTGGAAATGCGCGTTTTTGCATCAGACAAATTATTTTTTAAAAACAAAGCTACAACACCCCAGTCCAAGTTCAATACAGAATTAGTATTGCTGAATCTTCGACATCTTCCACAAAAAGAGTGAGGGCTCCCCTCTGGGTTATCACAGCGCAGTGACCTAAAATAGCGCCTTACCCAAAATTTGGTTTCGTCGCAGTTTCGGAATTTTTCTCATTTATTTAAGCATTAAACGGAGCAACCAGGTGATCGCCTGATAGCGCAAAGTCTGGGCTCTTAGGCCCTCTCAAGTGCGACTCCTAATTCTAAATGCGAAAAACAGGGCAGTCGAGGAAACGATTTTCAGTCGGAATTTCGGTTCGGTTACCCAAGTTCGAGGCCATTTTCGAGTAATTTATTGTTGCATGGATTTAGCCAATTAATACACCAAAAATTCTCTTAATTCTATATATGATCTGTAGTGATGCTCCGCTGCAGTTTCAAGCGCTTTAACTACATGAAATTAGGGAACAAAAATTCTAAAATTTTGGTCGGTCTTCCTATAAATTCCTTTAAAAAACAAAGAATGAAGGAGTACTCGACAACCCGCATACGAAAAAATACTACCTGATTTGCTCTTTCAAGAGGTATTAAAAGTCTGGCGAAAAAGGTTTGGCAACACATTCATAAAAACGTCGAAACTTCAGCGCGCATTTCCAACTTAACACCCTAGTAGTGGCAAAGGTTGCAGAATAGCGCTTGGTCATCTTCTCCAGTCGGCATTTCTTCTCTTTGTTGCTGCAAGGTTTTCTTGAATAACTGCGATTCTCCCTGAAAGTTCCCTGTTCCCCGAACAATCCCCAATCTCCTGAGCCTGCATGAACCATTGAGATTACCCCGGGGTAAACGTGCTAGCCCTTGTTTGGGATGGGTAAACTTGAGATCGTCGATACGTTTACTCTGGTTAACCTCGGTTATGTATGCCGCCCTTGGAAGGTAATGGCACGGTCTTTAGCAGAGCTTCAGCTTGATTCTAGATTTCCACTATCGTAACTTTCATAAGGGTAAAGTAGGGGAAATAGCCTCATCTTCGGGAGCAGCTCCTATTCCTCGTTTTGAATTCATCGGCGGAACAGCCACTCACACACCTGGTAACTTCGCAGCATCGTCACCCTACCATAAAACAGTGTCTCATATGTGTGTGTGTGTGTGTGCGTGGTCATAAATTCGCCTTCGTTTTTCCAGCTTCTTTGTCTGCTCTCAAATGATTTGTCTAGCGGTCACTTTGCCAGCAACTCAGCTTTTTTGTGCGATCACTTTGAAAGCCTCCAACACGCAGTCGGCAGCTCGTGTGAGATGTGTAGACTCGGAACTACCGTATCGATTCTGGAGTAGTCAGTCTTCCTCAACTTCTCCTATTCCTTCTTGTCGCATTCCCATTTCTAATAAGCTAGCCAAACATCGAATAGAAACCGATTCCTCAGTGAATGGTTGGAATAAATACGTACATAACTTCACTGCTTGGTCGCATTAAAAAATTTCGAATAAGTGATAAACCACGACGCCTAACACTGACTGAAGTTACATACTGTTTCAACGCTGAGCTCGCTACTCTGCGAGCATGAGTTTAGTACCTACAGACGTGCGCGTCGACTGAGCCACGTCCACCAATGCATAGCAGGCGCGGCGAGGCTCAGAAGATGGGTGGTGTAGCATGAGGCAAGAATTTTTTCGAAAGGCTATACTTGCCGTCGAATAGCCCATGTTCGATCCACAGCCACATCGTATCGTAATACTGCCACATACATATAACTTCGTTTGCCTCAGTGTCGGTGCCCCAGTGGGTGATCTGCTCCTCATTCTCACTAAACTTTTCTTTGGATCGAGGATTTCTAGGCAGGCAGCCTCCTCTTCATCCACATTTCATTCCTTTCTTCGGTATGTAGCCGAAGCATCATTTAAGGAGTAGAATACCTTGTAAAATATTTCAGTAATAGTGACGGCACACCTTTCTCAGAGTTTCTTAGGATTGCGTTGTTTTTGGGTCATTTCTGTGCAATTCTTCCGTCTTCTATTTCACAAGTCGTACATACAGTGAGTATCGAAAAAAGTACGTTTCGGGCTTACAATGTACGTCGTGCAGCCGCGACGCTCGCGCTGAGATCGCCGCCGTACTCGCGAATCAGTGTTATCTTCATACTGCTGGATGTGAACTTTCCTAACTATGTTTTGCCATCACGAGCGGTGCGGCCGTGTTGCGTGCTTTCTGAGTCCGCTGGGAACGCACCTTCATCGATGCTCAGTTTAGTCATCGCATGCAGTACAGCAGCAGAACTGTCTTGCGTTCAATGTTAGGATTTGAGCTTCTTACCTATACACAGTTTTGAACGTGAGGCAAACCTATAGTAAAAGATTAGGCGCTTAGATTCGAACCTTATCCCATGTATACTCAAGTTCTTTCAGAGTATGTACATATGTACATGTACATGTATTATAAGTACTTATGCTCGTTACACTGGTTCCGCGCGATAGTTCCTCACAACCATTCCGGAGTCATCTGTTTCTGTATCATCTCTCATTTCATGCCACATTTATCTCTCACTTCTCTATGTCCATGCTCGAAGTGGACAGAGGATCTCAATTCCGAATTTCATCCTGGGCACAAGAAGCTGGCCTGAGTTCCCACCAACTCCCACACCAGCGAGATGTTTCTGGAACACTTGCTGCACTTGGCTGGGTTTTGCGGCGTTTCACCGCGGTGGCGCCCCATTTCCGAGCTAAATTCCGGCTATAAACTCAGCGGCTCGCACGTGCCCGACCTCCCTTACACGCTCCCTCCGATCACATAAAGTGAGAAATGCCCATCAATCAGCCGACAATGTTTGGGATCTTCGCGAGTTGCACTCACTAATTAGCCGGTAGCCGTATTCGTTGTGAAAGCATATTTGATTTGTACTAGTTGTTTGAATTGAGTACCTATGGCTACGGGTGGGTTAGACTTTGTTTCAGAAACGAGGCGTGTACAAGCGTGTATCGGAGTGAATTTTGAAGAAAAGCGAAGTACCGAATTCCGGCAGGATAGCAGGAGAGAATCTGGATGCCTTCCATTTAGCGTATATTTTGCAGGATTATGCAGTAGAACCCGACTGTTGTCGCGTTTAAGACGGATTTCAATTAATTCTTCTCCAACAGAACAGCCCTAACATCCAACGTGCCCATAGGGAAAGATGCGCTGCAACTGTCTCTGCATCCTTTAACAAATTAGTTAGTCAGACCGCTGACTCAGTGGCTGCCCATTAGCCTCGTTTACCTTCTTACTGTTGTTTTGGTTCGTTTTACTGTCGTTTTAAATTTTGTTTAAGTTTCCGTTTTTTCATCGTCTATACGTGCATGTTGCCCATATAGAAGTAAACAAATAAATAAATTCATTGTAAAAAGGTTCCTTCAAAATGTGTGTATCCTTCCGTACTGAACTACTAACTTCCATTTTTCTGATAACCGCAGAGAGAAGATAATTTTGACCGACTTGTTCAACAAAGCCAAGTTTGACTACTGAGATTCATTCTACATTCATATTCTCCATCAAAACCGAGTTACACTAGTTACATATCCAAAAAAATTAACTGAACTGCATAAATCGATTTGGATTTAGATGTGTTCTGACAGATACAGGAAACTTCAAACGGTAAATAGTATGTGGACCAGTGCCGCGGTGCGGCGAGGCACTCTGGCTGTCTGGTGCACTCCTCGCTTTGATCATGCTCTCTGATACTCTCTGTCCAACTCTGGCGCACCGCGGCCCGTATCCGTGTCCAACTGGCCGTCTGGAGTTCCCTGTATGCATGGTGTTCTCTCGAGATTTTTTCGCAAAATTAATCTCATATGCTGAATTTGTCTATGTTGGACATGCCACGAAGAGGGCTGAGGAGTGAAAAAAGTGTGCCTTCAGTATTAACCCCCTTCCCATGGGAAAGCTGTTGAATACTCAGTTTCCAGGCGCCACCTCTCTGCTTGTCTGTAGAATTTAACTGGAGATGGAGTTAAAGTAGTGCAGAGTTACCATGTACCGTTCATTGCGCTTTTGTTTGTTCACAATCTTTGTGTGCACCCTAATGCACTAATCATGGGAAGAGAAGACCTTTTCAAACGAAACGAATTCTTGGCCGTGATGCCTGGTGAGGAAACCTAACTTCAACATGTGCACTAGCCGCTAATTGCAGAACCGACAGCACCTTTGCAATCTGTCACGATGTGGCACCGCTCAAACTGCATAACTACCGTAACTTCGGCACCACATCTGTCAGTTACACATCCCATCCAGCTGATCTCGACGACTTGTTTTGCACCACTAACGACTGCACATGTGTGGATGTCGCCACAGTCGTGTCGTTAGCACTGAATACTGGCGCTAATGTGCCGAGGATTTGTCGCCACGCCCCCGTCGTGGCTGAGCGCACGACTACTGTAGCGGTGGGTTGTAAAATCTCGGTCGCGCTTAGCACTGGTACATTTGGTTCGTGTCGCTCCACGGCCGGCGGTAGGTGTCCTTCTACCTGATTGCCCGTACTGTCCACTCTTCTGTGCAACAACTGATGCTGGGTGATTGGTGGCTACTTCCTCATCTGCTTCCCCGGCTTTCAGCATGTCCGCTTCATGGCAGAGGACTGCGTGGATCTCAGCTGCTTGACGCCTTTGTGATGCTTCGTTGTGCAGAATTCACATCGAAGGCTATCTCGGGTTGTGAGGTCAATTTCAGAGCATTGATATCCTTTGCTGTACTTGTGAAAGAGAAAATCGGGCCAGACGTTGAAGGTGATTCCAGGCAGTTATCCTGAGCCCGTTTTTGATCTGCAGTTTTGTGGAGATGAGGGTAGATCAAGCGTTCGCTCGAGGCGCTACTTGCATTGATTTTTTTCTCTTGTCTGCAGCTGTGTCTCTTCCATTCGTGGATTTTTTCGTGAACTTCATCCTTTTTAGCTTTTTTTTGAGTTCCTGCTGAAATGCGCTGAATTCTTTCGCCTTCACAGATCATATATTTGGTTTCTATAGGAGTGGGTGCAAAAAAACCAATTGGAACATCCTTCCCTAGCAACCGTGGATCCTCCTCGTCACTTCCTGGTACTCTGCCTAACTTGGAAAATTCTCCTACTTTGCTTAACCACTTCGCACTATTTCAAATACAAGGTTACAGAGAGTACAACAGAATTTTAAACCTCTGTTTACTTGCAGGTATTCGATGGAGCCAGGTCACTGTCGTATTCCACCATTTCCTCTCCTCTGGAATCCACTACTCCTACCTTACTCGACGGCTTTGATTGCAAAACTTCAAGTAAGTCACACATTTAATCCTTTGGATTTTTCCTAAATAGTGGTAGAGTTATTTTCCAAGTGATGATAGAACCACACAATCCTCCGCAGAAAAAAAAAACAGGAAGGGAGGTAGGAGTGGAGTAATCACTACTCATTGCACTAGCATTTTCGGCATTTTTTCTTAATCACTGGCATGAAAAGATTTCTAATTTTGCATCGCTGATATTCTTACACGATATGTGACCCCACTCACTTGCGCCTCTTCCTTCCTGAGAATGGGTCGCCA
The DNA here is from genome assembly GCA_000688135.1 of Ancylostoma ceylanicum. Taxonomy (NCBI): domain Eukaryota; kingdom Metazoa; phylum Nematoda; class Chromadorea; order Rhabditida; family Ancylostomatidae; genus Ancylostoma; species Ancylostoma ceylanicum. The sequence continues at coordinate 675,914 of JARK01001357.1, read as the reverse complement.
AATTTTTAAAATTACTTTACAGTGCATATAAAAATCTTGTATTAGTTTATTTGTATCATTATTCCTTAAATATTGATTATTTATTATTTACTATTGAAGTAAATGTATTCATTAATTTTATTTTCCGTCTGGGTCCCTAAAACGGCGGAGACCCCAGTTTTTTCCCACGCCCCCCCCCC
>JARK01001357.1:631819-673145 GCA_000688135.1 Ancylostoma ceylanicum | reverse complement strand
AAGGGGGGGGGGGGGGGGGGGGGGGGGGGGGGTATCGCATGGCGATGCTCGAAATGTATCGCATAAAAAATGATCGTAGCATTCACCCTGATAGCCTCATCCTGAACCCAGATCTGAACATGGATGCTCCTCCCCCTCTTAACTACCTTTTCTCCTAGTGACATTAGTTGACCTGAGCATTAGAAACAGACCAAAAAATAACACTTTTTTACATGTTCTTGTAATAATTTCCACTACCGTAGGATGGACACTGGAGCGAGATGACCTATACCAGGAACACAACTTGAATTTTTAGGCGAAAAACCACATCACTGTGCTCGCTGTGGGAAGCGGTTCGCACTGAAGTCGTACCTGAGCAAGCACGAAGAGTCCTCCTGCTACCGATCCGCGTCTTCCGCGGCTTCGTCCGAGAAGGCGGTCTGCTCGCCGCTGGCTGTGTCGTCGCTGGTCTAGCGGCTCTACCAATTCAAAATATATGTTGCCGGTGCTCCTGCCATGTTTGAGCTTCTGCCGCTTCATCCCCAGTTTTCATTGAGGTGCCAGCAGCACTTACTGAAGTACTATATGCGTTTGTACATCGATCGCCCGCCTTTTTTTTCTCTTCGAACGACGCCGCATGATTGAACAGATGTCTATCTTTCATATAGTTATAATATATTTTTGCATGTATTTAATGAGTTATTTATCCTATTGAGCTTCTTCTCGCGACCTACGTCGTGACGAATTGCGTGTGACGTATTTTTTGTGCCTTCTCATGCTTTCGTAATAATGGTAATAACTCGTTTCTTCTTTCATGTAACTAATCATAGCTAGTTTTCAGTTTTTGAGGTAAATGACAATTCATTGTACCACCTTTTTTTTCCAAATAAAACCTAATAGAAGCCTAATGATTCTCATTGTGGAGCTGCGGAATAAGGTACGGATGGAGTTACTTCGCAACTCATGCTTCTCTACTCTAATTTACTTTTTTTCACTGCTTTCTGAACTCCACACAGATAGTCATTATTGACTCCAGTGGGACGAATCCCTTTGCGCGCGTCATGGAATCGCAGGATCTCGTTCTGCATTCGAAGGATCATCTTATAGTTCCTCTTTTTTTTTGCAAAATTTTGAAGTGAAGGATGGAAAATTTGACGAACAACATTTACCCAAGCTAGTAAAGCCCTTTAGCCCAGCAGCGAGGGGTAGGTTGTCGCTCGCATAGTCGACGATCCGATCTAGCCCCACTCCAAGTAAGCATTCCATCCCGTCGGGGTTCGTAAACCGGTGCCAAAGGAGTTTGGGAGGGGCACTGACTTGGTGAATCGGGTGATCTCATCTGTGTAGGGCCCATAGGCATCCAATGCTAGTGGGATTCCGGATGATGTCGAATACGTGGCACATCTCACAAAAGTGGGTGATTAACGCAGACCACTTCAAATGGGGTGTTGAATGCTCAGACAGGATCTGCTCATTGTCGCCATGCTAAACTACAAATGATACAAAGGCAATGGACAGCTTACATCGTGCAGATGATGTATTTGGCCAAGCCATTTTTCGATTTTTGAGCGACTCCTTTAAAAACTAATTCTGCTCTCTCCGTTGACAATCTGTTCTCATGAGTAAGGGTGAATCCGATCGGTTCAAATACGTCAGTATTATACTGAAGGGATTTCGAAGACAAATACGACTTCTTTCCATGATGAAACTTGGAAAGCGTCTGTGGTTGATCGAGGACGTCGCTAGGGCCTGGAAAATCTGCCGCAAACTCGATGCCATACACCTGCAAAACACTCCTGGACCTTCACTTCTGAACGAGAATGCCTTGCACACAACCTCCAGGTACAGCCATGCTCACTGCAGACAGAATTTCTGTGCTGGAAAATTTACAAAGGCGATTGAAGACCCTCAGGTGAATTTTGGGCCAAATCTTATCGCGAACCTCTCCACCAGTCTGGCTAATAGCATATTTGGATTAGCCCTTGATGGGTGAGGAAGCACAAGTGACAACTGCACCACTTGTTGCCGCTTTCTGAGTAAACTTTTCATTGGAGACCAAGTGACCCTATAATTTTGAAACAATGGTCTTTCTATTTTTCTTCTGTAAAAATTTTGCACATCGACGATCATAAGAGAGGATTATTCAATAGAGGTTCTTGGTATTCTCGACACGCTGATTCCAGCAGTTATGTGAGGTGTTCCAAAACGGCACTAGTACCTTTTTTCTACATATTTCGAAGAAGTCAACAGAATCTAATTTCAGGATAGATCCGTGGCAGATAAGTGTTGATTGCTCCAAACACAACTTACCCTGGAAAATATTCTGCTGTTCCAACCTCAATGACAAGGTTTTAATTTATAGCACTTCATCTCATTATACTGGTCACGGTTTCAGTAGAAGACCAAGCTTGTGATTTGTCGGTAGTAACCACGTCGGCAATGCTGCAACAGCAGTAAGTGCCATATTTTAGTGGCTCGTCAACAAGGGCACCGCTGCTTTATGAGCGTTTTACAGTGCGCAACACGCGACTCATCGTAAAACTTCGCCAGAGGCTTCCTCGCCGGCGGTGGCGCCTCCCGGTTGGCGCCTTTGAGGTCTGCCCCACTGCGGCTGCCCCGTACCGTGCCAAAGGCACATCATTGTTTTGCTTATCGGGTGGGCAAGGTAGCCGATATTCCAGTATAAGGGATCCAGAGAGTTGGGATTTTTCTCCCAATCATCCACATTCCAGTCTTTGTACAGAAGCACTGGTTATTGGTCAAAGAGAAAAGAAGACTTCTGAAGAAGGATCCTCCGCCTGGCCCTCATCCTATTAGCCGAGCAGAAATTGGGAAAAAGCGGATGGTTTTCAAGCTTCGATCTTAACATTTGGTCTTAGGACACAAACGCCTTCCTTTCTAAAAATCACTGAATTGACCAAGTCCCGCAAATTCATAAGGACTCTGGTCAAAAATGATTATTTGAAATTCGACCAAGATTTTCAGTGCTCGGATATGTGAATGCTTGCTATCTTGATAGGTTGCACACGGCAGGCTCACTAAGTACAATACCCGCACGAACTTTGTTAAAAGTGAACGTTCAAAACGCGGATTTGCGTTCTTTTCGTTCCGGGGCTATACCCTCCGCAACAGAGTGATGTACGATCAGAACTAAAGGTCAAGGGTCGCAGTGGGAAAGGCTATCACACCGTATAAAATCAGCTCCAAAGTCCTGCTTTGGACACTGATTTCCGAAAATTCTTCAATTTGTCCTGATTTTTTCCGCGCATCGCGCGCGACAATGTGCGCGGCGAACTGTGCGAGGGCTCCAAAGTCGGCTAAAATAAGAATTTTTTCAAATTTCTTGTTATGATTGTCTGCAGTTTTTTCACCACTACCTTTGTGCAAACTCACGAGAAATCCTGGTTTATTCAAGATCACTTGATTTTTAACCACGGGGCATGAAAGACCGTACGAATACTTTAGATTACATGAGTACCCGAATAAGTAATAAACACAATTCCGATACGACACTCCGTGTACATTTAACTCGGCAAGCGGTGCTGCTGTAGATGCAAAAATTTGGGTTTTATTCTTGCCCAAAATGCAGACTTATTGCTGTGCAATGTGAAAACCTTCGGACTGAGGGGGCCACAGCTACCTCATGAGGTTACATCTCGCCTTCGCAACGAAACCTCCTAGAGAGCACAATGTTCTCTTTCAGAACATGCATTGATCTCAGTCGTAGCTGTCCTCGCTTCTTGGCTAGAGCTGCACAATTTCTGCTCCGCGTTGCACCAAATTTTAACAACAATTTGTAGCAGCCCTGGGAAATAGCCAAAACAGTCGATTAGGATTTATTTATTTGAATAAAATAGAACATCTGCCGACTAAGTTTTGACCCATACACTCGAATCATCTGAGCATGCACGTGCTTCCTCTAAATTTCCTACTAAAACCCAGCGTTGAACATTGAGATGATCCCGCGACGACAGAGCCACAGCATCCCGAGCTACTGCAGTATAACGTCAGGACGGGAAGAGGTAATACTACTACTGCGTGCAGGCCGCCTCAAGCTCACTGCACATCCGTGATCAGATCCACCAGCGATGTGGGCACGCTGAAATATCCACATTTCGAGATGACCTGCTGAGCCAGTTCGGGATTTTCTTATGAAAACTCACAAAAGCTTGAATCCTGTAGAGCTGCCATTGCGACGTAGCACGTTCTTCTCGTCGGAGTGCAGATCTGGCAAGGAGTCCTCCTCAGAAAGCCGCGCGGACGAGCACCTTGAATGAACAGTGATGGTAGCTTGGAGCTATCCCGAAAACCACCATTTTCCCATGATGACTTTACAAACTTTATGTCAAATGAAAAATACTATCGTTTCTGTTGTACACCGTAACCTCGTTTCTGTTACCGTAGTTATACGCTATATACAAAATCATATCAAATCTGGAACGTTAGTTACATCAAATTTCGATGGGTATTTGATCACTGACGTTATTTCGTGAGAAGCATCACACTTTGGTAAGAAATTGTGATATCCGCTCTTCACTGAGTGATAACGACAAGAAATGGAACAAAATCTGGGAATCCACAAGAGTCTTGAATCAAAACAACATCTTGTTATCAACCGACATAACTGCACCAAGTGCTGCCGAACTCCTTCTGAACTCAACAGGAGGTTGTAAAGAGATCTGATTGATTGCAGCAGAAAATCCCTCGTAATGTAAATTTACAAGGATTCCTCAGCAAGTCCAGAAAACTACTTGGAATACGTGAACGTGTTTCAGGAAATGTTATAGATTCTTTTCATTGTATGAAAAACCAACCTCTTCGGTAACAGAGCCTGCGATGAGTCAGACGTGGGCAGAAACGCTGAGCCGACGCCTGGCTTTAGATCAGGCAGGCAGTCGAACACCACGCTGCACACGAACGTCGTGCGCTCTGCATAGACGCTACTCAGTCTTGTTCTCAGGCATTCAATCCAAGGTGCAGCTCACCGTTGAGTATGTACATCCACGTTGGCAGCACATTGGGGTGCACGAACACGAAGTACATCACGAAGCCAATGAGGCAGATGCCGATCGCGAGAGCTGTAACCGAGAACTCCTGGAAGATGGGGATCACCACCAGCGCGACGGTGATCGCCAGGAATGCGTAGATGCTGGAAAAGCGAAGGCGTAAGGGGGATTAGACTCATGGTAACTCTTATATCTCCTTAGACAAATTATGTAAGAACCGTAGGAGAAGGAGGTTTTGATCATATGATTAAGAAATGAAATGCGAAGAGACAATAAGATTCGAAGGACTGCATATGAGCGGTCGGCCCTTTCGACTTTCTACAGCGATTATTCTGCAAACATAGCATGGTATTTTCCTATTTTTGGAAGAATAATTTGAGATAAAAGTTTTTTAGAGGTGTCACCACATTACAGCAGTTCGTTCTTCAAGAGGATCCCATACCTACTCTATTTTTCTGAGGAGCACTGCTTAGCCGGGTCTTATTATGTTGTGGTAAGTGTAAAAATCTTATTTACCTTACCAAACCTACCACATTTTGTTCGCGTTTTCCTCCATAGATTCTTTTTTGTTTGAAATTTCCTCTTTCCAAAGCAACTCACCACCACAACGGCACTCGAACGGCTTCTGGATGTACGGGAATCCGATTGTGTCTGATGATCAGCAGAGCCACCAGGGTGAATACTCGCTGTGCCCAGAATCCGAACATCACGTAGCCGATCAGGGCATCAAGATCGCCGACGAACGAAATTGCGATTGCCAACGCTGACTGAAAAACAAAGGACAAGTACTGTTACTGTAACTTTGATTTTTGTTTATTTTAACACGATATGATCTTTCACCATTAAAAAAACCAATGTGTCAATGCGCTTTTCGAAAAAAAAAATCTTCTCTTGGATGGCTCGAGCAAAATCGCAACACATTCGAGACCTTTGGCATGAGCTATGTACCATGTGTGAAACGCGCTGCCCATTATATTACCGGTACTTTTACCCTACGTTGCGCTGAACTCACAAACACGCCGCTTGCGTTCAGCAGGATGCCTGTCGTGTTCCATCACTCAACTGTCGATTCTCTCGACTTTGCGAAACTGGGGTATTCTTCAGCTCGAGTAGCCGTTATACATGTCTTTTTTCCTTTCATATATTCCTAGCGTTGATAGCTTATGCTCATAAATGATTTACCTTACCTGCGCTAGAATGGCTACTCGTGGTGAATCGGTTTCCGTGTTCACACAACTGAAACATGTCGGTAGATGTCCCTGCCTGGCGGCTGCGTACATGTACCTGAAACATGATAGGTAGAGCTATTGGGACCTGGTCTGCTCCAGCCTTGAGCCCAGCTCAAGTATGCGAAACGGTAGTGTTTGCAAAAGACTGACCTGCTACCAGAGAACAAATTGCTGTTCAGCGAGCCAACGAGAAGCACACCGATGAGAAAGGGGATCAAGTTGGCGAACGAGCCCAGCGTGGCTTGGCTGAACAACTGAAAAAGGTTGCGAAATTATACAGCTACTTACTTTCAAGGTAACGCCGTGATACGTTCTCCTATTTGTTGTCACTGACAAGATTTATACAAAAGATTTTTTTACAAGATTTGTATTAAAAGAATACGACGTCAGCCAATGTCGTTTTTCACAATTATTACCGTATGTATGTGCATTTACTACCAGTAAGTTGTAAGCAACTACGAGAGCTGATGTCAGTCATAAACCGCTGTAGGTCAACAAATCAGAAACAGTTCCCATGTCCGGTCGTCAATGAACCTTGGCATTGTACATCAGTATGACACATCAATTTGTTAGCCGGCACAAGGTTTTTAAAAGTGATTTATTGGGCCAACGTTTCGGTGGCTTCACCTTCGTCAGGGCCTGAAAGGATCAAATTGATCTACGAAAGTGGCCGCACAAACGCCGCCTCAATCAAACAGCCAAGAACCAGACTGTACTCCGAAATCACAGAACTCTAACGAGAATTGAAGTCGCACCTCAATGTCCACTGTGGGAGTGGAGTTGTTAGACGACCGAACGCGTCAAACTTGTCAGTAGAATGAGACGTTCTGCCACAAACCATATCTTGACTTAGATGTTGCACAGTCTAAGATACGGTAGGAGTTCATTGGTGATAGTGGGGCACTCCTCCTTGCGGTTCATTTTTGGATTTTTGGCATGAATCCAAAATGCTTCGAGAGTTTTGCGTGCGGAAATCTCAGTTTCATGTTCGAGGATTGTGGTTTCTACTTCGTAGTCGACACCGTTGTGTACTCGCATTCGATGACAACCTAGAGGGGTGGATGTTCGAGAGCTCGACTTCCCCTCAAGATGTTCCTTGACTCGAACGCAGAGTGGCCGTGCAGTTTCACCAATATATTCTTCACCGCAATCTCTGCATTTGATCATATAGATGACGCACGACTTCATGCAGTCACCTTCTCTCCCAAACGGACAGATGACACAGTTTGGTGTTGTGCAGAGACGGTCGTATATGCGGTTCCGAACTAATTGGTTTTTCAGGTTCTTTGGTGGAAGTTCTACGATCGTTACCAAATCTTCCAAACCTGCTCTCCTCAGACAGAGTCGTGTGGCTCTGCTCACTTCATCGGAGATAAACGGCATGCAAAACTGGACTTTATTTTGGATATTGGTGTCACCCTTTCGCGTTTGATAGCGTCGTTGCCAACCTTGAGGTCTTCTTGGTACATAACCGTTAGAAACTGCTATAGCGGTTGCCAAGCCAAGTGACTCTCGTTTTTCTTCGCTACCCGAACAGACCCTTACTGCAGTCTTAAACATGTTGCCGATGATGGCTCTTTTTGTCCGCGCAGGATGAGCAGAAGAACAATGGACAATGATGTTTTTGTTACTTGGCTTTCGGTACCACTTTGTTCGCAGATTTCCTCCGGAAATTTGTATGTGAACATTTAAAATCCAAAATATCACTATAAATAAATAAACAAAATACCAATATCCAAAATAAAGTCCAGTTTTGCATGCCGTTTATCTCCGATGAAGTGAGCAGAGCCACACGACTCTGTCTGAGGAGAGCAGGTTTGGAAGATTTGGTAACGATCGTAGAACTTCCACCAAAGAACCTGAAAAACCAATTAGTTCGGAACCGCATATACGACCGTCTCTGCACAACACCAAACTGTGTCATCTGTCCGTTTGGGAGAGAAGGTGACTGCATGAAGTCGTGCGTCATCTATATGATCAAATGCAGAGATTGCGGTGAAGAATATATTGGTGAAACTGCACGGCCACTCTGCGTTCGAGTCAAGGAACATCTTGAGGGGAAGTCGAGCTCTCGAACATCCACCCCTCTAGGTTGTCATCGAATGCGAGTACACAACGGTGTCGACTACGAAGTAGAAACCACAATCCTCGAACATGAAACTGAGATTTCCGCACGCAAAACTCTCGAAGCATTTTGGATTCATGCCAAAAATCCAAAAATGAACCGCAAGGAGGAGTGCCCCACTATCACCAATGAACTCCTACCGTATCTTAGACTGTGCAACATCTAAGTCAAGATATGGTTTGTGGCAGAACGTCTCATTCTACTGACAAGTTTGACGCGTTCGGTCGTCTAACAACTCCACTCCCACAGTGGACATTGAGGTGCGACTTCAATTCTCGTTAGAGTTCTGTGATTTCGGAGTACAGTCTGGTTCTTGGCTGTTTGATTGAGGCGGCGTTTGTGCGGCCACTTTCGTAGATCAATTTGATCCTTTCAGGCCCTGACGAAGGTGAAGCCACCGAAACGTTGGCCCAATAAATCACTTTTACAAATCAGAAACAGTTTTCTCTACAAATTTTCTGTCCCACTATTTATTTATTTAGCTACCCATTAACTGGTTTTACGTTATGTTCAGAGTCTACATCTCCATATACAGAGTTCCTTTAAGGTGTGCTGTGAAAAATGTTTATGCTTTTTATTTAGAATAGATGAATTCATTGCTCTTTTCTCAAAAATTGGTTCCCATCTGTTTGGTTCTTTGTCAATTATGTTTGGCGCACCTACGAGCGCAGCGAAATAAATAAATAATTTTATGACTATTTATGTAGTGACTCACAGCTGCAACTGCGTTTGAGGATTTCACTGTCTCCACATCAAGAGCCACGAAGTAGGCGACATTGATGGAGACGTACACCGCGGTTACGGTGGCGATTCCTGAGAGCAGCGCAAGTGGCACATTCCTGCAACAGTGATCATCCATTAATCCTGCTTGTTTCCTCAAGCGCACTTGCAGACTCTGTTGAAGAGTGTTCTGCCGAGATAATAGAAGAGGAAGAAAGAAATTCGTAGCGATTTCACGTTGCACATGAGAAAAATTCCATATTTTCAAAATTTCCCCTCGCTCTCCGTGGAAAACTCGTGATTTTTACGAAAGCGCCATGAGGAGTAAATTGCAAACACGCATCTCCTTGGTCTACCCTATCAACGACGATGACAAGTTCTACAGATATAAGAAAAATAAAAAACGAGGGAAAACACCTTCTCGGGTTTGCGATTTCGCCAGTGCTGTAGTTCAGCACGTCCCATCCAGAGTAGGCCCACAGCCCACCATAAAAGCCAAGAATCAAATCACCAGCCTTGTAGTTCGATCCCTTCATTGGATCCCTCAGGTTGGATTTCCATCCTGAAATGGATATCGTTAAGATCACAAAGTAAAAGTAAGAAATTATTTGCTATTAATAGTGAAAATCGTCAGTATTAAACGCTGTTATTCAAAAAAAAAAAACACAGTTCTGAATATGCGTGAATACTCATATCAAGATCGTTGATACCCATGAGAATATTTATTTTTTAACAATAATGATGGCTTTATAACGCCGAAAGCTTGTCTAATAATGTCTCGAGTGTTGGAGTCTCAAAAACCGTGGAAGTATTTGTATAAAATATGAGGCTTTGCGCCAGACGAACACTACAATATTTTTTAAATTGTATCAAATACACACTCGGACACATGTGCCTGCGGAAGGACCGCAGCTCGCTCCTTCCGAATGAATAACGGAGGACCAATCTGTCCGATTTTGATATGGACTTTTGCCATTGCAAAAATACTCTGTTCTTGTAGTAAGCCAATTCAAACTTTTAAACTTTCGATGTTGTGGAGTATATTTCATAAATTCATGCGAAGGCTTCCTCAGAAGTGAGGATTTCAGGCCTAATGAGAATTTCGATTTGTGGAGTTGTGGAGATTTCCGGATTTTGTGCTTGCTTTCCCATTTTTTTCGAATCAGTTTCCTGGCAATTTCAGTCGTCCATTAAGTGAACATTTGCTAGTCGAAAATTAGATGGTGAATTTTGGCTAAGACTTAAAAATCAAAGGGTGTGCAGGAAAAGATACGTAAATCTAAAACAAAGCTCATTATGAAAATAAAAATCTAAATTTGATAGTGTACAGAAAAATAATGACATACAAATATACTGCTGAATAATAATTTTTACAAGGGACGGTGTGACCGCAAATTTCCATTGGAAATACTGAGCACATTTTATGTACATCTTCAGAGCTTTTTTTGCATATGTTCAATACTTGAAGTTGTTCTCCACTTGAATATTGGACTCTGTTGCGTCATCTTTGAAATACCTCACATACGTAGTTAAACGTAGTGAAAGGATGTTTGAAATGCTGCTTCGACGTTGCTAAATGACAATAAATGTACGTACCTTTGACGTAGTAGTAATAGAGACCAGTGACGATGATGAGAAAACAAGAGAGCAACTTCGCCACTGTGGCGACTATCTGGAACCGCGCCGCGAATTTGTTCAAACTAAAGAAGTTCATCCAGGTGACAAGCACTAAAACGAGTCATTCAAAGTTGTGATAGCCATCTGAATGGGAAATCTTGAGAAACGTACATAGCAAGCTGAAGCCGAACAGCTTCTGCGCCAACGGAGCCCAGTCGTCGTCGATTTCGTAGACCTTAAGGAATGGAATAAGCGCGTAGTGGCTTTTGACAATGTTGGAGTTGATCACTATAAAAAGAAGGAAAGCTTACTTGTTTTAGTCCCTCGATGAGGTACTGTCCAAAAGTCTCGGCGATGATTGCTATAGTGGCTGGATAGGTCATCAGTACGGAGACGAACATGAACGAGAATGCGATCGAATACCTGGAAGGAGACACAGTGAGCTATTGTTTCCTTTCAATCACCAACCACTGCTTTTGGGAAAATTTTGCCGTGAACCTTCTCTATTATTCCTTTCTCATTTGCATTTGGAAACTGCTGCCGTCGAATTTCTGCTCGCACATCAGCCATGTTTCCATAAGGGTGGCAAATTGGGAATGCGCTTTTTCAGCAGAAAATAAAATTTACTCTGGAAATGGCAGTACAGCATCTCAATCCAATCTACGTACTTCCAATCATAGTATGAGTGACTTTTTCTTGGTCCTGCAAGCAACGAAAGGTTGTTTTTGGCATGTTGTCACGGAAATTTGCCTAGTTTTCGTGATTGTAGGAGTCTTTGTGATGGTGATCGTAACCACAGGTAACGCGTAAATGATAATGGTAGGCCAGGAGTAGGGGTGAGCATAAATGACGTGACCAAGAACATTCACGTGATAGCGGGTAGTGGTTTTTCATGATAAGAATTCAAATTTTAATTACGGCTTGTCGAAAATTTTCATACGAATAGCTGGTGTTCAGAAGGAACACATAGCAACCAGAAAATGAATAAATCTTAACTAAAACTTGTGGCGTTTTGGTTCGATTGGTTATTTGACAAAATGATTTTCTAGAGTCGTCAGGTATAATGGCAGGACCACAAGAATGATTGCTGTAGGTCTCGAGTAATCATGACGAACAGAAAATTCTCCTGGGTTACCAGATGGGATTGCCTGAACCGTCGACATCTTTTCAGTGGCCACGCTCTCTATGGAGGACTTCAAATATCCAGACCTGTCTGCACGCAGCACGCTTCAGGATGACCCTCATTCTCCTTCAAGTCCTGTGATATTGTCGTTCTCATCGTCACGTCGCGAATGAGAGCAAAATATAAGAGCAAGTTGTGGAATGTGCGCATTCGCAGACAAACAGGGTGCCAAAACATACTCCCCGAAGCATCTGGGCTAGGATTCGTGAATGCCTAGCCAGGCAAATCCCCACTAACGAATCAACATCCAAGTCCTGCTATGTTGACAGTAGTTTCTACGATAACCAAAGCGCTGACCATCATGGGTTTACTTGGTTATCGTTTCATGAACACCAGCCTTGGGCACTACACCAGCTATTCGTGATTCCCTTGACCCGCTGACGACCACGCGATGGCACTACGTACTCCATACGATACGTCTTTTCATCGCATGGTATGCTTTGCAACACGGCGTGGAGCGCTAAGGAGGTTATTTTCAACCTAACTACAGAAAATGGCAAAGGGTTTGTTTTTCCTTCGAGATTGGCTAGCTCTTGGAAGCCCCCTTCCGAGGAGCTGTCATCATCGCGTTGCAAAACAATACATAAGCGATTGTCGAAAACACCTCGCGAAAAGCTATCCGATTGTTGACACTATTTTCGTCGTTGAACCGGAGTCATGAGGTTCGCGACTCGTGTGACGTCTTGTTGCAGGTTTCTAATCTTAGAACAGCTGATCATCAGTATAAAGTGGAAAACACAAGCGCGAAAACCAGAACAGGTACACGGTAAAAATGCAACAGGGAGTTAACGCACAGAAAAGAATACTACAAGGAAGGTTACCCACCATTTTACGTAGCAAATGTAGGCAAAATCACAGCCCGCTTCTCGTATGGATGTGCCCAGCTCGATGTAGACCAAGGCACCTTAAATGATTTCCATAAACCAGACACATGCCAAAGAGCACAGAGCTGCATCTATTCTTTTATAGGTTTCATTCTCTCTCCTCGAATAAGACAGCATGGACTCTCGAATGTATTGGAGAACGAAAAATAAATAGCATCTTCCCGACGCTTACCTAGGATGGCAATGAGAGCGCAGGCGACCCATATCACCAGAGAAAGCCCAACGCTGTCGGTACACCTGGAAGGAAGTTCTAGTTTCGCTCGGATATCATGCCTTCACCGTTTTTTCTCCTTGCGACATATGTCAATGAAGAGGTGGTTACCCTTCAGCAGTATTTTTAGTTTAGAAGAAGATTTCTGAAACACCTGAGAATTGAAGCAGGTGTAATGAATATACCCGATCCGATGATGTTGCCGATCACATACGACGTGGCACCAAGGAAACCCAGTTTATGAGTATCATCCATCTCTGAAATTGGATAATCTTACTCTTAAGTGAAGTCTTTCCCAAAAAAGATTTCTTCGGCAAAGGAGGTCCAACAGAGAACGAGGGAGGGGAGGGGGGGGAGGGGTTGAGGTACCATGTTAAGGCTTTTGAGAGTTAGGTACGTATGACTGAAAACAACGTTCAAAGAAGCATTGATAACAAAAATCAGATTTCGTTGAGAAGAAATAAATGCAAAGGAAAAGAAGGACGAAAAAATCCAACGAAGGAACGGTGGCTAATCCTTAGCCCCCTTCCTTAGTACACAGGCTCTTCTCACACTGTTCAATACACGGTCTTCCAAGGAACCACGGTGTGGAGAATTCCTTGTTGGATTCTGAAGTCTATTCTTCATTTTATCTATCTAGTTCATCTACATCTAACACATCACGTAGAATGAATCAGCATCAGAATAAAAAAAAAAGACGGAACGCGCGAGAATCAGTGCCTACTTGCTCCTTTCCTAGGAGTGCCCACTCTTCAGTTCTTGTGAAAATCTCAGAAGTACATCTGCAGTCGATTGGGATTCGTAGGTTCGATGGTAACAAAATCTACGCATCTACTACATATATGGCAATGACATGCACTGATTTTTCTCATTGAGGGTGTTCAGTAGAAGATTACAATACTGCTCCTAATCTTTGCAAAAAGGACGCGCCCGAAGCGTTTTTGCGTCGCAAGCGTCGCATGCGCATAACTCGCTCCAGAATGGAGCTTTTGCGATTCTGAAGACAGATTCTTATTAAGCGCATCGTGACGAAGCTATTCATACCCCGCATCACCGTATTTGGTTTTCGAAAACTTTTCAGCTACTTGTAGGAGTTGCTGAGACACTCAGAAAATAAAACATCGGATCTCTCGATACAGCAACTCCTACAATTAGCTGAGAAATTTCTCGAGAACCAAATACGGTGATGCGGGGTATGAGTAGCTTCGCCACAACGCGCTGAATAAGACTCTCTATTCAGAATCGCAAAAGCTCCATTCTGGAGCGAGTTATGCGCGTGCGACGCTTGCGATGCAAAAACGCGTCGGGCGCGTCCTTTTTGCAAAGATTAGGAGCAGTATGGTACATAGAAAAATATACGTTCTGGAAAATCACGACGAAAATCTGTGTGAAGCCCTCCAAAAATTATTACAAGAGGTGATTGGGAAAGAAAAAGAGGAAAGCGTGAACGAAGGCTGAAAATCCGAGGTAACTTTCCAACCTAACTTTACGCCGAATTACTTTAACTTTTCTTTAACTTAGTAGATTTGAATCAAAAGCTTAGTAAATCAAAGAGAAATTGAAAAACAACGGTGTAAAATTGAAAGTTGTCATTAAATCCATTTTTTGATTGAGAGTTTTTTGCCATTGAATAAAGAGGAATTTCATCATTCAAAGGATCACCATAGCTATGTACTTATGTGGGCTCATCCCAACAAGGCACAAACTCTCCAGACAATATCCTACTTTATGGCCGTTTAGTAATCTAGCCAGTACAGCTTTGAGATCGTTCTCGATATGTTTTCGATATGTGTATTTAATCCCTACATCATCTCTTAAGAATAGTGCTTACGTCGGAAACGAACCGTCGCAGTGCGATCCACGTTAACCCGACAACTGCAAACGTATGTATGTACATGAGTTTTCCTCATAAAGTCTCAGGAGTGCAGTGTCCTCCAGGGAACATTTTTATTGTTTGATAATAATTTAATATTTCCTTTTTAATATATTTTAGGTTTTTACGTTATTAAGTTTCTACTCATTTCTTATCATTCTCCATGTAAACCAATTTTACATATTTTTTCAGGCACTGGAAATGGAAACTAGGAATGGTCCAACGTGGACCAATTTCCGTCATCTTTCTTATTTCTGGAGTCGCATTGACCAGTGTCACGCGCAAAGAAGACACAGTACTTTTGGGAAGTGTTTAATATGAACAAGACAGTACGAAAGAGCCTCTCATAGGCTACCTGTCGGAGTGAGGGAGGCAACGCGACAAAAAATGAAAGATAATACTAGGTAGTCCTGCTCCACGACAAATCAGATGGATCCACAATAAAACATTCTCTACCCGCCGCCTCAAAGCTTAGATGGACATTTTTTCAAGATCCTCGCTCTCTACTGATTTTTCGTCAACGGAATTTCACCTTTTCCCTCTCTCTCGAATAAAGCAAATATAAGAAATGGGATTGTAGTAGCAGTACCTAACATTTTCCTTTCTTTTTCTATGGCATTACCTCTTATTTTAATTCCTACACACCTTGGATTTAAGTGAGATTAAAGGAAGTGTGTCATCGCATGTTGGATAACAGGATAACACCCTAATCCGATCCTATTCGACGCGCTGATTCAAATGATGTACTTCAAATCTGGACAAACGGTCAGGAAGCCCTACTTTCAAGGCAAAATGAGACTTTACACAGACGAGTTTTTCCGCTGACAAACTGGAAGAAAACGACAAGGAATTGAGATTGTATATTGAAATGAACTCCTCAGCAGTAGCACTTGTACATAGATTGAACAAGTATTTTCTTTTTGGAACACGATGCCTCACCCTCAGCAAGACCTTGTCGCGGAATGAATCCTCTCGTCCACTGGCCGAGAAATTGCAAATTCTCGGCCAAAGGATCTCGCAAATCTTGGTTTTTTAACGGTCTCTTGGAACTTGGAGTATATCCTTACGCTCCTGTGTATTCGGCTGATATGAGGATCATGAACACAGTCCTTGAGGTGACACATTGCCTTTAGGTTATCCAGAAAATGGTTACGAAAATCCACAGGGCTATGAAAGGTACTTTTGGAAGTATACATAAGATTCTCAAAGGGTTGAAATGGAGAGCGAACGAGTAAATTGAATGAAAATTTGGCAGCATGCAATTTGCAGTGTAGTACGAACACTCAATACCAGATGGTCTAAAGAGAGAGGAAGAGGATCACCAGCAACCATCGCGAGCTTCGAACTCACCCATGCTCAGCTTCGTTTCCATGTCTTGCGTCACTTTGTGTCTAGAAAAAGGAGCTGGGAAGGTTGCGCCGAAAGCCGAACACGTGGGACGGACCACTCCCGCACGTGCTTTGATGTCTCCAGCTCGGCGCAGTCGCTGACGATTCCCAGGCGCAGAAAAACGCCCCGGCTTTACTGCGTTCTTCCATGATGAATAGGCGCTCGTTGGAGGTCCGGCTGTCGACGGCACGAGGTAAAGTGGACTCGACGAGACCCAGAGAAACGCTCTGGCTCTGGGAAAACCCTGCAGCGTTTTTGCGCCAACAACGTAGGCAACTTGAGTGCATCGCGGAGATTGTGTTGGGACGGATGCCTTTCGGCGGCAATTGCGGGAACTCTTTGATTGATGGTCTCGAGCAAACTCTACTTCCTCAAAACAGTCGTCACGAATGGGAACCAGTAAACAGCATCGCTGTGCTCATTTCAGAATTAGATGGACCTCTTCCATATTTATGACCGGTCACAGAAGTTTGGGAATATGGAAACGACAATGGGGTTCTCGTTCTTGGAGGGCACATACCCACTTTTCGCCGGAACTTGTGGAAAAAAAAACTCAGACGTAGGATCTTGTTTTGAACATGGAAGAGGAACATCCTTGATAGAATTTAGGCAAAAATGGAGACTCCCAGTAGCCTCCCAGGTCTCCCAGTAGCCAACAAACAGAACCGGATCCAGCAGCTGTAAGAGTCACTATTGCCGGGGTGTGCCTTCTTGTCACCTCACAGTTTCAAGGCTTGATAAAGGATTGTGCTTTCCACCGCAGTTCTTGAGAGAGTGCCTGGTAATGAATTCAACTAGTCGTCAAGCTAAGCGCAAGAATATTTCCTTGGAAAACTTCCAATGGCTGAAGACAGCGACTAGGAACTGATCATCACCTCCGAGGTTCATGCCTCAAAAAGTGGATTTCTGATAGAGGAACATGGCAAGGGCATGCGATATTTCATAGCTCAATTGTTAAGTTGCACTGTAGAAACAAACAATAGTAAAGACTGATAGTTACGGGATGTACAGTCATAATCCTGAAGAGCGCATAGAGAAAGCTCCTCAGTAATCAGTAGATGTAAGTTATCCGTGATTTACTTGGATCTTCACTCGAAAGAGGATTGCTGGCCGAGCTTATGCGACTAAGACGATGGAGTTAATGGCATACGTAGGCGGAAACCTGTGCTCCAAGATTACTGGTAGTTACTGATTTGGCCTGAATGGCATCGCGAGCATCTCTAGCTCACCAGCTTTCCTGGAAGAGTGTGATGAGGGGAATCGGGACGTCAGACCGGACCCTCTAGTGTTAGCTTGTTCTCGTTCGCCTTCAAATTCTGCATGTGTATTACCGATGCCAGGAATTGCACAAATTTATCGTACTGAGTGTAGATTCACACACACTGGCTTATTCGACGCTCAACCATATTTGTTATCCCATTGGACGCGAGTAAAAGTGGTGATGCAAACCTGCTCCTTTTAGCATAAAATTTGTAACGCGTTAAATCGCATAATCATTAAAATTGATAGTGTACATGATGTGGAATCCCCCTTGAAGTAGAACTTTTCCGTTCTAAAAGTAGAGCGGTTACGCTACTCGAGCGACCAAAATACAGTGAACTCCAAAAGGCCGTAGACATGAGGCGGGACCGCGGCGCGGGCACTCTGGCTGTCTGCTGCACCTCCCGAGGCAGCGGGAAATCACGACATATCGGTTTTCTTCCGTGCCTCTGCCCAGCTGGCCCGGTACCTCGGTTTCCCCCCCTGTCTACGACCGTTTGGAGTTCACTGTACAGTCGTTCCAAAAAATACTCGCCTCCAGCATCCGCCGCCCGTCTGTAAGGCCGCGCCTATGCATTATCATACGTGCTGCTACGTGGCTCGGTCGACGCACAGTGCTGCGTCAGGCAAGTACTTTTTGAAAGACTGTATGTACAATTATTTACAAAAAGTTAGAGGGCTTCCGTGACTGCAGAATCGCGGCGGGAACTGGACGAGGAATGCGGAGAGAGCATGCACAACCTTGAAGAATAACCGAAAATTTTACCTCGGTTGATCTTGACCGGTTTTTATTGCTATTTTCAATCGTTATCAATTGTGGAATTATTACGTCTTTAAATTCACTTGTGGCGAAGAACGCACGCCTCAAAGTAGAATGCGGAGAAGTGTCAAAGATGTTAGTTTTCGTTGCTTTGGATTCTTACCAACTTTACTGTCAGAATCAGAATGAAAGTCACTACGGGGAATTCACAAAACTGCTACAAAACAGTTAGTAACACTAAAGAGCGTCTATACTTCGAGACTAGATAGAAGATTTAGTTGAAAATGTCACATGTTATCTCTAAGCTCTCTGCGTAGCTGCAAAACTTTTCTCTCCGAGCAAGGATTTTTCTTGAAGAAAGGCAACTAAATACCAACCAAATTGAGAACTTCAAATAAGATTTCTCCAGAGAAGCCCACTCAAATTAGGGATGCTAAAGAACGCAACTCTGCGAACGCAACAAATGCGCTGCATGAGTTCCTGGAAGTAGAGGGGATTGAGGGCGTGGCACCCGAAATCGGAGATCCGAACGGGTTGACTTTTGCCCTGGGAAGAAGAAACGTTGTACGTGCTGTTCCGTATTTACACGGAGCACCTCGTAGCGTCAGGACGTGGGTTTTTGACGGGTTGCGGAGAGGCTACAAATCTGGCCGCTGACGGGAGATCATGAGGTGCAATTGCAGAGAGGATCGGCAAACAGCCTGCGCGAGGAATAGAGCAAATTGCGGCGCTGATCTGCTTCAGCGTAGCTCGATTGCAATTAAACATAGCAGCACGTGAGAAAACGTTTATCGGAGGTGGTCTAACAATCTATCCTTGTAAGTGCTAAAAAATGAAGCTGAATAAGGACAAAACATGCACACTGAACCAATGAAGGGTAAAAGATTTCTAAATTGGCAGAATACAGTATGGTTCGAAAAAGGTGAGCTTGTCCGAGAAGAACCTTACTCTATGGTTAGATATTCAAAAATTCTCCAATTGGGTTCCGAGTACCTTGACCACCAGCTCAGATTCCCCAACATGGCCAAGCTTTTCGGCAAAGCTGCGATACTATTTCGATAGAAGAACGCCTGAGATAGCGAGCTGAGATGATGAAGTTCTGTATAATTCTTGGTGGCAACTTTTTTCAAGAAGCACCAACGGAAACTCAGTAATGTACTGCTGGCAACGGATGAGCTAAAAACTCTCCGTTTTTTATGCTGGAGACATTTATTACTGCAATAATTTGATGAGCTTGAAAGCCCGGATCCAGAAAAAGCAACACCGCGCGTTGATGCGGAAGACCCCGCGGCAAAGTTGTGTCATCTGCGCTTCCGTCCATTAAAGTTAGTGTATGTCAGATTATAACATGAGCTCGGATTAGCTCATGTCAAGAGAGTTGTTGGGGCTCAATGCCACGCTTCCCGCAGTCCAAGCACTCCCCACCTCCCTCGAATGCGCCTCTCTTCCTGGGAGCAAGCTGGGTTCACAGGAAAATTCATATCGTTCTTTTGTTTTCTCTATGCATAGGTCATGGTCATCTGTAGATTTCTTCAACGGACCACCTTCGAATGCACTTGAATAAATAAATGAACAAATGAATGAATAAAAATAGATGAATAAGTAAATATTGGGTTGGGTAATGAGTTCGTGCGGTTTTTTCACCTCAATTTTTTACTGGAAACGAAACTTTGTTTAATCGCGTGTCAGTAACCATTCTGTAGCCCTTGATTTACTCTTTCTGAATGTTCAAGCCGATTTCCTCAATTCTCGCTGCACCTCATTTTCTATCGCCTGGAGTATGAAGCACCGTTTCGACTAGGACGACAACCCCCGATCACTCCTACTGTTTGACTTCTATCCTGGATCAAATGCAACTCAAAAAACAACAGCTATCAAAGACATGTAAAGTGAAGCCATTAACGTTGTAAACAAGACGCAGAAATGGATGCCCGTCTCAGAGAGGTTAATTTTAGCCCAGAGGATGTCCCCCTTGCAAAAGTGGGGTTTGAAAAACAGTGAGACACTTACGTACCCGGTCTTGCTTTAGATGTGAAGAAGAGCCGCTAAGAATGTTAAATTCTAGCGAAAGCTGAGTTCAACTGATTCAGTTCGCGAAAAAAAAATCGAGGAGCGCAGTACGAGGTGACCCCTCACATTGAAAGGACGCGGCGCCTCCGGGCAAATTCCTCTAAAACGTTATCCTACATTCTACAATAAAAGGTAAACTCACTCATACAACTTCTCCAAGCCTGAACCAGTCCCTAACTACTTATTTTGGATATTTTCTTAGGCAATTTTTAGAGTTCCACTGAGAAGTTGCCGTTGAGAGTCACAAATTGTGTCGTCCCAAACAATGTGGCTTTTCATGGAATAGAAATCGAGGAGCTGCTCCCTCTCTGATAACATCAGTAGCGGAGGAAAGGGGCTATATAAATCACTTGTTGTGATTTATGTTTTCTGTGAAAAGCAGTAATTTCAGTGCCCCTGAAAAACCGCACGAACTTATTGCCCAACCTACATAATAAATAAACATTGTAGTAAATAGCATGCGTTTACATCAACAACAGAAAAAGAAAATTGATAAGCTTTTGAAGATATTTGTTGTTGGAGTTGGCCATGGAATTGTGCTCCATGATGGCGCCAGAGAACAGTGTAAGGATCATGCGAACAACGAAAAAGCAAAAACTGCAAAGAGAGGGCCACGACATCCGGGAGACTCTTTGGCCAAGAGCGATGTGTAACAGCACGCTGTCATTCAAAAACGCTGCATTTCCCACAATGCAGGATGACGTCTGGCTTGGCGAGGATCCAGAGACACAAATCGAGCCATTTCACCAAAATTGGGTGCAAGAAAATGTTTCACATGAAAACCAAGCACACTTTAACGCTGGAGAGGAATGCAACTGCTCGAAAATTGCGGAAAAGGAAGTAGAAAAACCTCTAGAATGAGTCTACTACTGCTAAGTACTTTGCTCAATTTTCCAGGAAGATTTTTTTAGTAGTTCCCACAAGGGAGGTACATACATATGTAGGAGGGAGATTGCCAGAAAACGGATAAACTCGCTTTGTGAAGAAGGACACTACTGTTCAAGCTCAGAAATTTTTCTTCCTTCACTGCGGCATTTGTAGTCCACGACATTTGAGCAAACTTTGGTCGTCCACAAAGTTTTACAGCGTAAGTGCAAGAGAAAAGAGAAAGGAGGTTGCACAGATTAGGCATAAGAAAAAGGGACCATGAAATGTGCAAGATCGTGCAAAGTTGACGACCACAAGATATTCATTTCCAAATTTCTTCAAACCTGTGCAAACTGAGCAATATCTGACGTAATCTTGTTTTACGAGAAGGTGGTTGTGGTGCTGAGTTAGATAGAATTCTTGGATTTTATTTTAATTGGTTATTGGAATGCTGCGATCAAGGATAAATCTTCTTTCCTACTTGCTCAACAAAAAATTGATCTCCGCTTGGGAAAGAGCACCTTGTGAGCAAGGGAAGACTTGATTTGTTATTAAAGCTATTGCACAACTACGAAGTGGAGATGACATCATAGCAAGACTGGTCCAGTACATTTATCCTCTAGCTGTAACACTGTTACCCAAAATTTCAGTTAAGGAGATTTCCCGAGGGGGTAATCAGGAGAAATATCAAAAAAAAGCTACTTGTCGGGAATGAAAATCTCGCGTTGTTGATGGTAGGGAAATACACCAACCTGGTCTTGGAAATCTTCTCAATCTGGAGCAACAGGGAGGGTTCAATCTATCCGAGTACTGAAATCGGGGAAAGCCCATGAATACCGCTGCCGAGGCTACTTCTACACTTTCATGTAAAAAAGTCAGTTACTGGGGAAATGACACCGTTATCTGTATTACTTCCTGGAAATCTCACCCTCTTAGCCGTAAAAAATTTTAGAAGACACAGCTGCCTGGCTGACTGTGAAAGGGAAGAAAGGAATGTAAACCTCACAGATGCAGCTGTGGCTTTATTCTAAACCAACTACCGGAAGGAATGTGAAACTGGGGCTCATCCTATGAAATTAGCAGTTTTCAAGAAGAGGAAATTGCAAGATGTCACGCGATATACCAAAGAAACAGCACCGCCATTAGTTTTCGCATGTTCGCTGAGATTTGGAAAACGTAGGAAATGCGATGAATACGCGGTCAATAAGTGGAGCAACGTATTCCGGGCCCGTATCCAATACACTTTATCCAGTCGGACAAACACGCTTAGCGGATATGTTACAATGGTTCCGAGAAGCTGCTATCCAATAAAAACATATCCGTGGATATGCAAATCCACTCGTTTCACTGCAGGTTATCTTTATTCGGTCGATTTCCACGTGATAACGATCCACACTCTACTCCATCCACTTTTTGTGTTGACTCTCGCTGAGACATCGCACTTGCGCCAAGAAATGAGCATGCATATGGATGAGTTAAACTGGAAAGCAAAGTGGATAAAAACGGATGGTAGTGGACATATACCCGCTATGTTTTCCCTCCCACGATCAAATATATTGGATATGGCTCCTGAAATTCTCAACCTCTTAGCCGCAAGAAAAGGAGCTGCCTGGCTGACTGTGAAAGGGAAGAAATGAATTTGAACCTCTCGGATGCAGCAGCGGCTACTAGGGTTCATCTCATGAAATTAATAATTTTCAAGACGCAGAAATTGCAAGGTGTCACGCGATATACCAAAAAACAGCACCGACATGAGTTTTCGCATGTTTGCTGAAATTTGGAAAATGTAGGAAATGCGAAGAATACGCTGTACATAAGTGAAGCAACGTATTCTGGTCTTGAAAATTCTGAAAAAATTCTTTGCTTCTCAGGAATCCTTAGATAATTATTTCTTCATGATGCAATGCATTTTCAAGAGAGTAAAAATGCCACTCAATGAATGGTTTAAAGAGTTCAGTCATTCTTTGCTTCATCATCATCTAATGAAGGCACATACAGTGCATGAGGACAACGAGAAAGAGCAAGCAAACTACGCAACAGCATGAATTTACTAGTATTTTGAAGTTTCATTCCGAATCTTCCGTGAAAATGCCGAGCTTATTCTCCTTTTCTTGTGAATTCTATCGCAGTTTCTGCGAGTATAATTACAAGCCCTGCGAATCGCAGCATTTGCATGCACATAGAATGTGACTGCAACTCGTCCGCCAAAAAACGACCCACGCCTCCTCTCACTCAGAGCTCTCAAGCGCCTCCAGCCCGAAGTGGCAAGTGAGGAAGTGGGCGAAAAAGTGTTGCCGAGAATGGTCAATATGATACGGCGACGCGACGTTCACTCAACGCCTCATCAGCAGCGAGGCTCGCGGATTTGCAAGCCTCTGCGAGGGCGTGGTCGGATGCAGGCAGCCGATTGCGCTGCATAGAGGAACTGGTTCTGGATGTTCTCCGGCGAACTTTTGATTTGAAAAGTTCATGGCTTATGCATCTTCCACTACCTCTTTCTGAAGAGAAATGCGAACTCAAATATGCTAACTAAGGGAATATCCGTACTAGATCTCCGAGATGGATTCAATATGCTTGGATATCAATGCTTTCTCAGCAGGCCTCTGGCCTAATCCAGAGACGAAACAACACCTTCTGGTTTGTTTTCCTCGGAAGTCGGCGAGCAAAAAACACATACATATGACTATGTCCTCGCAAAAACAAAAGAAGAACGCTATCGCTGCAGCAGAAATTTGTAGCTGGACTTGAATTTTTTTTTGAAAAAAAAAAAGAAAGATCGCCCTAAAAATGAAAGATGCTGAACAAGAAAGTGGTGAAAGTCGTGCTTCTAGCGTTTAAAGGTCCAGAGTAAACTGAATTCAAGGTCAGAACGAAGTCGTGTGACACTTTCACAATGGCGGAATATTACGGTATTCTCGCTCTCTCCATAGATATATTATTAAGTTGGTGCGAAAGTTTTGTAGGTTTTTTCAAAGTCTACAATTCTCATGCAAATCTGGTTTCGCAGATACATTATACAATCCTAATAAGCTTTACTGTTTCAACTCTTTTTTTTTTGACAGAACACATCTCCGCTTCGTCACGATCGTCGACAGTGAATTCTATACAGTTGTGAAGTGAAAAGGCCAAGTGCTGGCACAATAGACGCTGAACCCACTGGAGAGTTTACCCATGTGGTTCAGGGTCCGAGCCTGGATGCATCAATGTGTTCACCCGGGGTAAACGCTGACACGCCGCACTAATGATGGGTGAACTTGTGTGGTGTTGACACGTTTACCCTGGGTGATCTCAATGATGCACGCGGCACCAGGATGATGCTGGTACTAAGAGAGGGATGTATGAGGTTGGTGGAAACTTTCCATGCTGCAAGATTCCGGAATGCTTCTTCGTTCGGCGCTCTCAAGTGCAGCAAGCGGTTTTAGATCACTCAGTCCTAAAACCTTTCTCCGGCCACTGCATACACACTTCCACTTCTAGGTCAAGAAGAGGCAATTTTTCGCAGGAAAAGATCATCGCGAAATGGGAAAATGCTCTGTTGAATCGAATTTGCCTCTCAGGATTTTTTCATTTCTCGTTTCTCATCAGGAGCCGTAGGCGTTTCGTGACTTTCTTAGGCGGTGACGTGAGACATGCCGTGGAAACCACCGCTTTTTTCGTGGTGGTAGCTGTGGCAACAGTACTTATGTAATGCAAGGAGCTTGACATAGTCATGTATGAATGTCGTTTTCTCGTCCATTTTCATTTCGATATAGGAGGATTTTGCAGGAAGAACGGTAGAGGTGGCATCAAGGACACATAAGGCAAAAAGAGAGGAGACTTTAGAAAAATGGAGAAAAGTGTGCGAATTTCGACAAATAAGGTCAGAAACAAGCTGGAACACTCCTTGAAAAACTCGCTTATGACTCCACTCAACTCATAAACAAGAAATTCGATAGTGTAGTTTTGATAGTCTTGAGGCTTGTTTTCCTCGTCACATCTTTGCTCATGTAGAATCTTCTTCTTCAGATATATTACGGGGCACCTCGATCATTGCATTGATCGAGAAAACAAATACTAAATAACTTAACAAATGGATGAACAACTTTCAAAAGATACAACTTGAGAAGATGCCAAAATTACAGTCATAGGAGACCAGCAAGGGGGAAAAGGGAAGCAAGTGGGGCGTAATCAGCTAAGGTTACTGTTATAAAAATGCCATTTAAAAAAGAAAAAACGAACGCAAATAAAAATTGAGGTAATAACAGAAGAAGTTGGTCTGATTTTTAGGGCTCAATAAGAACCAGAGCAAATAACTGTTAAGGATCAGCATTGTGAAGCTGTGAGAGCTGAACGAAGATAAGATTTCTGAACACTCACACTTCTAGCAAATGGAGAACATTTCTGGAGGTTGTCTGCTGTTTTAGTCAGTCAGGGACAACCAACTTAAATTATATGACAATGCAGCAAACTACAACGATATTCATTTTCTGGCTGCCATTTTCTTTGTTGCTGTATTTTTGGCCCACCTTATAATTGAGTCTGCTACGCCTCCTCATAGTGCTAGGACTTCATGTGCTTGTAATTTCTCAATTTCTGGTTAAGATAATATATGAAACTGTCTGTCTGACGTAACACATAAAAACCGAATTCCGAATGTAACCAACCATTAGAATTTTCTGGACAGATGACAGCCTGTACGGCTTGCGAGAAGTACTGCTTCTTAACTGTGAAATGCCTGTGAAAAGAAATAGTGGGACTCACTACTAGTGAAACTTTCTCAGAAGTGATTTTACGAGGGTTGATAGAAAGGCATCATGCATGCGGAATCCGTAGTAATTTGTCGTTCTAGAAAAACTGAGGTTAAAGAGCGAGGTGCGCCAGGACAAACGGGGCTGTCTGGCGCGAACGAGGAGCGGAAGTCGACAGAGCAACAGGCGTACGTCGCATAGCGCTGTGTAACTCCTCGCAACAAGGAATCGCGAGCTGCGAGGCTCGTCACCGCTCCGCTTATCGCCCGACCTCTTCGTACCCTGCTTCCTGAATATCCTTCTCTGAAGCTGCGAAGGGATTGATCTGCTTGGAACGGAGAAAATTAACAGATTCGGAGAAAAGCAGTTTCTCGAAAAATGCCAACAGTGCAGCTCGCATATTCACTATCATAGGTGATGCACATGCAATCTTTATATGATAATTCTATTATAGCTTGCGTCTGAATATGCGAACGTGATTGGTAATGGCCTCATCGATGTGCTCTTATCCTTCTTTCACTGTCGTTCATATGTTGCTAATGGGAGGACCGTACGTAACGAGAACCACCGGAACTTCCTCAGTGTGCAATACCCCCAAAAATAGCATTTCTTTGGGTTTTTGCCCTGCGTGGGACAGTTGTTAATGGGTTGGTTAACGATGGATTCAGTCAGCAGTGTTCCACGACTTGTATTTCAACGGAAGAGAGCCTGGTCAGAACCTGTCATCTGGACTCTTTGTCCTCTTGAATACTACGAGCAATCCGTAATGGATTCAATGATATCTGAACTGTGTGTGGTATGTGAACATTCTCCACGGTGTGTGATATACATATGCATGAACATTCTTCACATCGTAATTTTGAAATTCAGAAAAATGACCAAACGAAATAATAGAATTCCCTCTGCTAGCTGCACGGCTTCGAAGAAGGGAGGAAAGCGCTGGTTCTACAACGCATCACATGAAGCACGTTTAAAGGCAGCACTCACGGAAAAATTTTGATAGTTTTGGGCACCTTGCAATGGTGCCAAGAATTCTACGAATGTTGCACCGTCGCTAGCATCAGCATTCCCAAGATATAAAGAGATTGGCTGCGTTCCAGCGTTCCAATAGGATGAGTTGTATCATGAAATGAAAGGGGTTTTCGTTCTCATCGTACTCTTCCTTTGTGATAAAATATGCTTTCCTTCAAACTTTCTGGATCTTAAACCCGGACAACTCTACCGTCTTTTGCAAACGGACTAGACTGGTCTTAACGAAAACTGCTATTTTTGTACAGGGTGTGCTAAAAATACGGTAACAGGGAAAAGTGCACCCAGAAAAAGAATCAGTGCGTTGTTTGGCGCATTGTCGTGGGAATTATGTTTACTGTCTCACAACTAACAAAAAACAACCATTCCCCCTCAGGATAGTCTTGGTCAGTTTCAATGCATGCCCCAAAAAGCTGAGTGAAGTTGCTGCCGGCGGCGCGCAATTGGTTGAGGTCAGCTCATCCAATCATTTTTCAATGCTTTCTCAACTAATCCAAATACCGGAGGGCTTATGGATAAGCCCAGGCATCGTGTATCACAAAAACCTACTAGCCCCACTGAAGGAGATCGAAGCAATCGGATGGCCGCTCGATGAAACCGATAGGGCTCAAAATACATATGTCTCTGTCCCTGTCCTGAACCAAACGTGACCGGTGGAGCGAAGCACTACTGTGGTAAAACGTTGCGAAAGAACAACCCAACTAGGTTTAACATCATGGCAGAACACGTTTCCTTGTAGGAAAAGGGGTGTTATTACTGTATTTTTTGCCCACTTTGTAGGATTTGTGACAGCAGATCACTGCGTTCGTCTCCACTACATATTAAAAGTAGCACGCACGGAAATTTTTGTGTTGGGAGATTTCGCTGAATTCTGGGGTTTTCAGGGAAGATGAACTCATAGGTAGTGATGAAATAGCGTGAAACACGCAGGAAGACGGGAAATGAGGGCTCCGCTTTTCATGCGTCCACAGCTTAAAAAGATCCGATGTGGTAGCATTGTTAATTTTTAAGGTGAAACACCATATATTAGTAGACCAGAGCTTCCGCCAAACGATTCGATTTATCCGCCCGTTCAATTCTGCAGATTCGATTAGCGATGAGCAAGCATTGAAATGGATTCTATTTTCAAATATTTCCTTTATAGGGCACGTAGAATAGTTGAGAACTACTTCGGTATAATGACTTCACGGTTTCGCGTGTATACCAAACCGATCTACGCTGGTTCAGAGAGAGTGAAAAACATAGTTCTCGCCACTATGGTCAGTTTTAACTACCCCTTCAACTATCCTTTTGCTCTCCATGAGCGGATTACGTGCACTTATATTTAGATACTTCATAACCTGCTGGTTCAAGCTGTTGGAGGTGAAGAAGGGGCGCGGAGATGTCTTCCCAGCAGCCTGACAGTAGAAGACGAGCAACAGTTCGAAGCCGGCAACATCTCCAATGAGGCGAAGATTGCTCGAGAAATGGTGATGAATTTCTATGCGAGGCGCGACGGAGTGAGATGAAAAACCAACAAAGATCTTCATTTCATAATAAACACTAATAATCTTCACTTGATAATAAACTTCGAGTTCAAAAAAAAAAACAGAAATAAACAAGTTTGCACAGTTTTTACAACCTTCCAACAAGTTCAGAGACCTAGAAGGGTAATATTACATAGAAACACCAGTCAGAATACACCTAGAAAACAGTAGAAGTTAACTAATCAATTGACGTACGTAGTTCACCATGACACTTGTAAGTTCGACTTTCAGTGTTTTGGCCAACATCTCGTCCTTGCTCGCCATTCCCCTCAGCGTGACGGCGACCTGCTCTCCTATAGAACAAGCCATAATCATCTCCAAGTTCTAAACAAACTAACAATTTCCAAACACCAAATACATCGTACTCATCGCGCTCCTTGCGTCATTTCAGTTCATCGAGCGTTTCGCATACCTTTGTGATCGGTGAAGTTCCAAATGAAGGATAGACAACTTGAACGGAGGTTTGCTGGTAAATGAAACGTAGTGCTACATACCTGTTTGCCTTGGGGTTTCATTCTGGCGTTTCCTGCACGGAAACAGAGGCGTACGCTGTTCCGGAGGTTCTTTTTCTTTCTGCAAATTGCATGACAAAAAGATGAAAAGAAAATAGACGGAACAGAAATTCCAAACGAAGACAACGATTCCCTTCAGATGTACCTCGAAGCTGTCCTGGCTCCTCGAAGGCCTCGTTTCCTCCCTATTTGCAGCACGAACGCGATCGACGTTAGAAAGCCGCACCCTAAGCATATTCTATACAACTGCAATGTTTTTGGAGGTCACACACTTATACAGATCGGAAAACCCACTTTGGGCACTGAAAAACTCACCCCTGATCAGAATCTCCAAGCAGAAACATCAGTGGTTTAAAAAATCCCCACTTCTCCGTGGTCGCACCCGCCCCTGAGCCTGTCGTCTCATTCACGATTGCGCTTTTCTTCCTGAAGAAGGAGTCCCTAAGATTCTTTCACTGTTCCTTCAGCGACTGCAAAGAAAAAGAAATAACTAATGGTTTATGTGTGGAGATACTTTTATTCCTCACCATCGAAGTTTGTAGAGTGGTCTGCATTGAACTTGCTCGTAATGCGTATCCAGTCGAGATCCTTTCCGTGGGCGTCCTTGAATGATTTCGATTTGCCATTCCAAAGATTGGAATATCCTCTCACTTCATCAATGAGAGCCTCTCTCAGCTCATTGGTCCACACTTCCGCAACCCTCGGCTCGCGTTTCACTGACCCTGAACCAATCCCAGTCATGTATGTCCCACGCATATATACCTACACAATGAATGTGTAATTGAAAGCTATGAAGTCATAAAATTTCGTTGCAGCACGAAATCAAGATGAAATTGAGGTATTTCGGCACTTCAATCTCGTATTGGTAGGGCAAAAGCAGAAGAAAGTTGGAGTTGCGCGAAATGGCCAGAGCTGTACCGTTTTGCATTGATTACTCGTCGAAGAGTGATTACATAAGGGTAGAAGTAAGAATATCACCCGTTTTCAAAAAGATGCGCCCATTAAGGTCAATTATACTGATGATTCACACACAAAAGTTTCCAGAGGTCTTATATGGAGACTAAATTCACTTTAACTGACGAAAAATCGGGGTGAAATTTTGTTGAGAAAGAAACAGCTTAAATTCAGGGCTGAGTTCACGGCATAAACGAACAATGAGGCTGACAAGGATCAATAGAAGTTTGAAAAAAAAAACAAGGAAAAGAATTAGGAGTGGATGGTTTCGAAAAATTTGGTCGATGCCTCATTGCCTTGCAATGGATGGGGATAAAAACAATTAACAAGAGACAGTTAAACAGGAAAACTTCAGCGAAATCTACATGATGGTGATTCCACGGAGCTAGAGTCCTCTGCAATTGAAAGCCGATCCTCTTCGTAGTCTGATAGATCGTCCATGGCCCTGAAATCAAATTTCTATACCTAGATACACCACTAACACAAGAAAGATTCATACGAAACATTCTAAAGAAAACAACCGCTTAATATCGATCACAAAACTGCATGGAAAGCCAGAAAAGCGAGAAGCCGGAGAATATGGTGCAAGAAAGCAAGGACGAAGAGGAAGGAACACGAAAAAATGAAGGAAAAGATGAGTCCTCATGGTATGAAAAGCGCATATCGAGTGCTTATTGGTGTTCGCAAAAGTATGAAAGCGCGGCAAATGTATGAAAGCCCCTTAAGGTAACCTCGAGGTACCACTTCAGCACATGCATGTTTTTGCACCTTATCTCATTTTTTCGATTTTTCGCACTTCATGGTTGTTTTATACTTTGAATTTCAAATGTGGCGCACGAGCGAACAGAATGAAAGGAGGCTGGCACAAAGGTAAGATTTTACATCCCTCTATTTACACAGCTATGCCTGCATGAACCATGATTGCTTACTAGAAAAGAATTTTTTACGTACGTCAATTGCGGAAATATAGCCTGTAATTCTCGAAAAGCGGGAAATTCGTCATCCACAAAACTAATGCGAGTTGAACATGTGGTTTTCGTATTTACCGATACAGATCTGATTTAATTGAATTATTGTTGCGTTCGTGCCACAGCTAGCTTGTACATAAATGGGTACCCATAAAAAATGTATACATAACTGGTCATCGTCTGCTTAGTAATCACGAGTGATACGCAACAGCAGACCTCTTAGTAAGGTTGTAAAAGTGACGCCGCCATGATGGCCCTCCAAACCCCGAGTTAGGGTATTACGCGCTATAGGGTCAGCAGATAAGTACGTAAGGCGCGCAAAGATAAGTGCGTCAGGCGCGGAAAATGTGAATAAAAGAGTCCTAGCAGTCCATTGCGCCACCATTTGTATTTTGTGGTTGTAGTTGGTAACGACTACGCACATTTTCACTTTTTTATTTTCTACTCATTGCTCTCATACTTCTTCAGCTCCGAATTCCTGGATGCTCAGTATTGCGATAACGAATACTGCTTGACGAAAGTAGTAAAACGACGAATAGGATAACGATAACGAAAAAAGCTGTAAAGATACTGGGCAAAAATATTACTGCAAATTTGGGTCCTATAACGAGATCGAGATCGCGAGACTTATCCCAAGAGCCATCCAGTGTGCAAATGTCGCGCACCAATAACGAAGGCATGATAAGTCACGTTTCCGATGATAGAGGATTAAACGTTAGTGTAAATATTTCGGATCTTTTCTTATCAGCTTTCCATCCATGGCCAACTTACGACGGACACAACACAACGGTAGCGAAATTCGTTAGAGATTTGAACGAAAAATCCACCGCTGCTGGATATGACGAAGAAAAATTAGCGGGACCACTCCCTCTACAACTTAGCGGCGCAGCTAAGATTAAGTACATGAGCTATAGTCCCGAAATTAAGCACGATTACAAAAAGGTGTTTGAAAAAAAAAACGGACTTTCGCAATAGAAACTACGTCTCCATTGTTAAGGCTAAAATACAGCATGTTAGGCAGGACCCCGATGAGGATGTTTTTGTTTTTGGTCAGCGCGTAAAAGACCTAGTCAAAGATGCATACGGCGAAAGCGGTGCAAATACGGTTATACACATCTCGTGCGAATCATTTCCAAGAGGGTTAAATACAGAATTACGAATTGCGGTCATGAAGGAAAAGCCTCCTAGCACATCTTACGAAGAACTTTTGGAAATTGCGGAAAAAGAACAACATTTAATCGAAATGGTGAAACGTGAGCGCGGAGTTTTGGATAACGCTACGATCAACGCGATCACTGCAGTTGTGCGAAACTTGTAGATTGCGGAACCGCATCAGAGTTATCCCGAAAATAGTAACTTCGTAAACGGAAGGAGAGGAAACTCGTACCCAAACTCTCCGTATAGAGGAAATAATTGCAGAGGGCGCTACGAAAATCGTAACATCGCTTACCATAACGATCAACACCAGTTTCTAAGGCAAAATTACGCTAGAAACTCACATTTCGACGAAAACCAATCTGTATACATATATAAAAATGAATGTCTGTATGTTTGTGTGTGTGTATGTATATGTGTATGTATGTAACGAATAATCGCGGAGAGTTAACCGATCGGGACCAAACTTTGCACACATATACATCTCGGGCCGGCGGAGGTTCTAGGCTACTTTAGTTTAGCGACTGATTTATCGAGTTATCGATTTTATCGATTTTTCGCGGTTTTTACCCCGGGGTCGGTAAGGACATGTTTACTGGGGTTATCCGGTAGGCTGAACACGAATATGACAACCGTTTCACACCAACTATTGATTTATCGATTTTATTGATTTTTTGCTTTTTTTGCCCATGTGTCGGTGAAGACATGTCTACTAGGGTTCCTCCACATGCTGAACACGAATATGACAACCGTTTTGCACCAAGTATTGATTTATCGATCTTATTGATTTTTCGCTGCTTTGCCCACGGGTCGGTGAAGACATGTCTACTGAGGTTCTCCAATGCTCTGACCGTGAATGTGGGTGGTGTAAAAGGATCATTAGGGGTGATCATGAATATAATGAGCACTATGAAAGGATGAGTTGTATTCCACAGTTGTCGTGGTCAGGGGTTAACTTCCGGAAAGAATAAAACACCCGAGCGAAGCCGGGCACATCGTCTAGTATCATCTCAGACAATCGAGCAGCTCTTCCCTCCACCGAAGTCGGCTCTGC
This sequence comes from Ancylostoma ceylanicum, assembly GCA_000688135.1. NCBI lineage: Eukaryota > Metazoa > Nematoda > Chromadorea > Rhabditida > Ancylostomatidae > Ancylostoma > Ancylostoma ceylanicum. The sequence goes on along the minus strand of JARK01001357.1, from coordinate 640,047 downwards.
CCGAGCGACGTATGCTGTAGAACTGATTTTGCAATTTAGATGGAATTTTACCAGAGGGAATTATCGGGGAACTTTCCCCTTACAATGAGGGGATAATACTGTTGGAACTATGGGGGGAAAGTAGTGTAGAGAAATGTGGGGGAAAATAGGAGAAATGAGGGGATAATCGCGCCCCGCGGGCCAGTAGGGCCGCGGGCCAGGCTGGCTGCAGGGGATGCCGCTGCCGGCCAGCCGGCCGTAGACCGACTTAGCACGAAAATACACAAACACACTATGCATAAAACTGAACGGTTTATTATGGGGATAAACCTTTATAAAACTAAAACTAAGTAACTTCAGGCGTTAGTAGTGGATGGTGAAATACATGCGATGTACATATAACAAACAAAATCAACGAAATAAATGTATACATATTATATACAGAAAAAAATTACAGCAGAGCATGTAATAGACTGTAGGAAACACTCACGATCACAGTATAAAAAAACTTCTCATCTTCTCATACACACAATAAGAGTACAATAAGAGTTTGTACAGCTCCCACCGCTCGCTCGGAAAAAGTGGAAGAAAAGTTGTTTTATCGTATCTGTATCTGTGATCGTGAGTGTTTATTAAAGAATGAACAACGTGGAGACTAGATGCGATAAAAATATCAAAGATTGAATTGAACGAAGTCAAGAAATAGGAAAGATGGATGTATGGATGCTAGGAAAAATTCTTCTTGGTGAGTGTGAGAAAGCAAAAGAGTGGTAAAAACAAAAAAAAGCAAAACTTCTTCTTTAATTAATAGTGAGAAATACTAAAAATGAGAATAAGGCACTAGCACAAAAAATTCTTAGAAGCGAGGGAGATGCAGAAATACAAGTAGTGACCCGGTTGGAAACGGAGGTGTTCATCGGCTTTAAAAGTAAACCCGGAAACTGAGAAAAATTTTCAAGTGACCCCTCCAAAAAAGGAGCACTGCCTAACTAACTAACTTCTATATACCAAAAGCTCAATTCCTATTGTAAGCACAAAATCTCGTCACCCGAAACGGAAAAACGTGCACCTGCAATGAAAAAGCCAGGAAAAAACTAAGAACTATTCGATTGCCAAAAAATGACAATGCCTTGAACGAGTGGGCGCTAGTGTATGCAAAAAATCTAGCCGTTCAGTAACGACATAAAATTCGCCCCCTAATGAAAAAAGGTTCGATTTCCCAAAAAGTGGCTGCGCCAGAACCCGATTTGGAGAACGTGAGGAGCATGAGGTATTTGTTGAGTCCGTATAAGGCAGTTTAATGATCGACAATGCTATGGAAGCTAGCGAAAAAAATAACAAAAATCACTTAGAATCTAGAATCAGAGAATCGAAACGTGTCCAAGGAAAAGAGTAGGAAGTGAATGGGACGAATCCGGCAAGACACGTGCGTTTGGCTTGCGCTTAGTTGCACTGATGAAGATATCGACCATTCCATGGCTTGGTGTGGGTGTTTTTTTTTTTGCATAGCATAGGTGATAAGTACAAAAAACTTGCTGCCAAAACAGGAACATAACATGGTTGAAATGCGATTTTTTGCGGTGTTTCGAGCAAAAATGCAAAATCTTTTCTCAAAACTGGGTTTCTTCGCAGAAGAATCGAAAAAAGCCGAACGCACGTGGAATAAAAGAAGAAATGAAAACGAAGATGAAAAATAAAAATGAAATCGAGACTAAGAAAAAGCGCCTAGGCCACATTCAAACTAACATGCGGTGCATCTTCTCCTTTGACGTGCTTGGCTGGTCCGCTCGTGGTTGCTTTCCGATGGGTTCCACTGCCAGATCGTCTGACGAGTATTCCGTCTCCTTCTCATTTAACGGCTGCCGAGTGACCTTTCTTCGTTTCTGTAATAAGAAGAGCTCAGTAAACGTTCTTTGTTTTGAAAAAGTGACTCACCGGTTTGGGCTGGAGCCGACGCGAGTGGATGACGTACTGCCGAATGTCTGCACTGAAAGTAGTAGTTTTACTAACGATTGCGACACATATCTAGTGATTAAGAAACTTACAGCGCTTTCGAGACCGCGACCCTGCATGTGGGTCTCCAACTTTGTCGGCAATTCTGCCGATCATCGAGTGCAGCAGCACGCTCGGCATCCGTCCCCCCCAAGCTGCGCCAGAGACTAAATTAGTTCTCATTTTATAATGAAAATATTTTTGTATTGGAAACAAGAAGACAATTTCAGTAATAAGCTATCTTACTCCGTGGGCCTCTCCCTCAATTCGTCGGAGGTACAGTCCAGTTCGGGTTGCCCCAACCCCAGGGGTTGCAGCATAAAGTCTGGAATTGGAAAAGCAGGTTTGCCTTGTGGAGTAGAAGTAGACCCCATTTTTAGAGCAGACTCACCGATGAGGGTGGTCACGACCGACTCATGCAGATCTTTTAACACCTCCTTTTTGCCCCCTCTCGAACTGACTCGCAAACTGAATTGCTGAATGGCTTCCGGAGGTCGCACGCCTGCAGCAGATGAGCTAATATCATGGAGCGCTCACCTAGGTTGGGGGAATGCTCATTGTAACCCACCCGCACGAAGTAATGCCTTGCATAATCTGTACAAAGCGTTGTGAAATCAATTTTTGCCGTGCGTGTGCTAGGGACCCACGTACGCAGGAGAGCTTTCAGGTCAACCCGCTAAAAAAACTACGTTTTTTTGTAACAAGAGGCGGGCTCGAGGGGAGCGCATTCTTACCAGAAATGGAGGCCGCTGTGGAATGATCCATTCGCCTTTTACATTTTTCTCGCCGAAAAAAGCTCCTTTGGGCAGCTCTCACCGGGTCAGTTTCGTTATCTGGTAGGACGCGTTCACAATCGAGACAGACTGCTTTTGAAGGCTAGTTTGAAGCCCATCAATCTGAACTCGAGAACGCGAGTATGCTTCCACAGATTAGAGTTAAGTGTGGCAGGGACAATATCTACTCTCGCAGTCATTATAATCCAAACTTGGTTCCTTTGCAGATAAAGTGATATCGATATCACTTTAAAGGAACCAAGTTTGGATTAGAACGACCGCGAAAATATTAGGTTGTCGGGAAATGATTGAGACACTCCACCAAAAATTCTCTCTTGCATCCCTCACACGAGGAAAGAAACTGCCCTTAAAAGCGTAATAGTCATCATATTCCATCAGAGCCCACATCTGCGTCAACAGGGTTGAGCGAATGGCTTGGGCCCAGGATATGTGAGTACATGATAGCCTGGCCCCGGAGCAATTACGCCATTGGTATGCCAAGGCGTAGCGTTACACCACTGTGCAGGTAGGAGCGAGAATGCACAGGCAACTAATTCGAGTGAATTCCTTTTTCGAGCTCTTGTTGGGAGCCAGTGCGAGCAGGAGGGGTGACTATGCCATTATGGTATTTGGCCCGTTGCTCGTTAGCCATGTAACCATGAACCGTCGATTTTGTTCTTTCGTTTAGGTAGATATGTCTCCTCAAAGACATTCACCATTTAGGCGACCTTGTAAGCTTTGGAACAGGGCATGCTCCGCCGGAGTTGCTGGCACGCACCAAGATGGACAACAACACCTTTTGCAATAATCAATTCAGGGCAAAGACCGGCAAATATGGAAAAAAGAGACATCGACGTGTCGAAATGCACTTTTTGATGCACAAAAAGCACCCTCACATGGCTTTGTCGAGCCATCCTTAGCAGGAGGAACAGGCATGGACTATGCCGCCATACTCGATACCGTTGCCCAATCTTGCGCTCTCCAACTAACATCTTGTCCGGTCGCTCAGGCACTCCATGGCCGAGCAACGCTCTGCCAACTTTGACGATTTTCGATCATTCGCTGATGGATTCCTCGACCTGTAGTTCCCTGACTTCTGAACCTGTGCAGACAAGTCTGTCCCTAAAAGGTGGCCACAGGTTATGGGTATACACTGCGCTTACAACAAGTCCTGAAGTTTCCTAATTGGAGAGGAAAGTTCTGGAGGTGATAAAAATCTGGAGTGTCTCAATCATTTCCCGGCAACCTAATATATAGTAGTTAAGATATCCAGACAACTACAGTGAAAAGAAGAATTGTGCAGCAACTTGTAACTAAATAAAGTAGATAGATGAACAAGAAAACGTGAGTGGAGACTATCCGCACATATTTAATTCAGCTCCTTTTGGTGATTGAATGCTAACATTTTATTGACGGCGTTTCTCGCAGGTCCCTTCTTCGCGCAAACGTTGCCCCTTTGCACGTAACGTTTTGCAACTGTATAACATGTCATAAAACAAATTTAAGTTATAGATGCCAGAGAAAAGATAACGAGTATTCTCGTGGTCACCACGATGCAAACGTCTGCAGTCGCAAAAATCGCCACGCAGCCGCCATGTAACCCAGTCGCAAGGCTGCGGCGTGGCCGCCACGTCGCCTTTCGCCAGCCATGACGCCACGCGGCGGCCTTGCGACTGGGTTGCGTGGCGGCTGCGTGGCGATTGCATACGTTCGGATCGTGGCGACCACAAGAGTACGAGTAACTGCTTCTGTTCTGTAACGCGAATACGAAAAAAATACTCAACTCCTCTTACTCCCTTAGATGAAGTTTCGCTCAATTTGCAATAATCAAAGTGTTTATGACTCTTCCTATCTACTAAAGCCGTGAGTTGGGTGAATCATGTGAAGACGTCTAATCATGATAGAAACTTAATGACAGTCAGTGGAGACATCTGCTCAGCCTTATCCAAGACAGCCACATCATGGCAAAGGCGCAACAAAAAAGAAATAGGTGGCAAAGTAAATAACGCATAAGCAAGCAAGCTTAACTTGTGATATTTTGATGCGCATTTTCTACCCATTGCTCAGGCCCTGCTCAACATGGAGTTAAAGTCACTCGAGTAACGGTTACTTCCATTACAGTTGCTATTTGATTTTGTTTCGCAAATTAGAGGACATCCGAAAATAAAACAGTCGAGGATACAAAGAAATTTGATGTACAGTGCACGATATAATATACTGTCCGTTCCAAAAATTGGAGCAATTCAATGTTTTGCGTGAGTCACGTCAAATCACGGTAATTGAGCGCTATCCGTAACTGGGAGAGTGTCAAAACATGTCTCGCATATAACAACGGGCGAGACTTACCTCACATTGGAAGCCTGGCAAGTGGCAAGATTGGTGAAACAGACAGTATATAACGTTTAGAGCAAATGCCCCCCCCCCTCTGTGACTGGCATTAAGCTCCTGTCTCAGCATGCATTCTGCATAGATTTTTTCTGACTAAATCACGACATCGCGAAAAGCGCCAACAGGGCTACGGAAGAAATTGGTGATCAAAAAGCACTGGAGAGGGCCGAAAATATTGTGATTGTGTCAACTATGTCTAAAAATGACCATGTGCGCCGCAAAGCACACAGTGAAAATTCGACTCTAGTTAGATAGAAGAAGAGAGGAATGAGAGGAATAGTCAAATCACTGTGCAGACACGAAAAACAGCTCAAATTTAGAAGTGCTAAGTCATCACTATGGAACAAGATAACATCTGTGCAGTTTTTCGCAGTAAACATAGCATAGTGGTCAAATTGAACATGTACGGATAGTCTCTACTAGGAAAATGTGCGCAAACACACAAACTCCTTCACATTTTCTATGAAAATGAGAACTCACCTCTATTTGCGGGTACAGACAGATGTCTCCTAGGAGTACGAGTGCGGNGCTAAGTCATCACTATGGAACAAGATAACATCTGTGCAGTTTTTCGCAGTAAACATAGCATAGTGGTCAAATTGAACATGTACGGATAGTCTCTACTAGGAAAATGTGCGCAAACACACAAACTCCTTCACATTTTCTATGAAAATGAGAACTCACCTCTATTNNACGCAGTTACACAGATCTTCTGCTAAGCAGTCTGTTGTCAGCAGTGAAAACGTCAAAACTCCATGCTGTTGTGAGTTTTGTGCTTGTCCAAATACTGGTAGTGGTATGATGGGAAAAACTTCGCAAATGTGTCATTCCTCTCTCATCAGCTCATTGTTAAGTTACGCTGTCAATTGCTTCCCTCACCTGACCAAAAACACGGAATCTGCCCATTACTAAGCTGTATTGCAGTGCAAGGGAAATTTCCTTTCAACTCTTGATTTTCTGGATGATTCACGGCATGGATTGCGAAATCATACACGTTTCATCCATGTTTCCCCCTTACATCCTTCGAGAACCCAGAATTTTCCGTTTTTCCCGGAAATAACACGTCCTATTTGAAGATTTCCATGTTGTACACATACATATACCATGGGCGTGTCATTGGGCGGGTCATTTGCCCGCCTTTTCCGGCGATTGAGCCTGTGGCGGCGGGCGAAGGAGGTGGGGCGACGCGAGGCGATCAATGGCAGCGTTACCTGTCATCCCTCGCGCGGCGATGGGGGGGTCTGCGCTTTATATAGATTAAGATACCAAGGACGAATCAATAAATCAATAAATCGATGTTTTCCTCTCGAATGGCCGAGATTTCACATAACATAGAAATGCGTGGAGAACCTTGAGGAGCCATATCTAGTGCAAAAGTAGATAAGAATTCGGGGAGGTGTGGTGAACACAAACATGACATTGCCGCTACAGGTGTGCACGTGCAAGTCACCTGAAACTGTGCAATCCATAATGTTGACAGAGCTCATTCATCCAGTGATCACTGGTCGAGTTTAGTCAGTCGGCAGGCACGCTATGCTTGTTCTCCGGAATCTGACAACGAAAACAGTTTTACACTGGTCTCGAATGGGATTGGCCTCAGCATTTGGTGCGAGTTGAGTTCCAGTGCCCGTATCCATGAAGGCTTCCGAGAAGGTTTCAAACTTCTTGTTCTTCCAGAGTGGACGAGTTTCCCTACCAAATATGTTATGTATCGTTATATTCACCGTTACCCTCTATTGCTGTCCAAGGCCAGTAATTTTTTTAACAAAATTTGCCGATTTTAACGCGAAAAACTCGTCCACTTCAGTAGATCGGGTAGACCAGAACCTTCCGGGAAAGTTCATGAGTACAGGCACTGGTCTGCATGATAAAAACTTTAAAATTTCGTCAATTCGTCATGCTACTACCGAGTTGGCCATTACAAGTTAATGCTGTTGGCTAGAAGGACGAATTGCTACAGCCAGAATAGTAAAACTTCTACACGAGTCAAAGCATTTTTTCAGCCACTGCTCCATCAAGGAAGACTGGACGAATGAGGACATAGTTGTTCGACTTGCTGATGGCCAGACTGTCTACGACATTGAATGGGTTAGCGTATTCTGCTACAACTATTCCGTCGACTTCGCTCATCTGCCAGTTAGCCTGAATCGCAATGTGGACTTCGTTCCAGCATATTTGCCGGAATTTAGAAAGGCAGCGCCATTCCGCGAAAGAAGAAGGAGATGTCTATAGAACGCAGTTTTCGATGTGGATGTTGAAAACTGCATTTTTCATGCTTCCTTAGTAAATTATATTTAAGAATATTGATGAACTAAACAGCAGTGGAATAAAGTTTCTGAACAATTAAGTGTTTTCGAGGGTAGTAGAACCAAGGACATTTTTTGTGGAATTTCAGCAATTTCAAAAAAAAGTTGGATGCTCGAATGATCAGACTATTAACATTAAAAATGCAAATGAAATTAAAAATCCCTCTACGATAGTGAGACGATCTCTTGATATGTGCCATTTTTATGTTGTTCACCGGAACTGTCGTAGTGCCGTGAACTGCTACTCCTTCAGAAAAATTATAAGGATGTCAATATGTATGGAGTGGTTGCGCTGTGCCTAGATTCTCGGAAAATAGGGTACAGAGTGAGTTTTGCTGCTAAAGTGCAACTAGCAATATTTTCATAAGAATGAAAAGATAGTTAGTCGCGTGAAAATGTAGATTAGTTATTTTTTAAACTGTTTTTCATCACATTTACAGGTTGGTTATTTGCTTCTATTATCCTATTTCACTGCCAATTTTGTACACTTCCGTCTTTATCCGATTTTGTAGCTAGTTTTATACACCAAGTTTTTTTTCACTTGTCAAACCTTCTTTTCTGGACCGTGAACTTCCTTCTTTGACAGCTCTCCTGTGAAAAAAAGGATTACTGCTACAGCGGCTTCTGCATAAAAATAGGGACCCCTACAAAATGCTATTCCATGGAAGAATTCCTATATGTCAAGGGTTCGAATAACTGAAATGAGTGACTATTTGCTGGCGGAATGACCAAGAAAGCCGAGAAACCAAGAAAACACGGGGACGCCTTTCCCCTGAATCCACCAAGCATT
>JARK01001357.1:566168-624324 GCA_000688135.1 Ancylostoma ceylanicum | reverse complement strand
CGGGACCTGCTCGACTCTGTCACTTGAATCATGCTCTATCCGCATCCCTCGTCCAGATCCCGCCGTGATTCTGTAGCAGCGAAATCCGTGTTTTTGAAAAGGGCTGTACATAGATATCGCAGATCGAGCCGCTGGTGTGAATTGTTAAAGGACGGGCTATTCTGCGTTCATGTCGGTTCCACAACCTTCCGACTACGGTGTCAAAGTTGTGCGATTCCTCATTTATATGGTCTGCTCCAAACGCGACACCATTTGAGTATCCGTGCACTTTGCATGTTTTTCTTGGCACCCTCTATGCTTACTGTAAACTTTCCCTCGTTCTTTTTTCTGTGGCACCTCTCCAACTATCATCTGCGGTGGAACAGACTATAATTGAATGAATAAATTGCTGTGTTGAGGAAGTACTATGCTACGAACGCTATGACCGGAGACGGAGTAACCCTTCACAAGCAAGAAACGTATTAATAAATTTACTAAATAACTAGGAAACATTGAGCGGTTTCCCTTGTAACTTGCCCTTTCCCTTGTTACTTAAGTTCATCATAAATATTGATTTCCACTGTTAGTACAACATCCATAACTCTTCCATATTAACGGTTTCGTGTTCCTGTTGCTGTGGAGATCCTAGAGAAGAAAAAAAAACTGGTTGCACATCCCAGAAATTCCTTCCCTCCTCACATAATCCATAAGACCCGGCTTTCATTCATCAGCGAGAGGTGTTAATCTTATTTTCTACTGTTTACTGCAGCCGTAGTGTTTCGTTTCTTCTTGGAGTGAGCATTATTAAATCAGTGTGAAGTAGGTATCAGGATATTGATGTCTGAAATCCATTGTTATGCTTGCAGTCCAACTTTCTTTTAAGGTTGTCGGCAGTCTTTTATTGGCTATGGGTGTTTGGTTACGTACTGACAGCAGATTCAGAGATTTTCTCAGTGAAAGGTCAGTTCATCATTCTCATTGGACCACCAGTTGATGCTCAAGCAGATCACTCACTGATTCAGGTATCGTCAGGCAGTTGAAGAGGCATTTTGGGAAGCACCGACATTATACGCTTTCTCCTACATTATCATCGTTCTCGGATGCTGCATGATTGTCGTCGCATTTTTCGGTGAGTCATCCATGTGTTCGTCGATAACTGTTATGTCGGTTCGTTTATCTGGCTTGTTTATTCAGCCTTCTTCCATGGATTTAGCCAGTTAGACCTGTTTCACAACAGATTTCGTTTTAACAAGCTCTAAATTTCCCTACTTGGAGTAAATCTGTTCTCTTATAATCTTGATGTCCTGTCTCCTCAAAAAGAACATTTATCATTTTGCCGTTCGCGTGCCTCAGGGTTGGGATACGGTGAGGAAGCGCGACTCCTACAGTGAACTCCATACGGTCGTAGACAAGGGCAAAGGCGCGGTTTCCCTCCGTGTCTGCCCAGCAGGCCTGCAGCCTCGGGACAGCAGACAACCAGAGTGCCCGCATCGCCGTTCCGGCCCTTGTCTACGACCGTTCGGAGTTTACTGTATCACATTTCCTGCTTGCTACTTTTAATCTGCTACTACTATTTCCATGGATACTGTCTTAATCGATAGCTTTGATTCACTGTAAACTAATACTTCTTTAGTTTTGCTGCAGTTCCGAGCTACAATTTTGACATAATGGGTCAAATTGAAGTCCCACATTTCTTCATCTTTTCACTTGGAAGAATTTATAACACTTCTTATTACGAACAATCGCATTTCCCTTTACATTACTTTATTCGGATTCTCTATTGTTATATGCATTCAGGATGTTGCGGTGTAAATGCAGAAAATCGTGTAGTCTTGATTATTTACTCCATGGCAGTGTTCCTTCTTCTGGTTGCTACTCTCAGCTGCGGAATATACCTTTTCTATAAAAAGGATGGGGTCAGTAAATTTTGTCAATTATCAAGGATTTGAATTTTTCTCACGTTGAACGAAGTTTCAGATTGACGTGGAGTTATCGGATGCCTTAAATTACATGGTGCAACACTACTATCAGGGTGCAGGGATTGTTCAGGAGTCTCTCGATCATCTCCAGACGACGTTTCGTTGTTGTGGTATGTCAATTTTGGTAGCTGTCTCGCTGTTAGGAATTTTCTATAGATTTATCACTTTCAAGGGAACGCTGGTTGCTCTGATTTCCGCGCATTCCGTCAAGATCCACCACGGTCATGTGATATTAGATGTGATGGCTGTCATTATAGGTTTGTTGTTTGTCTACGGTTTACCTCTACAGCTGACGATTTACTTCATTTTTTTACTTTTTGATGTTTTTTCGCACATTGGTTGATATGTACGAATTATTTGGTGTTTTTTTTTCAGTTCACTTTCTACCATCGCAGTCGAACTACTGTGCTAGTGAATTATTTTTGCATCACAAAATGCCGCCCATCTTGTTCGTCGCGCAGCTCCGCCCGTGCGTCGCGGCAAAGCAGCTAGGCATTGTAGTTGTCAGTACTAAAGTTTTGCTCATATTTTTTAGGTTTTCCTTGTGCTTTTGTTTCTATTTGGGAGACGGTGGAAAATATGAGCAAAACATCAGTAGTGACAACCACAGCGCCAAGCTGCTCTGCCGCACTGCACAGATGGCGCGACGCGGCAGAGCAGATTTGCGTCATTCTGTGATGCAAGAACGACGTGCTGCGAAGCGTGCCCCATCCGACTTTTTTTTTTCGAAATACTACACTTGGTACATTGGAATCTAATGTTGTGTCATGCGGCGCGGTTAGTCCAGGAGTTGATCCCCAGTAAATCTGTCGTCTTCGGTGCATTGTATCACTTGTTTGCCTTTGTAACTGCTCGGTGATTTAAGAATGGCCCATTATAAGAGGAAACAAGCGAAAAAAAAAGCACAGAAGACATCAGATTCAGCACTCTTGTCACATCAGCACGGCCACTCTTGAACCGAACGTGCTGCTCTTACTACCTCTTACTCGGTTTTGCCACTTCTACTGGTATTGAAGGTCTGGGGCTAATGTAAATATAACAACGCTTCTGTTTTTTATATACAGTACCTGTCAAAAAGATGGACGGACTGCGCGAGCGGTTTCTTAGCGTCGCGGCTGCAGAATCGCGACGGGACCCACTCGACCCTCTTACTTGAAGCATGCTCTATCATCATCCCTCGTTTAGGCCCCGCCGCGGTGGTGCAGTCACGCAATTCGTCTATTCTTTCGACAAGGACTATACTTGCAGTTGAATAGCATAATCCATTTTTTTCAGGATTTGGGTAGCTCTCAGCATCGGATTTTCAATTACGTTGGTGGTGTTCTTTGCTGTTATAATCTGTCAGGTTCTGGCACTTGTTTTTGCCCTATACCTGGTGTTCACTCAGCCGTCTCAAGTTCGACTGGTAAGTATGACCTCCCGTTTCCTCAAGTAAAGAATGTTAATGAGGTCCCAAATTGATGCTTTAGGTTTACGTGGATCGCCCAAAACCAGAACCAATATTAACGCGAGAAACCTTGCAACGTCATAACTTGCCATATGATTTACGCAAGGATCGACATCGAAAATATTATTGAAATTTGTTTGTATTAAACATTGCCTTTCAAGGATTCCACTACTTATTTCGATATTACTCACCTTTTTCAATATCACTTACACGTGCATTACAATTGTTGCATTTTCTCATTGCATATCATTCCTTTTTTCATTCACTGTAGTTGTTGTTATATCTGTTAGACATCAATTCTTGACCTAACAGCATTTACTTAACTCAGTTGTCTGTATATACTAAGCGGCATCTCACTTACTTCGCTTTAAAGCATCACTTTCTTGTCTTCCTAGTCAATAAAGCTTTCTAATTATATGTAATTTTGTCCCTAGTTGTTTGAGAACAACGACAGTATCTCGTCAAAATTAGTGAGGTGTTTCATGCAGAATTGAGTTTTATATCAGAATGGAGCAGGAAACGGCGTACTTCGGCCCAAGCAGTTCATTTTTGGCCGATCAAGAGCATTATGAATTACAGCAGGTATGTACAGTTCTGCACTAAAAAACTTACAGGGAACGTCAGTGACGATTGCTAATCCCGCGGACTGGCGCGCTGCAACACTCACGCGGTGCGGGCTAGCGCTGTGGATGTTGGGTGTTGCGTCGCCCGCGCAGCGTTGTTGTGTTGTGGCGCTCCAATCCGCGGGAGTAGCAATCGTGATTGACATTCCCTGTACCATTGTCGACTAGGAAGTTATCATCTGTGATGCTTTCACAGATTAATAGTAGGCGATACGGTTGTGCACCGAAGCCTATTTTACATCGATTGAAAGTGACCGCGTCTCGCCTGGCTGGTTGAATGATCACTCCGCCATAAATCCTAAATTTCTAAGTCTTTTCTTGTTTTGTATATCCACATTCACATTTGCTTTTCGTTCTCTGAGATGACCTTTAAAACTGGCTTATTTTTTCTGGTTTAAAATGATCCTCATTTTTGTGTGCAAAGAAAGTACGCTGTTTTTTTTTCAAAGTTTTGGATGAGATCATCTGCATCATTCCACGTTGTGTGTTCAAAATATTGGACTGAACCAAGCAGTGTTATGTTATTTTTGCATAAGTAATATACATAGTGCGTCCCATCTATGACAGCAGCTGAGTATTCGTGCATAAATGGGCGACTCGGCATCCACCCGCGTTAAACGCAGGACATTTCAAAATTATTACTACGACGCGTCATAATTACACTTGTTACCACTGTTCTCCAATGTTTTTGGACTACTGCAATCTCAACGAGCCCCAGCAACACAATTTCTTTTTCTTTAATTTCTCTCGGACTGTTGTCTCTTATGGAGCACAATGAGACCTGGGAGCGAATGCATCATTGGCAAATGGGTAATCTCATGGCCATAGGCAGCAGCTGGGTATATAGTGAATTCCACCTCGGACAGTAGTCCTGAAGAAATTAGTAAATAAGAGAAACTCTGTGGCTGCGACGTGATATTGTAGGCCTGAAATGTTAAAATAATCCAAAAACATTCTTGCAACGGTGGAAGCGCGTCTCTTGAAATTGCTGTGATATGCACACTAGTTTTGTTTTAAACGAGCGTCTGTATTGTACGTAGACGCATCTCCATAGTGATAAAAACAGCGTTAAATAAAAACCGCGCTCCCGCTGCGTCACGCAGTACAATGCGCCATGTTGACAATTCCGGCATACCTGCGCTTAGCGTGGAGGGACGTCCAAGTCGCCATTTTATGCACAAATACTCAGCTGTCGTCGCGTACTGAACCCACTATGGACAAGAGCATGTTTGTGGAGACATGTCGATGGGTGCCAGGTTAAGAGTAGATTTGTTTACGCATACATGTTCACCATGGGTAATTTCAATGATGCATTTGGGCGCTGTTCTTGCTGGAAACTTCTTTTTCTTATGCTATACATTGTGTATTAGGAAAATAGTGCATAATCAGTGGCTATTTCCTAGCATTTTCCCATTCGTGCACGGCGTTGTTGTTTCACTAGAAGTTTTTGCTATATTTACGGGTTGAAATTAAGTCGATTGTGCTATTTTTGCTTGTTTTTTAAACTAGGGCCATTCACTAGTGGTTGACTTGCAGTTTCGTTTTCATGCAGTTTAGAGAACTGCAAAGGCTAGTCTCAGAGGATTCTTAGTATTTGCAGTTTTGAGGACTAATTTTACTCCTCTTCTTTCTTTTTTTTTTTTCGTCGGCGTCATTACTCACCATCGCTGAAGAATCAGTGTTACTTCCAGAACGCACAGTGATAACTTGCGTTATATGTTTCGAAATTTGTAGTGATTCATTGTAACCCGTTTGGAGAGTGACCTATTCTCAGTATCACAACTGCAAGACATTAATTTGAGAGAATATCATGACTTTCCCTCTGTCTGTGCTCTTAGAATAGGTTTTCCTTCCAAAAAACTGCCATGTTTTTTTTTTTCAAATTTTATTCATTAAGCGTTCTATGACTTTTGAATGTATCTCATGTCTGTTCTGCTGTTTGAAATGAGTACTTTATTGAATTAGCCGTTTTTAGCGTGTAGAAGCAGCAGCCAGCCAAGTTTTGATGAATTACGACCGTATGATGAATTTGCCTGACGTACGCGTTGGTAAGTTAATTCTAGGTAATCATTTTGTGTACATTTCTGATCGCCTTATTTTAGATATTGAACCCTCTGAAAACGCTCCGGGAGACCAGGACCAGCCCTCTCAAGGCACATCCACAGAAAATCGCGATCAAGGTGATGACAATGGTTGGTTACTTCGTTAACATTGATATATTTACTGAGATATTTATATTATTTTGTTATGCCGTTAGCTCTGCTTGCCTACACTCTTCTTTTCCGTTTCGACCTTCATGGTTTTCAAACCTACATTGGAGTAGTTTTCGACGACGATTCTTTTTTTTCAACTTTGTGGTATGAGAGTAAGAAATTAGTGATTCGCACCTATTCCCACGCGTCACATCACAGAATCGATCGAGAAGTGTATCAATGGCATCGGTGGAATGTGCGGATGCGCAGACAATCAGAATTTTAGGACGTAGATAGTGCGATGCGTGCGAGCGGGTCCGGACATCTGGAGTCCTCAACTTATAAATTTAACACAGATGCGTTTGGACGATGTGTTGCTTCCTTCTGAAAATGATTGGGAAGTCGGGTAGAATCGCTTGCACTGCAAAGAAAAATGAAAACATCAAATTTAGGAGAGTAAAAATACCAAAACATCTTTAATTGGTACCATTTAGCTGCGGCACGGTCATCTCAGTCAGTTCGTGAAGCAGCTGACAGATTGCGTGGTGAGTATGCCCGGCTTCAGCAGACGATAAACCAAAATCAGGATGCGCAAACTGTAAGATGTTTTCATTGTTCATATATTATTTTGGTCTCTTTTGTCATTTTTCCCTATTAATCCATTTTACGCATTTTTCAAGTTATGCACAATGGTCACTGCTATTGTCCCCTTCGTTCTTCTTTTTGTCCTAAAGATGGTGTTCGATAATTTCCTGTCCATATTCCGAATCGTTACTGCAGTAGGAAGTTTTATTACCGTTGATTCAAGAGTTCAGCAGTTATTCACGGCAGGTTAGTAACATGTTTACAAGTTAGAGTCGAGTTTTTCCTGTATTATCTTCATAAACACCATGGAAATGGAAGGATTTGTTTTTTTTTTTTCGTTATGGATCATAACTATCAAACACTTTCCTCTACCTTTCCTTCAGCACGCCCGTCTAAAAGTTTGCGCATCACTTCTGTCTTAGTATTTATCGTCCTATTCTATTTTACTTCGGGTTTATATATTTATGACGATGGCTTTGAAATGACCAATGCACTTCTTCTTCGATATGCGGTAAGCTTTTTAGATGTAACGGACTATAAAAATATTATAGGATTGTTGCAACATTTTGAATTTTAATTTTCTTGAAAGATGTTTTGGTTTGGTTTACACGCGACAAAGAAAGCATGTTTTCAGGGTGTTGTTTATCATGGATTTTTCTTCACTCTTTTCGTCTTAATAATCACAGATACATTCGTGAAGATGATGGTTTCTGGTTCGAAAATGATTGTGAGTTTTTTTTGACATTTTTTGTCGAATTTTAGTAGCTTTTATATTGAAAGTAGCTGCACCATCATTTGTTACATACGTACGAAATTGAAAATGAGTTCATAGGTGGAATAGTAGGGAGACAGCCTTTGCTAAAGTGAAGGTTGTCGTGAAGGTTGTACTCGTCGTTGGTGAGGACCGGGGGGGGGAGAATGTAAAAGTAGGGTTCGGTCGGGAGGCTGTCACGGACGGAAGGATGAGGACTGGAGAAAAGTACGGTTATACGGTTATAGGCCAAGGTTTGCCCTTCACAGCGGTGCAGAGCAGGAGTCCCGGGAGAACCCGCATCCCTCTGCCATTTTCGCCAAAGTTGGCGAACTTTTCGCTACANAGTTAGAAGAGGGAGAGGAGTCAAAAAGCACATGCACACCCATGCGATATTCGGCGGGCGGCAAAGCTGAACATGGATGCTTGCTTTTAGTTTAGAATACACAAATTGATGTTCTATTACCAAACTCGGGCCGTTTTTGAAACAGATTACAAGGTACCGGCAAGAATTGAACGGAGCAAATTTTTGCTCATTCTTCTTTAGAATGGAATGGATATGTACTTGGCATCCTCATTAGCTGAAGCTAAGCATCTTTATTAAGTTCCTGCAATGTCAACGACTTGGAGTTTTTTTCCGATTGTAGTCTTGTTTTCCTCAGGTGTCGTTGTCTGGCTTGAGCATGGGTATGAAAAGAAAGATTAATCAATTTTTGGAGTATACGTCGCAGGTAAGTAATCTATATAGGGTTCTTAGTTGAGCGGAACGGTATCCTTTTTCTGTTTTCTACAGATGTACCGTTGTCTGATCCCTGCGCCACAGTGGATACACTATTTCCTTGGAGCAGAAGTTGCTGGCTTCACATTTTATACCAACAGCATGCTTCTTTGTTTATACGGTATCCTTAAGGTGATTACCATATTCAATTTTTCATGATGCATTCATCCATTATCGTAAAGAGACTGTTCTTTTTACTTGTTTCCCTTCAGAAATGTCAAAACATTATTCTAGCTTTGTACCTTTTTGCTTCAGATAAGTATTCTCTCATTTAGGTTCGTGAGCTGTGGAGTCTGGCCCAGCTTACAATCAAATGTGCTGCAAGAATGGTTTATGTGAGTTAATTTTTTTATCATACTAACCTCTTTTTTGCGAACGAGGTCGTGTTTTCCCGAAACGTATTCGAAATGATTAGTAGTGAAAATGTGACAATTTTCCATGAGTTGGTAGCAAATGCACCACATATAGAGTATAGTATCCTGCGTCGCTGTTGAGCACTTGGGCGATAGTGTAAAGTATGATACGATATCTGATGAATGATGTGTAATCTCACTGTTATGGTTCTGCCTAGGCTTACGGTTTAAACTCACCTTGAAGTTCGTAGTTAGCCTTTCTTGCGTTCACATGCTATGATGCATTCGCTGTATCGTTACATTGCCTTCGCCCTGGGACCACTCTGGCGCCCTCACTCCCTCAATGTACTCTCTGCGCCACTTTCCCACACTCACTGTCTGTACTTTCTTGGGATCTTGATCTCTAGTTTCGAGTAAGATCGTTATTCGACTATTCTGATCGACTCGAGTGCGGCTGCATCGGATTTTACTACTGAAGCTTAAGTTAACACATTCGCGACCTTACGCTTTTGGCATAGTGTGTCACGTGGGACACACGCGCTTTTGCACAAGTAGGACCCGTGTTCAACCGCTTGAGCACGTGGTCCCACGTGGTAAGAATTTTTCCTCTGCTGCATAGTACTCCGAAAATGCGCGAATTTGAGACAAACCAAAACGCGAATATGCACGAGCTTGAAGCTAGTTGAAGAAGTTCGCCTGCACAAGAGGTAGTAAGTAAGTAAGTAAATCTTCATATAAATTGTCCTTTTACTTGTCCGTTTCAACCACGCATTGAAGAAGTACGAGAGGATATCTGCTCTGCCCATCGCGTGTATAGATTACTTGAGCATTTGTATAGGAGTTTGCTCATTAAGATTGCTTCACAAAAATATAACTGTGAGAAAGGCGTGCTCACCCGGTTGAGCACGCGGTCCCACACGTCGCACCACGCGTGCTCAACCGGTTGAGCACATTGTCGCGAATGTGTTAATGAACCAGTGAGTAAATTCACTGTTTTATTCAGGATAAGGGGACTAAATCTCCTAGACAATCTGGACAGGTGGCGGACGCCGCCTGCACAATAGCGGTTTTGGTATAGGATGTTCTCTTGGGGAAAGTAGCCCGAGAGAAAATAGAGAGAGAAAGAAATTGTGTGGCTGCGACCCTAGGATGTTACCATAGTCAAAAAACAGTGCAACACTGGCAACTTGTGCCATTACGACGCGTCTTAGTGACAGCTCTGAAACATTCGGCGTTTAGCGTGGGGTTGTACTGCACAAATGCTCAACTGTTGTTGAGCACGGGATAATAAATTAACCGGAATGCCAAAAATGACCGTAAAATGGTAAACGGGATACTCCGCTCATCGACAATCAGAATCGATGTCTTTGAGTGGGAGCGACGCAGAGTGCTAGGATAAACGTGGAGTATGGCAGTTTTTGTCACATTATGCGAGGTATTTCGATGAATGCTTCTATCACAATTTTCTAGTCGACTCCATACGGTGTGACACCTACCCGAGAAGAGGTCGACAAAGAGGGAATGTGCTCCATATGCCATGGAGATTTCTCATCTCCCACGAAGGTGAACTCTCATTATGAATCCTTTCCAGGATTCGCTATTAATTTCTTTCTTTCAGCTGAGTTGTTCGCACATTTTCTGTGTTTCTTGCATCGATACTTGGCTCGAGAGCGAAAACACATGTCCGATGTGCCGAGCAGTTGTGGAGAAGAAGGACAACTCTTGGAAGAGCGGTGCAACTAGCAAAGGGATCCGCCTTTGCTAAGAGGTTCTTTCGGAGATTCTCTGGTACCGTTTCTTCGTCGTCCTTTCGAGGTTCCAGTTACGCGCTTGTTTTGCTATCTGGACTAGATCCCTATGAGTGATTATATAGACACGAGAGTATAGAGTATGAGCCTCTTCTTTACGCTCTTTGTTTTGGTTTTTACGGTCTTTCATGTGATTACCTGTGTGGTTTCGTTTTGCATTCTCAGCGCTAGTCTTATGTGCTGATTCTACAGCCAAATGCTCAATATGTGAACTTTTCGGTTTTTTTTCTTTTTTTTTTGTTGGAGTACCACGCTGTGATGTTAGCATTGACGTATAGTGACCAGCTAATATCCTTCTGTGTTGTTGTTCATAATGATTTTAATGCGTTGAAAAACGCTATCCCTTTTTGTTCTCTATTGCCCTGGGTTGTAGACAGAGTGTGCCGAAAAGTCGACTGTAGGTCTCCATCCAAGCTTTAGGAATTACTGTCTAATTTCTTTCTAATTTATGTTTGGAAACTTCTGACATCGTCTTTTTCGCTTACTCTTTACACTCTGATTGCAATTTTGTGGTTATGTGATGGCTTTCGTTTAGATATGCCTAAATTCAGTGGCTAAGAGTCCAAGTTCCATTAATTGAGAGTAGTTCCTCCTGAAATCGTTTGCTTTGGCTGAAAAGCTCATTGAAAACAGCTGTATTTCCTTATCACCAGCAATTTCGAACAATCGTAGCTATTGTTTGGCCTCACCGAAGCTTTTGCTTCGATTCATATTCTACGAACAGTGATAGTTTCGTTGAAGACTTGCCTGAATGTGTTCTCTTGTGCGATTTTTTTAGCAGCTGCATCAACGTGTAATGGAGTACGTGTATGGTGTGTTGTTTTGTGTGTAGAAATCTTGTTTAATGATGAAGAAAGAATATCTCTGATAGAATTTTTGACGCTGTGAATATCTCTATATTTTTTTGTTGTTCATTCATTTAAAGAATAAATGTGCACTGATAATTCATCATATTTACACGTACATAATACAATCAAATACAGAACAATTACTCGTGGGTGTGAGATATTTAGTATCGACGATTGGAATCGCTAGTCAGTATTGATGATGCTTCGACGCATATCATCATCTTCGTAAGTGATGCCAATCATCCTGCGACAGAAGCGAAGAATAGGACGTCTGTTCACGTATACAATGGTGACGACGTTTGAAACGAACAGCAAAGCGGCCAAAATTCCGAGGACCTAAAAACCAGGCCTCATAATAAGAAATACCTTTTCTAAAGGAAATACATCCACTCTAGCACTCGTGTTGCTTCCAGTAGTGGTGATCAATCATCATAGAACATCATCACAGAATATCGCTCGTGTGCTCTGCCGCACCGCAGCACCTATGCGCATGCGTAGGTATTGGTGATGCAGCGCGGCAAAAGGGCGGTATTCTGTGATGCAAGAATGGTTGACTATCACTATATGAAGGCTTCCCAGTTACATTTAAGGAAGCTGTATTACCTAAACTACGGCAGAAACATGAATCTGCGTTAAGGAAGATATTTTTTGGAGTAGACTTCCTGATTCTCTGAGGTGGAACTTAGAAGATGTTGGTACCGCATAATCGGGGTGTCCACAATGTCCATGGAAGTAAAATCCCACCGTATTTTTTGAGTTTTTCATAAGTGAAGGCATATCTACAATACAAGGATAAAATTTCGTAGTAATAGTGGGAACGCTTGCATGAGTTATTGTACATAATGCCATACGACATTTCATTAAACCGTCAAATCAAGCATCATAGGTGAGAATCTGAATAACTGACATACTCCAGAGCAGCAATTTTCATGAAGAAACTCCTATTTTTGCAAATGGACTGGTCCAGATTTTTTTTCGATGTTTCTGAAAACTAGCATGTACACGCGCCACCAGAAAGCCGTATTACAAGATTCCAGATAACAGGAATGAAAGCGGTGCCTAGTCTTAGACAGACTGTTCCACCTGGGAATAGAGAAAAACACTGGGAAAAAGTGACTTGGAAAAGTGTGTCGTATGCGGAGAGACAGATGAGAAAGGTAGACAGTGGGCATCGACTCAACTACCTCTGCTTCTGAAACAAACTATGCCCTACGAGTTGATCAGCCAAATCTTCTCAGTAAACAGGGATGATCGAAGGCCACATTCAAAGCTCTGAAGTCGGAACTCGGGAGTTAGAAGCTTCAAAAACGCCGGGATATCGAAGGTGCCGGGATGCCAGAAGTACCGTACATGGCGCCCAAAAAGCATATTGATATGCAGAGAATTGGAAATATGTAATGCCAATTATGCATCGTAAATTATTAAGAAATCAGTTAGAACTGCCCAAACAAAACTAGAAATGCCATTGCTTGACCGATGTATGTACAGTCCTTCTCAAAAAGATAGACTGATTGCGCGTCTGCACCATCGCGGCGGGGCCTGAACGAGGGAGGCAGAGAGAGCATGCTTCAAATGAGAGGATCGAGTAGGTCCCACCGCGATGGTGCAGTCGCAACACTAAGAAACCGCACGCGCAATCCGTCTATCTTTTTGAGAAGGACTGTATGTATGTACAGAGGATGAGTGGTCATCCCATCTGGAGTAAGCACAGTCTACATGATAGCTACCATGGCGATCGCAGCTTATGTAAAAAGACTGTTATCCCCTGTTCGCACAATTTTTTACCCTTTCGGAAGTTGGTGGCGCAAAAACACCATGATATCGGAAATTGGAGTTCCGGAAGTCCGTTCATTACTGAATGTAAGCTAGCCATAGCAGATGACCAGATGACTGTTCTGGAATAGTGCATATTCGCAGTACACTTCATCTCTGATGCGCGGTATTCTGTGAATGCTTCATTCAGGACTGGGATCTCAGAGTCTCTTAGCTAAGAATATTTTTAAAAAATAATTTATATGTACGTATGCACGATCTTCGTTACATATGTGCACGTGCAGCCCACTTGAAATGGGTCTTCCCATCAACATCGACTGCTGGCAAAGTGCAGCAGTTTGCAGGAAAGAATGGAGGACTCCAACATAACAAGTTAACATGGAAAACTCACAAGCGAAACAGTGTGGCACGCTCGTATTTTCTGTCCACAATGTTTGGTTGTGAGATCGTCACCCAACCATGAGGTGAGCATTCTGAAGTCTTTCTATACAGGAGAGTTTCACAAAGAGCAACATTTAGGAGAAAGGAAAGAAGAAAATCGAAATAAGCTCTCGCAGTGTGCGCTTCATCAAAATCCTGTGCAAAAGAACATACAGGAATGAAGACATCAAAAGGCAAAGCACAGTTAGTTGATTAGTCAGCGTACGGCACGATTTGACAACAGCTGTGGCCAGTGAGTCAGCGCTGGTATCCCGCCACACAAAGTGCGAATATAAATAATACAATTGAAGAAGTCGCGGCTCAATACCGAGAACGACTTCCTAAAATGCACTGGAAGCTTCTAAAATCCAGCGAAAAGTTTCTCCACAGAGATACTCAAAGCACTAGATCTCTCGAATAAAAAAAGGAACAGAAAACCAAGGCGACACGCAAAGCACAATTCTTGCTAAGAAATGCCTGGAATACGTACTGACACTTGAGCAGGGATGTGCGGAAGTAAAATTTCAAATCCCGTAAAACGGAAAACGGAAAACGGAAGGCCAAAAATGGGCGGAAAACGGAAAACGGAAAATTTTGCCCAAGCATAGCTTTGTGGCCAAAAGTTCCCTCCAACTTTGGATTCCTTATGAACCTTCTTGGCCAGCATAGTTGGTGTTTCTTTGAAGTAATTCCTAGTGGGAAATAAAGGAATAATAAGCTCAGATACCCAAAAGTGCAGAACAACTGAAAACAAGCATAACACAACACACTGTTTAGCAATCACTTCATCATGCGTTGTTTGACAAACACTGAATCATACCAACATTTTCAGGAGGTCGCGATGAAGGACCTCCTAGCGACAACATGAACAAGAACATCTTCAGATTTAAGAAAAACAGCTTCGAAAGCTTTCCAAATACAGGCACTGTAAGATGAGTCTCAGCATCTTCAAAAAAAAGGAGATTTCAACAAGAGATCATTTCTTAAGAAACTCTAAAGAAACTCCTAGAACCCAAGAATCAGAACATTATGGTGTAAAAAGAGTAATTGTTAGTAAGTAGTAATTAAGTTAAGTTGTTGTGAACTCGCGTACAATGCGCGTTGAAATACGTGATTCCTGTCTAGAGTAGGGAAACACGCCGAAAGCAAAGGTTCCCCTCTCTCTATAATTTTCCGGGATTTTCCGTTTTCCGGGCCAAAAACCCGTAAAACGGAAAACGTAAAACGGAAGGCCAAAAACGTACGGAAAACGGAAAACGGAAAATTCCGCACACCCCTGCACTTGAGTCACAAAGAAATGTAAAGAGCCTGCGCCGCGTTGAATGATGGCAGCTGCGTTTTTGGCGTCGCAACCCGCGTATACGCGATGACTTCTGTGCACTTTCCACTAACTGGAAAAGTACTCTGCAACGATGTGAAGATTCAAAAATTTTGAAATCGGAAATTGAGTCAACTTGAGGGGTTCATGAGTTCTTCGGCTCGTTGTTCTACAGCAAGGGGAACAGCGACCAGCCCCACACAGGGTTGTCCAAAATTACGTAGAGAAGGTTGCTAGGCGCGTTCCTCGATTTAATTCGAGTATTGGCACTTTACATCCAATCTTTTGCTGTTCATCTGTTCAATTGTACAGCTTCTCCCAAAACAATACCTAGCACTATGAATTTTAGAAACAAGTAGGTCGTCAGTCAAGATTTCTTCCATCACTTAATTGTAAAAGTTGAGCCAAAGTAGAGTAGCAAAGAGAAGTGCACCCAGAAAAAAATTCTACAGTGAACTCTAAACGGCCGTAGACAAACGGCAAGACCGCGGCGCGGCGTTATTGGGGAGAGACAACCAGAGCGAGCATGCAGAGCTCCTGTGTCTCTGCCCAAGAACGCCGCGCCGCGGTCCCAACCCTTGTCTACGGCCGTTTGGAGTCCACAGTACATGTTGTTTGAAACATTGTCGTAGGATCTATGTCTACTGTCCCAGAACTAATAAAATGCAACCGTTCTCCTCAAGGTACCATCCGTCAGTTTCGATAGAGGCCCCAAGACGCTGAGTGAAGTCGATGCCAGAGGCGTGCAAGTGGTTAAGGTTCATCTCATCCAATATTTTTAAAGTGCTTCCCCAACTAATTCACATTTCGGGGAAGGTATGACAAGCCCAGGCTACGGGTATCAGAGAAGCGTACTAATCTCACTGATTGAGATCAAAGCAACTGGGTGGCCGCTCGATAAATCCCATAGTGCCCAAAATATATTTCTGGCCCGGTGTTGAACCAAACGTGACTTGCGGGCCGAAGCATTATTGCGTTGAAACACTGCAGAAGGAAATTCCAAATAGGTTTGAGTTTAGGAGAAAACATGTATCCCTGGATGAAAAAAGGGTATTGTTACCGTCTTTTTTGGTCCACGCTGTAAGGGTCACTTACCAGTACATCGAAGAGCACAAGGTAACATAAGAACTTCAACGTGAATGTGAATGACCACCTACTATGGTTATGAGATCCAAGATTTGGTGCGAATATGCCGATATATGTACGACACGGTTGAACCCATGTACTATACTTTGGACAATAAAAATCGAATAATTTTGTTTCTTTAATAACAATCTAGGAAACAATTCGAACATCTAGATATTCGAGAGTGAGGAGGCCCTAGTGCTCTTCTTCTCATTCGCGCAGCACTGTATTGGTCTCCCATGTTGGGACATCCCAATTTTCGATTTATTCGAAATCGAATATTTTTGCTTTCGAATATCGAATATTTCGAATAAATGGAAAATTCTAATTTTCTAACATTAGAGACCACTGTGATGTTGTAGGAAAGACAAGAAGAGCTTTGGGGCTTTCTCATTTTCAAATATCAGGAAGTTTAAATTGTTTCCTGAAATGTTATTAAAGTTATAAAAATTATTCGATTTTTATTCGGTCCAAAGTATACCATGTACATAACTTCAGAAAAATAGGGTGTGGAGCGTTATACATATGTAACTGCAGAGGGCGGCGCCCCCGAGCTCTGCGATTGGCCGTTTGCGCGAATTGACCAATCACAGAGGTCGACTGCGCCGCTATCTCTAGGGATGACGCCCCATACCCAGAAAAATATACCGCAAATATGGCAGGACTTTTCAAACAAACCATCAGTACCTCAAAGTTAGAGGATGTTTCTTACGTAGAGCATTGATAATGGTTCCATCAGTGGAAAACAACCTTTCACAGCAAGAAGACGTCGCGGAAGCAGAAAGGGACACCAAGACCTTTATTTTCCACAAAAGCAGACTTGGTTGCATCGATTCCGCCGCTTTTTGGAAGAGTTATAGGCTCTTTTCTTCCAGTTTACTATTTTTTCTATTTTCTGAGGCAAACGTGCGGGAAACGTAAAACGGAAGGCCAGGATATCGGTGAAATGGGAAGTGGAGAATTAGGCACACCGTTAATCAGGATACCCTTACTTGTAGGTTCTCGATACTACTTAACCTTACATTCCCCATAGACTAATTTGAACAACCAGTCCATTTTCTTCACCTTAGGTTTTAAATAAGTACTCTTATTAAAATTAGTTAAATATCCTGAACTCTGTCAAAAATTCTGCCTGGCGGCGAGATCGAACCTTTGGGCTCGGCGAGATGTCAGTACACGTTCAACGCTTGGTGGCCCAGCCAAGTCTTTCCAGGATACTGCACATCAATGTAAAAACTTGCCCTATATCTGATGGTCTCATCTTCATCACAGCATATTCGTCCAAATTGAGGAGGACTGATTTTAGATTTCGAGGATCTATTCATTATTATGGAATTTTTTCCATCCTCATGCTCGACCCTCATGATGGGGTAGGCACAGAGCTCACCAACCGAGTTTTATTCTCCGTGGTTCAGTTAACTCAAGAGATGAAACGCAAACAAAAAATACATACTCTTTATTCTAGTAAGAATAATCATATTGACATTATTTGCTCAGACTCCTGTATTTTTGGTTGACATCACACTTTTCAACACTATGATTAGCCTAGAGAAATATCACTAATTGCTAGTATAAACCGGCAAACGTGCCAGCAAATCTACATGTACAATGTAAGTGTGCATGAAAACCATGTGGAATGGACGAAGATGGCATGAAAGTCTCGCAATACTATACACATTCATGCTATCACAACGGACTCAAACAATAAAGTAATCGAAATGAGAAGAGAAAAAAAAAGAAGTGAGAACCATATAGTAGGTCTGGTACTTAAGTATGGACATGTACCGCTAACAGTTAGGTCAAATCATATTCATCATATTCAGTCTTCGAGATTCCTGAATGCGTTCTGCATAGCTTCCAACAGGTCATCATAATCCTTCTTGATCTTCTCCTCACCATCCTTGACGGGGTCCTGAAATTAGCCATTATTGTTATTGAAATGATTCGCACAAGAAATAAGGACAAACCTTGAACTTCATTGAGGAAAGTTGGTACAAGAGGTCACCCATGTGGTCTCTGATGATAGCCCAAGTTACTTTATTTTCGGATTGAGCAGTGGATTCAACAGCATGGCGGGCCAGATCGTAGAAAGCGATCCTGAATTTCGAGTTGAGAATCCCTTTTACATTCAAAGAAGGCAAGAACGAACAGCTGCATCAGACAAAGACGTTTAGAGAAGTTGCTACATAGCAACCACAATCTAGTTTTTTATTGCATTTTAAATCGACAAATACTCAAGAGCAAACTCCACTTCTCATTGCATATTAGGTTTCTTTTACGTCATATGCGCCAGCTTGTAATTAAAGTACAAAGGAGAAAATGTATCAAACAGCGACAAATGCTGTAGATGAAAAAGAAAACACTTTAGTGGGTTATGTAAGCAAGCAGGGTAGGAGTTAAAAATTGCTAATATTATCACTAATATAATTTTCTCATTAGTAGCAGCACGTCATTTTTCGTTGAAAATCCAGCCCACTCCAAAAAAGAAAATTCATTCTCTGAATAACGGGAACTCCTGACTAAAAAAACAACATAAAGGTTAGCGAATCATAGCCGGCCAACTGGTAATTCTACAGCGGTGGTATTCAGGCAAATTCTAGAAGATGCTCTTCAAAACATGTACACTCCAGAAGCTTCGAGAGTCTTCGAGTAAGAAACTCCAAGTCGGGTCATACGAGGAAAACGACTCTCAAGCAAAACCCGTCTGAAAATCGCTTAAATCGCGCGTTTTCAAGATTATCAAGCTAATGATGTCGCTTGGATTTCGAATATTTCGAATACACCTACACTCGATCATCACTTCATAAATCCGAATATACTTCGCATACGTTCGTACAACCCTCCTCGTATGGTTATCTTGGAAATTAAACAGGGACCGCCTGTATAAAATCACCAGGGCGAGCTAATCGAAGGTAGTCGATCCTTAGGGTGTGTATCATCGTGATGGAAAAGGGGGAGGAACCAGGCGACTCTGACTGGCGCATTCGGACCTCCCGTCACGCCCACCTGTTTGACTCGTACGTCGCTAAGCATAAATAGACCATGCATTATGGGACTGACGCCTTTAGATCAAACAGATGGGCGTGACGGGCAGCCTGAGTGTGCCAATCAGAAACGCCTGGGTACGCCACCTTTTTCCTCACTATGATACACACCCTGATCCTTAACACATGACGGACAATACGACCCACCGGCGGGTCGTATCTGTTTTAATCCCTTTTGTTTACCCGAAATTGCCCAAATGTTTTCCCATACGAGTTGTTCGACATGCGGATCACGGAAACACTATTCATTTTGTACTGTAATGCAGTTCTGTAGGATCACTGTAGGCAAAGGCACTGCAAACGTATTTTTCGCGAAATGTAGTGAAACTATGCAGAGTAGGGTTACATTAAATTTCGTACACGAAAATGGCATTAGTTTTATACCGAAGGCATTTATACGGTGAACTCCAAACGATCGTAGAGAAGGTCCGAGATCGTGGTGCGGTTTTCCTCCGTGTCTCTGCCCAGCAGGCCCGCTGTCTCGACGCCGCCGACAACCAGAGTGCTCGCGCCGCGGTCCCGGCCTTTGTCTACGACCGTTTAGAGTTCACTGTATATGGTTACTGTGGGCATAGTGTAAATAATGCCTTTCTCCTAAAACCTACCAAAACTTCACAGAGAAGGATTATTTCAAATGCTGATCACAGCATCTAATTTGCACCACAACACATAGTTGGAAGGCTATGAGGCAAAGTCAGTCCAGTGTGTGGTAATACTCGCTATTCCGACTGGTACTGTACACGTACCGTAACTCCTCAAAAGCCCGTCTGGGTACAAAATCGATGCTTTTTCGTGATAAGCAGGTGAAATAATCCTGGTTGCGGCGCTTTGCCAGATCCTGAGGGGGGGGGCTATCTACAGTCGTTACAGTATAAGTACCGTAACCCTAGAGAAACGCTTCAAGATGCAAAACAGACTCCATGTTCTTAATCAGCACACCAAGTACACCTTTTTTTAAACAGCTACCTCTTTGAAAATAGAGCACAAATTCGCATCGGTCCAAGGTGAGCCAAAACGGAAAACGTGCATTGTCGTCAGTATGCTAAACTCACATATTCTTCAACATTCCTACGGTTTTGTAGAATGGACAGAATCGATCATATGGGGTGTAACCGTTTTGCTGGAGGAAATCGTCCTGAAACAATAAAAATTAATTTCCCTCATTTTTTCAAACTTATAGTAACTGTACCTTGATGAGCTTAGCAACTTCGAGGGTGATTTTGTCAGATTCTGCGAGCGAGGCTTTACCGACCAACTGCACAATTTCGGAAAGATCTTCCTCTTCCTAGAAAATTGAGAAATGCATTTTTACGTTCTTTAGCTGCTTTATCCACTGGATTAATAAGCAACCTGAAGAATCTCCTTGCACTTCGTTCGTAGGGCGATGAATTCGGGATAGCTCTTCTCGTAGAAATCTTCCAGGGCACGCATGTATTTACTGAAATAGGTCAGTGACTTTATAACTAATGGGAAAATACTTCTACAGGGCTAGGATTCATTAAAGGAAGACTAGACGGAACCAGGTTAACGAACCAATTTTTGCGTCCTGCGCCTCCTAACTTTGAGTAGTCTATAGGATAACCAATCCCGCGCTAACCATCGTTGGCTTCCGTGGTTAGTGTTTCATGAATCCCAATCCAGTTTGTTTATCATGTTCAACATAAGTAATTATGTCCTCTTTCTTTATTAATCGCACAGCTGGGCTATTGAGACAGCGCGTGCGAGTAGCGAGGAGGTGAGTAGCCTTAGCAACGGTCGTTGAGGGTAAGGCGGTCAATTCGGTCATGTGCTGCTGACTCGGGTACATCAAATCCGGGCGGGCGTACGATTCCCCTTCCGTCCAAGCAATCGCAATACACCCTTCAACACGGCAAGCTGCCCTCATCCAGCGACAACATCCCTCCACCAGCCGAGACGCCGACGTACCTAAGGCCAATTACTCCGATTCACTGTCATACATAGTGGAAAAATATCAGCTCGCTCATTTTCTCATCGATTCGCCTCAAGGGCGACCTGACTACACCGGCATGGATATTTCACGCGATCTGAGCGGCCTCGACAATCGTGCAGGTCTCACGAACCTCAGCTCCACATGTTTTGTCGCCCCCAAAGCCACCGGCATCGTGTCGCTGATTCTACAATTCGCTTTACTAGTCGTCAGTGTTCTAGTCGCTTTATTCTTCTTCTACCATGTTGGTGGTTACGAGTACATGAACTGGAATGAGAACTCCACCATCCTCGAGCCAATTACCCACTCGAGACCACTGGACAGCTCCGCTCTGGGACCATCAGGAGCAACCTTAGTGAGTTTCTAAACAACCATGTGCCAGAAATAATCGTTTTAGTGTCTGTAGACGTGCTTAAGCGGGATGAACTAGTTTCGAGCACCAAACTAACAGAAAATATTTGAGTCTGAACCACTCAACTCAACAAAAGCAGAGGGAAAAGAGGTTGCTGCCATGGAGGCAACTGTATCCAAGCTTGAAGTCGGAACCAATACGAGCAGCCTTCTCAGTATTGAACAAGTGCCAAACACTACTATCTACTTGGAATTTGTGGTGTGGTTTGTGTGATTCGAGAAAAAAAGTTATCCCAAATAAATGAGGTTATGTATCGTTTTCAGGATGCTAGGCTGGATTTGCTTGAGCTCATCCGAATTTCGACGCTGGTGTATGTTGGTGCTTGTATTCTATGGTTGATTTCTATTGCTCTGTTGCTGCTTTCGATCAAATTCGAAGTATTGGACATGGTTACCATCAATGCCATTTTTCTGACAATCGCTGTGATGTATGCATTCGTACATGCCCTATTCATTGCGGTACTGCTGTACTATCAGGTGAGCTTTTTCTCTCGAATATTTAACGGACGATCCTAAGAACAGGATGATTGTCAATCGTAAAGAAATCATCAGAGCTGTCTGAGGTACAGTAGGCGTCGATGGTAGTGGCATCTTTGCCGCCTGAAAAAGCACGCGGCGCGACCGTGCCGCTCACGATGCAATCGTCGCCGCGGTGGCGAATCTAGGTTTTCTTGATAGCTGTTCATCACATTTAATAGTAACTAAAAAGAAAAATAACTGACTATCAAGAATACCCCATAATTTAATACCCCGGAAAGGATTCCTGCTCGAGCGGTGCGGTCGCACCACGTGCTTTTCGAAGCCGCAGACGGGTCACCGCCATCGACTTCCACTGCAGAAAAGATAGTATGCAATACATAAAAAAATTTTGTGCAAGCTATCGACCCTTCCATAAGAAATTTTACGAGTTGTCTTCTTCTACCACCACTTGCGCCCAAAACACAAGGATGAAGTAGGAAAATATGGTCCACGTCACTAGATAAGACAATTGGCCAGACATTAGAGAGAAAAGGCGGGAGAGAGAGATAGCGCGCTGCATTCAGAGACGCAGGCGAGAAAGGCCGGAATCATTCGCAAATACCCAAATACCGGCGTTTTTTTTTTTTTGAGAGAGAGAGAAAGCGATGAAGGAGAAGATGAAAAAAATAGAAGTAAAACCAATAGATGTGTAGAGGTATTGCCGTAATTTTCTAGAAATGTAGCACAAAGTTCGTGAAGGGAACTGACTCAATAACAGATCTAAACTTCTACCGAAAGAGGGAATTAGTCTAATCTTCACCCTCTCACAAGCTTAAACCTCATCGGAATTATGCAGCACCAAAGATTTGCCAAAGTCCGGGAAAATCAAAGAACATGAAGCCATCAACACTAAATAAACTAGATGTTTTCTTAGTAAGCGAACAGAAGTGTCCCATTTGTTCTGTAACAACTAACTTTTTTTTATTTCAGCGAGACCTATCCTGGCGAACTATGGCCATTGTCATCGGTTCCGTAGTGATTCTTGTCTGCACAACAATCCTAGGTGGTGTTGCCTTGGCGCTGGTAATTGGCTGGTATAAGTACATCGTCTATATGAACGACAATGAGAAGGTAGGCGAAATTCAATATTTTTTCTCATTCTGCGTGAGAAGCCTACAATCGTGGATGACTTGTGCAACGGATGTCACATTAATCCTCTTAAATTACCATTCTAGTGCTTCTGTTTACATTCGATCGTCAGCCTGATTAAGCGAAGAAAGCGAACGCCTCAACAAGCCGCTCAGGAATATGCCATGCCCAACGCTACAAGGCATAATGATCTTCCCTATGGAGAAGAGCCAGCAGTGAACAATTTCACTGCTTTTTAAGATTGTAGTACGAGGAGTAGGAGGAATAGTAAGAGTACATATCGTTCAAAAACGCAAGTCAATCTAAGCCTATTACGTGATCTGCTGCTCAATCATTGTATGAGATGAGATAGACTTTCATAAATCAGCCAAAAAGGAAGTAACGCCAAATAGTAATTAAGGTTAAGTTATGTGAACTAATAAAGTTTTGAAGAAGGATCCTACTGATTACCACACACGCTACCTTTCGTTAAATTATCCGAAACCATGTTATAGTGTGGTCCGTACGCGACAATAGCTCAGCATTTGTGCATAAAATGGTGACATGGACGTCCTTTGCGCTACACGCAAGAATGCCACATTTGTTAACACGGCGCATCGTATTTTGTGACGCCGCACGCGCATGGTTTTTGTTCCACGCTGTTTTTGTCGTTGTGGTGTGCACACATCGCTACAACAGCCCTTTTAACATTTAATCTACTTTGACTTAGTATTACCTATTTCCCCTGGGATGCGCTTCCACCACTGCAATGTTTTTGGATTACGGTAACATGTCTGGACCGCAATATTACGTCATAGCCACAGAATATCTCTTTTCCTCTAGTTTCTACAGGACTACTGTCCCTGGTGAAACACATTATATCAAAAGAAAAGTGTCAATGAGCGAGACTCGGAGATGGAGCCATGGAAGCCCCAGTATTCGAATCCCAACTTTTTATCGTAGCAAGGTTGTAATAGTAAGGCATTTAGAGAAGTGAGGATCGGAAGCGATATTAGAAGAGCTTAACGTGGGCAAAACCGAATTAAAATTTATACCCGTCAAGTAGAATTACAAGGGCAAAAACTAGTAAAATCATCACTATTTTGTACAAACTTCAGGATTTCTCTCCACAGGAAATGAAGCATTATATAAATATTTAACAAACCTGTAAGAGATCAACCAGTTGATCGATGGGAAGTGCTTCCTTTGGGCCAGTTTCTTATCCAAACCCCAGAACACCTGTACAATACCAAGAGTGGCGGATGTGACAGGATCGGCGAAATCTCCACCAGGAGGTGATACGCTAAACATCAGCGCTTATTTTTAGGATATTAACATGAAATGCAAGATATAAAAACTGAAAACTCACGCTCCGACAATTGTGACTGATCCTTCACGTTCTGGATTTCCGAGGCATTTCACTTTACCGGCACGCTCGTAGAAGGACGCCAAACGGGCGGCAAGATAAGCGGGATAACCGGAATCGGCAGGCATTTCTCCCAGACGTCCTGAAAAGATACAATCATGATAGAATTCAATGACAAAAAGGTAGTCTTGATTATACACACAGTACTTACCGGAAATCTCACGAAGAGCCTCAGCCCAACGAGATGTTGAGTCAGCCATCATAGCCACGTTCAAACCCATATCACGGAAGTACTCAGCCAGAGTAATACCTATGCGGAACGGAATACACTTATTCAAAAGAATATATAACTGGAAATCTAAGTATACCAGTGTAAATGGAAGCTTCTCGAGCAGCTACAGGCATGTTCGATGTGTTGGCGACGAGAGCGGTACGCTTCATGATGGAAGTGGTGACACCATCGACTTCCATGGTAAGTTCTGGGAAATCACGAAGTACCTGAACGTAGCAGAATCTTTGAAAACTGGTAAAATGAAGGTACATTTCGTAATATTAAAATAGGTAGGAGGTAAGGATGGATAAACTGTGGCAAAATCTAACCTCAGACATTTCGTTACCACGTTCGCCGCATCCTACGTAGATAATGGCATCAGAGTTGGAGTATTTGGACAAGGATTGTGAAATCACAGTCTTTCCACAACCGAATGCACCTTTAATGTACATTTTTGAATAAAACGAAAAAAAAACACATTCATACTCAGGAGCTATAAACAATCAGTGTAAAAGACAAAGTATGAACAACTAAGCTACTCAAATAAACAATAAACAAATGAACAACTGATGTTAATAAAAAGAACGAACCAGGGATAGCGGTGGTTCCTCCCTGGACACATGGGAAGAGAGCGTCAAGGACTCGTTGTCCACAGAGAAGTGGGTTATTAGCGGCCAGCTAAAGAATATGCCAAATAAGGAAGTGAAAACTCAAGGTAAAGTCGAGTAAAATTATGATTAGGAATACCTTCTCTGCGCATGGGCGAGGGTTACGTACAGGCCAGATTTGGAGCATAGTGAACTTCTCTTTTTGTCCAGCAAATTCAACCTCGAGAAGAACATCCTAAAAAAGAGAAAGTTAGGAGCGAAATGAAATGAAAATAAGTACTAAAGGAAGGAATGGATTGTACTAGCATTCAGGAATATAGTCTGTTTCAAACGCGACGATAGTTGAGTATCTGCGCGAATTTCCTTTTTTTTCTCTTCACCCTCTCCAGTTCCTGAGCATTTTCCCCCATATTTTTCCCGTCTGCCATTTCTATGACTATCGTCGCCAGTGAAACGTACTATAGCTGAATGGATTGCTCACCTCTACTGTGTATTGTCCTGATGGTGCGGCATAAGTAACTGTACCACATGCGTTTGGAGGAAGCATGATCTTGTGCTTGATGAGCAAATTCTCATGCACGGATCCGATTTCGTCACCACCTTCAAATCACCAACATTAATTCTACATCTTAATCAGATATAATCAGCACCAACATCATTCGTTAAATATTTTCAAAGAAAAGCAGAGGTGAAACAGTGGATATGACAATAGACTGGAGCAGTGCTCGAGCAGTAATCATTGGAAAATCATGATAAAACGAAATGCAATTAAAAGAAACTAAACAAACATACCAGTAACGTGGGCTCCAACGAAGATGTTCTTACTGACGGTGAAGTCCCAGCGAGAATCACGCGAAAGGGCCTTGGTGGATACTCCTAAACGAAGGGGAATAAGAAAGGATGGAAGAGATTTATCAGAACAGAAACACATCATAAATACCCGATGCAAGAACGAAAGAATTCCTAAATCCAAAATGTAAAGGAGGTCAATGCAAGAGCCCCAAAGGATCCCTCGTAATCATACTTTTCCAAAGGTGTCTTCCAGAAATTTGCTGACACTTAGAGAAACATATTCCTTACCAAGAGGTGCTCAAATCTTTAGATACAGTTGCGTTATACTTTGGAACAGAAGATGACAACCAACATACTGTTTCGCGAAATCCAGAAAGAAAAAAGTGTATGAAGAAAATGTTCAAACCTTTAGGAATGTAGATGGACTGTGTCATATCCGCAATATCCTTCAGCGGACGTTGGATACCGTCGAAAATGGAACCCATAATACCAGGTCCAAGTTCAACAGAGAGTGGCTTTCCGGTACGCAACACAGGATCTCCGATGGTGACAGCAGCTATAACAATGAAATTTTGAATCTTTGCGAGGATTTCTCCTGAACTTATTCAACAAATACTAATGTACTAAACGCCTTATTCTAACCCTCGAAATACGAAGTAACCTTGACCTAGTGGTTGTAGTTTGTCTCAAAAGTTATGCACTATAACAAAGGCTGAGGCTTATTTTTCTGCAATTTTCTGGACCTCCACTGCATTCTCAACTTGTAATCTAAAATCTGAAGCATTGTTAGTTGTACTTAGGTTTGATTCTGGCTTGTGTAATCCAGTCAAACTTTGTTTCCGAGATTACAAATAGAAGGGAGCAGATTTAGTAGAAGGTTCCTTCCACTGTCGAACTAGGTAGGTTCTTGGCATCAAAACAAAACTCTTCTCCCCTTCACCTTAAAGTCCTCAAATTTTCAATGTAGCCCTGGTTTTTTGCACGTCAAGGACAATTTTGCCTTCATTATAGAAAGAAAGATCCCTTCCTGATAAAGATATTCGGTGCCACCGGTTCGAGAAAACGAGACGATGGATTCAATGCAGTACTTTTCTGGAAGACTACCCCATCCTCGCGCGAAGAAACGAGGAAAAATCGGTGCGAAAAACCATGCCACCACGACCACAGGTCAGTCAAGTTATCTCAAATGTACTAAAAATTTCTCGATTCGAAGATTTGAAAAGAGAGCTCTTGGAATCACTTGAACGTATCCTATCTCGTTTCTGTTTTACCAATCTGCCACATGGCAGGCTTCCAAGATGAGGTAATTCTTGCCAGTTGTTATAAGCGAAACATGTTTTGACACGCTTCCAGTTACTGATAGCGCACAATTTCCATGATCTGATTTGAGACAAAATGTGCCCTGTATAGCTACACTCAAAACATTGAATTGCTCTAATTTTGGAACAGACAGTACTTCAGTAACAGTTGAATGCACTTCAATCTGAGGCCTAAATACTAACCACTGGGTAATAAGACTTTGATCTACGCTGAATTTTGCTTTGAGAACTGCAACCATCCTCTTGTATCAATTTGTTAGGACAATTTCAATGATGACGTGATTACTTCCTCCAGGTATCGGAACGTGTCCGCGAGAAGGCGAGAGAGTGCGCGCTCGGCGGAGACGCAGACATGCGACGAGGCAAAAGACCGAATCGCGACCGCGCGGCGACGTCGATTCTTGGTCGCACGTGTCACAAATACAAAGATGGGCAAAGTTGCAGAGACTAATATGGAAATGTCTGGAAATTTTCGAGGAGAGAAAACAGTAATATGGATCTCGCATGCTCACTATCTCAACTATAGGTTATTTCTCGTAACTCCAAGAAATTCAGAATTTCCGATAAAACAAGGAAAAAATGATTGATTCAAAATGAAATGGGAAGAAGTGTGACCCACATGTCTCTTCGTATACTTGGATAGTAGCGAAGTCACCCTCCAGACGGATAATCTCTCCTACCAGTTCGCCGTGACCCACACGGACGAGCTCGTACATAGCAGATCCAGCCATCTTCTCGGCTGTCACCACTGAAAGTTACAACATTTTATGGCTATTACACGATGGAAACTCTGGAACTGGGAACAAATGGTGAGAAATGGCTCAATATACAGCGATGCCCCCAGGAAGTGGCACAGAAATCCGTGCATAATTTTACTGCTTTACATGTACAGAAAAGGAAAGTAAGTAAACTTACCAGGTCCGGATACTCCATACACGAAACCATAGGTGGCTTCCCTCTCAGATGCGTCGCGAGTACTCGGAGCCATCTAAAAATGCAGGAAATAGGTGTTCGAATTAGAGTTAGACTGCAAAAACGAAGATCCGAACCAGAGTAAAAAGAAAAGCACGGAAATATTGGAATTTTTAGAAACATATGAAGCAACTAGAAAGGAAAATAGTAAAATATGATGCGAAGGAAACGAGATTTATATCGTATTGAAGTGGAAAAAGCAGAAAAAGAACAAATATTCCACTTGAAATGCAGCCAAACCGCAAATAGCACACTTCATGGAATTTTTAAACACTATCAGCATACTAGTAAACATGACTGCTACTATGATAACACTGCAAACTACAGCATGAGTACATAAATAATAGTGCTTTGATTATTGCATTCAAAATCGAAGACCAATGACCATGGCCCCGACTCTTGTTTCGCTCTGGGACCTCCGTTGGCTGGACGGAAACTACGGTATTCGCTGGGCACAGCCCCACTTGCTACTCGTGATTGCTCCTCATTAAATTCATTATGGTTGTTGTGGGAGGGCCTTAATGGTTGTGATTTTTCGTATTTTAGTATATTCGTTGATGTGCCGACTTGTAACATAAAGATTGGTGATGAGATAGGGTCTTCCCTTGGACACGCGTTCATGAAATCCTGGAAATTTCTTACAGCGCTGAAAATACACGGGTTCCCATCATCCTGGAAAGTTATGGAGCTGTAGAGTTACTCCTCAAGCATTGTAAATCCTGCAAATATTGCTTATATAGCAGTATCTGCTCCCGAGCCATCTCACACATCGACAACCAAGTTACTATTCATCTAGTCAAGGATTTCATATTATCCTGATTTAATTCTCATTCTGAAATAACTATTGAAGAAAGCCTTCGGATTAAAAGGAAGTGATAATCACTTCGAAATGGCCATTAACATGGATACGGTAGAGAATTCAGAGAGAATGCCAATTTCAGATAGAAATCGAAGGTGACACGCAAATTAATGTTGATAGTCGTGATCAGCGCCTAAAACAACCCCTCTATGCAGAATTTGAGAGTTCTATGAGTTACCGTGTTTACAGTATACCTTCCGTAGCCCCACAAAAATGAGGCTACAGTACAAAATGAGTACGGTATTCGTGTTCAGCACCTCAAAAACCCTTCTAGACGAATTTTGAGCGAGAAAAAAATCCTTGAAATTTTGGGGCAGAACTAGCCGAATAGTGCCTGTTTTGGGACTAACTGTGATGCTTTCAGTGGGTCATGGTCATATAAACCGACTATTCAGTTGGACCGTAACCAATCAATTTCGGTCGATATGCATTAACATCATGCACTGGTGGCCGGTCCGATCTATCCAAAGGCGCTTGCTGGTGGGTGGTAAATGTCAAAGATCGCAGATCATCGATAACCTCGAATCAACTGTATCAGTTTGGTCGAACGATGAGAGAGAGAAAGAAAGAAAGAAAGAGAGGAAGAGAGAGAGAGAGAGAGAGAGAGAGAGAGAGAGAGAGAGAGAGAGAGAGAGCTGGAGGTTCCTCATTAGTAACTAAACTGAAAAGCCTAGTGATAAAGCTGAGCTGTAACGCTTCAATTATTGACCGGTCTTCTAAAAAAATACCTGAAGTTGTAGAAGGTGACAGGACTCGTGCGTCGTCAAATGAATGATTTGAAATTTGCAAATTTAGTACTGTCGTGTTCCGACTAAATTGTTGCTGTGAAAGTGGCGAGCTAGTTCTCCTAACCCACACAAAATGACCGCAGCAGCTACGCAGGAGGACCGCAAATCATCGTTTGGTTCTTCTGATTTCCTTTTGCGATTCTTGTAGAAATTTATCGGAGAATATGACATACAATGAACTC
Source organism: Ancylostoma ceylanicum (assembly GCA_000688135.1). Classification (NCBI taxonomy): domain Eukaryota; kingdom Metazoa; phylum Nematoda; class Chromadorea; order Rhabditida; family Ancylostomatidae; genus Ancylostoma; species Ancylostoma ceylanicum. The sequence goes on along the minus strand of JARK01001357.1, from coordinate 594,198 downwards.
CAAACGGTCGTAGACAAGGGGTGGAACCGTGCGCGGACTTCTTGGGCAGAGACACAGCTGGCTTTGCAGAGTTGTCTGCTGCTGCGTGGCACTCGAGTTGTCTGCAGCTGGCAGAAGCGGACAACCAGAGCCAGCATGCGGATCCCCTGTGTCTCTCCCCAAGATGGCCGCGCGCGGTCCCGCCCCTTGTCTACGTCCGTCTGGAGTTCACTGTAAAATAGCTTGTATGAGTGATCGTACACGCTAGCATAATTTTTCCTTTCTTTTTTTCTCTCTCTTTCGGCAAACGATTCAGAAGCAACAACGAGTTTGCTATCATTCAGCGTACGTTACCAAACTAGCCAGCTAACGTACATGTCGCAATATGTTCTGATCAGAGGTTGATGGAATTTGTTATACCCATGTTCACTGGAACATCCTTTCTTGTAACTAACAACTTCCTCGCTTCGTCTCCCTCATTTCTAACAAGGTTTAGCATTTTTATTGCATCTTAATGCACATCAAGGACTGTAACACCATGGCATCAAAATCGATCGAAAGACAAAAATGAGAACAGACTAGTAGAAATATTGAGAATAAAAACGTTTTTAAGAAAGAATCGAATTGGTCTATGCACTATATATTCGGAGGTTAATAAAATGAAGAAAGCACGTCTGTTGAAAGACAACCGTGAACCAAAAATTATGTAAAGATTCATAGATGCTTAAATTACGCTAAAACCTGTTCGTGAGAAAGACATGTAAGTAAATACAGAAAAATGCATGAAAATCAACAATTTCTAGGCAGAAAAAAGAAAAAAAAACATATTGCAGCCAGGGATGGGATCTGCTATGATGTTCTCCAATCATACTCCTACATAATATAAAGCTCCAAATGAACACCCTTATGACGAACATGTGAATACACTACATAACTTATTGCCACTCCAACGTGGCTACTGCACTCTTTCCTCGGGATTGGAAAGTTTTCGGCGATCCGCTACCCTCAGATGCCACCATGGTCGTAGTCCACAAAGTGTTGTTGTTCGCCGACTTCATCCAGGTAGTCCGGAGCGAAGCCTCTCGGATCGCATATGGCCACCCTCATGTTGTCGAGCGCTACGGCTGCGCGACTGTCAGCTCTCTCGCTATTGTGGGCCACCAAGAAGAACTGAAATGGAACTTTCACAACGATGAATTCCAAATTCTTCCCTCTTATCCCAAAATTGTGGGTGTGCACCATCTTAACGTGAAAAGGGGCGTAACCAGGCGACTATGATTGGCGTGTTATGGCCGTCCGTCACGCCCACATGCTTGAAAAGATACGGCGCTAAGCAGAAATACACTATGTATTACGGGATTGACGCCGTTCGAGTTTAAATAGGTGGGCGTGATGGGCGGCCAAAATGCGCCAATCAGAGTCGCCTGGCTACGCCCCCTTTTTCCTCACGATGATACACACCTCAAAATTGTCTAATGTCCTTCAGTTTGCTTTCATGAGTCATTTCGAAAGGATTCTGTATGAATAACCTTGACCACCCTATGCACACGAACTCATTTAGAAGTGAACTCACGTGAGTCGTTCCAGGAGGCAGCTGTACATGAACTGTATTCCATCTGTACGCGTTCTTCGACGTGACAGAGCGAAGAATCGAAGGACATCTAGTGAATGCCGCTACGCTCCGGAAAGGATTCGTGTAACGCGATCCTAGAATGAGCAACTATCCGTGTATTAATAAGTAGGCGAAGCGAACAAACCGGTGAACCTAAGCACAATCGAATAGTTGTCATTTGTGACGGTCTGAAATACTGGAAGAGAAGAACATTCAATGAACGTGTTGCATTCATTTTCGGAGATTCCAGGATGGCAATATCTCCTGGATCAAGAATCGTCGACACGAATTGACCATTTGCTGCAGCTGCAATTACAGTACATGTACGATGTAGTCTATTTTTCTTTTACAAAGGAATCGAAGTTTTCGAGGATACTACATACAGTAAACTCCAAGCAGTAGTAGACAAGGGCAGGGATCGCAGCGCGGTTTTCCTCTGTGTCTCTGCCCAGCAGGCCCTCTGCCTCGGTGCAGCAGACAACCAGAGTGCCCGCGCCGCGGTCCTGCCCTTGTCTGCGACCGTTCGGAGTCCACAGTAGCTTTTCGAAGCCAGTTTCTCGACAAGAACTGAAGACGAACTCGGCCGGACATCGGTGCCTCCAGTGAGAGGATAGCCATATCCTCTGTTCCTCAATGTCCAAGGTTTCTTTGTCAATCCATGATTCAAGTAGCTGCAAGCATTATCTGAAAGAAAAGAGATTTTCTGTTGACTCTGTGAAGTCATCTTCACTTCAATACCCACATAATTTGTAGAATAGTTTTTTCTCACTTGGAAGAGGCCTTTCAACCTATAGTGAACTCCGAACAGCCGTAGACAAGGTGCAGGAGCGCGGCGCGGCGGTCTTGGGTAGAGACGTAGGGGCTCTGCATGCTGGGCCTGGTGTCTCTGACCAAAAAACGCCGCGCCGCGGCCACGGACATTGTCTAGGGCCGTTTGGAGTTCACTGTATCTATTTGCGCCTAAAGTGTAATTTACTGTACATGTTCATAGCATGTCCTCCTCCCAGTATACTTTACAAAATACGCTTTCAAGTAAAAGTAATAGATAAATGAAAATAAATAACCAATAAAATAGGCTCTATCCCACCGGAACCCCCGATACTTCCACACACTTTCTTTAAATTTATGAATTTCAGCTTCTTAAGGTTTGATTCTGTTTATATGGTGCCTTAACGTGAACTACTTCACTATGTTGTCGCTTTTCGCACTCACCATCAAAGTTACAATTGAGGGAATCACAGTAATTTTCATGAAGTGGTTCCTCCGTGGTAGGAAGAGTAGAAGTAAGCCAGCGATATGGAGGTTTCCTGAAATGTTTGGACGTCCATGTGCGATAAGCAACGTGATAACACCAGCAGCTTACGGAGTGGTGGTCCATCGTGTGGTCCTTTCTCGTGGATAATCTGGGACTCTTGTAGTGGAGATGATACGCCTTAAATCTATTATTTCAAACACTTGCTATTCGCATCTTGGGTTTTAGAACCCTCACATTGGATATGGCTTCTTCTTTGGGTATGGTTCCTTTGTGGCTGGTTTGACAACGTGAACTGCAGGCAAGGTGATGACCCTCGGCTTTGGCCAGATCGTTTTACGCAGTCCTAATCCACGTGTAGGAGCTGCAGTTTCTTCCTCAGTTACGGTAATTTCCTCCGTAGTCGTCATGACCACAGTTGGTTCTGTAGTAGTGGATGGAGAAGGCGTTGTAGCCGTTGAAGTCTCCGGTCGCTGTCTTCTGTCTGGATGTGTACACTCGCCAATATACGCTATCTCGTCAATCACAAGGAAACGATTCTTTACTCCTTTCTCCCAGTGGGGTACGAGGTTCAGCTGAAAATTGTTTTTAATATACTCTGAAGTGTAAGATTCAGGATAAATGAGACAAAAATTACGCACGGTGAAAGGCTCTTTGATGGTTTTTGTAAGGTCGAATACGGCCAGCCGGCTTTCATGTCTTGTGCTGGCACCTTGGTCGATGCACTCCACTAGCTGACTATCGACACCTGAATTCTGCTTTAGAAAGGCTTGTGGGAGGAGGTGAGGAGGAACAAGAGGAAGGCGAAAGTGAAAGAACTTCGAGTATGCTGTTATGAACCAAGTAGGTCTCATAAGAGGTATATCAAATGGGTCTGCACTCACCATATCCAAGAATGCACACCTGAAGTACGATATCTCCATTCGACCAGTATCGAAACAGGAGCTGAAACAAATTCCGACAATATCCGGTAGAAAAAATGTTGGTGGTAAACATTCAGAACTGCTAATAAACTGTGAGACGTGAGTCCCAGTTAAGTATCGTCTACACTAGTTTGGAACAGCTATGACTTCGGTGATAGCGCCTCTACTAGGATGATAAAAGGAACTAAATGACTGGTTCAAACACCTAGCTGAGACAATTATTGTGTTACGCCGAGGATAGAACACATGTAGATGGAGATGGGAATGGTCAATAGGCTTTGGAAAACCATAACCATTCGTTAGAAGCTGAGGAAGGTGAGGGATTCGAAAAAGCTAGATACTATTTAATGTGATATCAATTTTCAGCTTGGCTGCGCACAAAAATTCATTCTTTAACCTTTTTCTATAGTAAACTATTAACTATTAACTATCAATGTTTTATAACTTTTCTTCTATTTTCAATCCCCTAGTTATTCTTCTTTTCTCAGAGATTCCTCTTCCATCTGCAGCCTAGAAATCAAGGAAGAGTAACACGTCGGCTCAGCCCCACAGATAGCTGGTAAAGCGTTAAGGTGGATTTTTTCGCAGGTTTTTCCAGACCGCAGGTCCAAATTCTAGGGGCAGACAGGGTAATTTTTTTGTCAAACCAATATTATGATATAATTATCAAATACAAATTCGAAGGGTGGAGAAGTTAAAAAAAAGTATGAGTTCATGATCCAGAGAACAACGTTCTGGAAAGATTTTAAAATTGACAAATTGCCCTGTGAAATGCTTTTTTTGGCTGCAATTTTGCCCTGGAACGCCCACATCCTTTGAATGTGGGCCATGATGAAGCAAAAAGGTGCGAGACAGGTCCACGCAATTGGTTCAATCGGACCCTGTCCCCGCCTTTCGCGGTCGTCTCGTACTCAATCGCGTGCGATTTTACCATACCGCACACGAAAAATTTGAATATGAGTGAGGACGAGTTGACACCGAAGGACGGGAAGTCACTGCCTCATTTTTCCTCATAGTGACCCACACCCGCTCCCTGCATTCTTTGGAAAACTTTGAAATAACAGGTACTACATGCACAGGAAGTGTGACGGTGTTCCACGAAAGAACAACAGAAAAGGAAAATACATAATGAAAGAAGAGGGTGCTGTTCCATGATAACGTAAGTTCTTGCAAGTTCTCAACTAATTCTGAGCTCCACCAAGGATGCGACGCCTGGCAATTTTCAGCGTTCCTCCATCCTTTGCGAGGATTTCCTGATTTTCTTCTGGATGGCGTTGTAGAAGCTTTCGGAAGGAATACGAACTCTCTTCACAATAAATAAACAAATAAATGAATAAATGAGTAAATAAATAAATAAATAAATAAATAAATAAATAAATAAATAAATAGATAGATAGATAGATAAATAAATAAATGATAAATAAGTAAATAATTACATAAAATAAATAAATAAGTAATTGAGAGAGTCATTTTGAGCAAATCGACGTCAACTACTTTTGATTCGACGCATAATCTCTGTTCAGTTCGATTAAGTACGAAAGGATTTACCAAGAGAGACTCGAAGAATTATTCCAAAATATGCCAGGACCAATACTTACATCCACAAATCATTATAGTGGCGAAATAACTCACATTTCCAGTTCAGGGAATTGACACCGTTTCTCGCAGCCAATTTAGTATTTTACATAGTTGTTCTGTATCCATATTACATAAGAGATTCCCATGATTAATTCTTTAAAACAGTTGCACAAACCTTCCCAGGGCCGGTTTGACAACGAACGGGATCGCTAGTTAACATAGCTGTTCCTTGAAGCACCAGCGCTGCTGGATAAGATGGAAGCAGAGTGGGATCCGCTACCGATTCTTCCAGGGATGGAATGGCACATGGAAAAAGTGAGATTCAAAACATTGATCTTTTTTTTTAAAATTATTCCATGTTACCTTTTTCTATAACAGCCCATCTACCAGCTTCCGCTCCCCACTGACAAGCGAACTCGTTGTTGAAGTCGCACAGCAGCTTGGCCGCCTCGGTAATGACGGTTCCTGAAATAAGCACAGGAATTCGCTCTTCATCACAATGTCTTGTGTGCCACTGTTACCTGTCCTCCTATCGAACAATGGCTTAGATTTATTGCCAAGGACCATTAACTCGAATGGGATTTCAGTGGAAAGCGTGGGCGAAGGAGGTGGAGTCCTGGAAAATCGGTTCTGACTAGTAGTAGTATTCATCCTCGCCATCCCAATTGTTTAGCTTACTTCTTCTCTATTATAGAGTTTTCAGATGAAGTCGGGTTCGTCGAGTCTACTGTCACTTCTTCTGTGGGCAGCTCCTCTGTAGTGGGTGGTAGTGTCACTGTTGCTTAAACGGGGATATATTTGGGAATAGATGGAAGACTTTGCCCTGTTATCGGAGGGAACTGACTTGCTTCGCTTGTGGATGTGGTGGTAGTTGTAGAAGTGGTTGGAGCAGTGGTGGACGTCGTTGCCACCACTTTTCGTGTCCATGGGATGATCTTTGGTGGTATAGAAGTCGACTAAATTGATAAATTCGAATAAAGGACGGGTGTTCAGTAGTTCAGAAATATAGAGAGGAGTTTTGAGAAGCCAATCACTCTACGTGCACCATCCTCATGCTCCAAACTGTTCTGATAATTTGCACTGCTAAGAGATCTAAGCATGCGTAGATATCCTGCATTGTATCCTTGGAGGATGCAGTTAGCTACTGCTACTGTGAGCACGATTTTATGAAAAATGATGAGATACAATTTACGTCTCCTGAAGGTTAAAAAAATCAGCATTCTTACTAGGAACGAACGGAATTACTGCGTAAGATCGGAAGTCGGAAGTTGAAATTTGAGAGAGGCTTGAAATACAAGAAATTTGGTGAGAGCAATAGCAGTAACTTCGACTTCGCATAACTAAGTCAAGAGAAATTCATCAGGAACCCAGGAGCTATATACTTACATGATTCCAGAATTGAAAAACTTCCGACTTCAGAAAACCGGAATTCCGCTCATCCCTTATTACTACGTATCTGCTAAGGAAGGATTTATATCATTCAGATAGCGCATTGCTCTGATCAGTAACTTTCTAGTGGAACTGTTAGATGTCTTACCTTTGTTTGTTTTGTCCATAGTTGGACCACTATTAGTGCATTCCCCAGTGCATATAAAATAAAAGCACATAATAGAAATTGAGTTGACCCCAACTATGTAGTTGACTTGTGAGAATGAGGGAAGTAAGAAATTTGTTATGATAGTCTCTATTTCTTCCCAGGAACTCATATTAGCAGAATGATGGGTGCCAAGAGTAAGTTGACGAACTCGACAACTCATAAAGAACAGACTCGTGGATAACCAACTTTTCTCTCCAACTGAGGTGTTGATCCGTTATGTAAGCCTTATTATCCTTCATCAAAGATCAAATTCTAGCTTTTTCAATTCTTCGCTCTGACTACTACACCACTAACAACTCACTCTTCATGTCTAACCTCCGCTTACACGCAGTATGTAAGTGCTGTCGTGAGGGTGAGTTTCAATTCGAGATCGGGACCAGCAAAAGTCTATGAATCATGTGCGAGCATTTCAGAACACAAGTCATGGACGTCCTCAACACCTAATTTTACTCGAAGTTTTGGTGTTACCTGTAAAAAAAAAACGAAAAAAAGAAAAGGAAAAAGAAAACTGAAATTAATTTTGTTACTCCAGAGAGTTGCTTTCTCGAATGAAGTCGTAAAATTAAAAGTCGTAAAATTCGCCCAGCTAGAATCCTTAAGTGCAAAAACTAGTCTAAATCACCGTTTGAAATTGGCCAAAAGATTCTTGGCCAAAAAAAATGCGATAGATAACACAACGAGGCAACCATATTCTAACTTTTTTATTATATCATATTCCAATTTTTTTGTTTTTTTTTTCTGACGGTATGGTGTCAAGCGTACCCCGTACATATCAATTCCCCTTCCACGAACACCAGGAGCAGGCGGTGGAACTGGTGGCGTACCACGCCGACATGTGCTCGCATCATAACGAATGTCGTCAATGATTAGTACTCCGGGTAGATTGTTCGAGGATATCATCACCTAAATTTTGCGTACACTGCTGAGAAATCACAAAAACATAGGTGAGAAAACGTGCTCGAAACGGCTTCTGTATCTCAGGGATTTTCAAGGACACTTTTCCGGGCATCACTGTAGAACCAAGCATTCCAGTGCAGTTGAACCGTTCGCCGTTGACATCTGTCAAACATATTTCCAGATCTGCGCTTCCTGCAAAGTAATTTCATGAATAATTAGCTTGATGATCGAAGTCCTGGTTGTCTACGGATTTCATGAATGAGTCTGTGCATCTACACATGAGGTGATTTACTATTCTTAAATGTCCCGATGACATTTTTGAAAACGATGCAGTTCCTTTCAAACTGTAAAAACGAACCATGCAGTTCCTTTCAAACTGTAAAAACGAACCAATCGCCCAGTAAATGAATGACAAGTCGGCTGAACCCTTTTGACAACGGATTTCGTCCGTCATAAGAGCGTCCACTGGATTTCCTCGCTGTTCAATGAGTACGAATGGTTCTCCTGAAAAAAAAAAATCATTCTGAGGGACTAAGCACAAACGATAATGAAATTCTTTTGAGATAATGAAATTATTTTTTGATAGTTAATAATTAAGATAATGAAACTATTTTTTCTAGATTCTTAGACTTTCAAACAAACGTTCTTATAAAACATTTCATATGAGCCGGCCAGGATTTATAGGAAGAGACCCATTTACAAGAGGAAAATCCGATCTCGGGATTTTTCCGAATAACTCAATGCCTAGTGCTGACATGTAACGGAGCGGATTTGAATGTTCTAATGTCCAAACTTACTCGGTAACTGCATCGTACCCGTCGCTGCCAACCATAACAAACTGTCAGGTTCGCCTCTAGCGATCCTCCAATGATCCATAGTGCCACCGATCGAGGCCCATCTAGAAATAAGCCGTTCCGGCCAAGAGTATACTTTTTGAAGGCAAAAAATTTGCTGGTTCAAACCTGCAATCGCTGTCGAAGGAGCAGTCATACGACAGGTACTCATGATTTGCTGGATAGGGAGGTAAATCTGATGTTGTCACAAACAGTCCAAGCGCAACCTAAATCCTTGCTTGCAGTTCAGTGCTCCGGTGAAGGAAAAAAAAAGGTGTCTAGCGGAAAACTACCTGTAATATGCGGCTTACTAAGTTGTTCGGACTGTTTTGCGATGTGCCTCGCTCCATCTCCAGAATGGAGGAAGGTGGGGTCGATGTTCAGCCTATAGAGATGTTTCATTGTCCAGTATGAAGGTGAGCTTCATTTTGAAATTCGACAGCTGCGAGGAATTTAGGGTGAGAAGCCTATCTATATCTCTCTAGGATCTCATGTATAGTATCACAGGAGTACTATCGTATAATCACAGTTGATAGCAGAGTACCTTCGCACTGTATATGTACTTGGGACCGAGTAAAACCCGAATAATTTTACTACCTCAATTAACAATCCTGAACACAATTGAAACATTCAGATATTCAAAAATGAGAAAATTATAAGGCTCTTCTTGTTTTCATAGAGCACAATATTTATCTCTGATGTTGGAGCACTCAAATGTTGCATCTATTCGAACTACTTTGGCTTTCGAATGTCCAATATTTTAAATAAATCGAAAATTCAAATGTTCTTACATTAGAGAACAGTACTGTGTTGTATGAAAGACAAGGGGGCCATAAGGCGTTCTCATTTTTGAATATCTGAATGCTGAAGTTGTTTCCTAGGTTGTTTATTGAATTAACAAAATTATTCGGTTTTTATTCGCTCCCAAGTATGCTACCCACAGTGGGCGTCAGTGGACTTGAATCGCTAGCACACATTCCACCAAGAGCAGCGCGTTTATCACTGGGCAGAAAATGAGAGAACCGATTGGGGATGAGAACAGTGATATCAATGGGATGTATGTACATGAATGTATAATAGAGGAGTTTACCAATGTTGAGCAGATTTCATCACGAGGATTTGAAATATGCCGAGATTTAGGGACGATCGTGCATGAATACAAAACCTTGTATGCGTCACAGTTTTCAATGGACACGAGAAAAGGAAGATATAAATTTGGATAAAAATGTAACGACAACGGTCAAGATGAACGTCACAGAATCAAAATTTCAGTTGCCAGATGAGTCCTAGGCAAAAACTATGTCAAGCGATTCACATAGGTAAGGTGCTTTACACAAGTATGTCCAAAACCTTCAAACTTATGCTTTGAGGTTAATTCTGTAGAAGGATATTGCGTAGACGTTATTCTTTCATACGAAAACATATCCAGGTTTGGGACCGCATGCATAGTTAAGGTTACCCGAGGTAAACGTGTCAATATCACACAAATTTATCCATCGTTAGCACGGGCGTCAACATTTTTACCCCATGCCCGCATTCATAAATGTTCCTGGGAAGCTTTGAAGCTTCCTGTTCACCCAAAGTAGGCGAGTTTTCTCAGTTTTCTTTCATTAGGGGCCAAGATCAGTCACTTAAAAAACCACCCATTTTAACCCGGAAAACTCGTCCACTTTAGGTGAGCGGGTAAACAACAACCTTACCGGGAACGTTCATGAATACACGCACTAGGTAGTCTCAATGGTGCATCCCGTGGCTGGGGTAATTTAGGTAGTTTTGATTAGTTCTGGTTAGAGCTTAGCGATGTTACGATGTATATAGGTCAGTACTGGTTATAAAAGTATAATGGAGTAAATGTTCTGGCAAAAAAGGTATAGTAAATTATATTTGGTGGATGAATCACCAACGTTAAAAACACTGGCATAAAACCTGAGGAGCGCAAGAAAAGCGATGTAATGGAAACTCCGAAACACTTTCATTTTTTCTCTTATCTCCAATCATATAGAAAACGACGTTTCACTTCTTTTCATTTTTTTTCCAGAAACTTCCAAAGTATGTACTTTCAAACACCCTTCACTGAAAGAGAGGAAGGAGCGATGCTCAGATTTCGCGAGCATAGGCGAGAAGAAGAGGAAGAATAGGTTGAATTACCGTCGCATTTGTGAATTACGAGACGTTATTCCAAGATTCTGTTCATTACATGTCACATACCGTCCTTGTTCACGTTCCTTATATGTGGATGCAAAAGCTTGGGCGAGAATTTAAGGCAATCATTACCAGGTTAGAGCTTGTAACCAAATTTTTAGATGTTGAACATGAATGATCAAGTAGAAGAAGCATGCGAAAAAGCCGTGATTCGACGCGAGTTTGACAGGTCTCACCTTTCGTGAACAGCTTGAGTGCATCGCACACAATTACGGAGCGATGAATGGAAACGTGCACACTCGAAACGTTCATTTATCAACTCACGCCTCCGATAATTAGTCACGAATGCCAAATGGATACAGAAGATTCAGATGCGATTTTCTAGTACGGAAGTGGTTTGTGAACGAGTACATGGCCATGAGGTAATTAGAAGCGCAGCCTGACGAGCAGAGCAAACATAAGCGTTTCAAGTCCACTTAGAAGTGGAATACACATTCTGGAGCTCTGGATTGATAGCTAGATGTGGAGGACAAGAGTTTATTGCGAAAAAAGAATAGGGTGTTCTGACGGTGAGGAGAATCCGCAGAGCAGCAACGAACCTTGATCGCATCCGTGTTTGTCCGGATGTGATGGAACTGAGTGAAAATATAAGAAGAAATGAGAATAGCCAATAAAAATAGAAAAATAAGGATAATAGAACAATGTTATTAACTTCAACGAATTGTCCAATCCATTTCAGGCCCTGAAGAAGCAGAAAGCTGCGTAATGTTGAACGTTCTGGATGAATTGACTATTAATCTCGCGTGTAGTCCAGTATAAAGTAATGCGAAATTCCCGTCATGCCGTGATTAATCAGCAGCCGATCCTGGAAGGAACAACAATATTTCTACTGATTCCTGGACTGCATGGGATAGGACGTTGATTCGGTTTTTTTTTGAACATAGGCTTCTATGTCTTTTTAATCCATGATTGTCCATAACGATAACAGAGGGTAGTGCTAAACAAATGATTCTCCAACTTTTTTCAAATCCAAAGAATGCAACGACCACTCGTTACGCGAATTTTTCCCATGAGGCAAACGAAGACGTTTAACGTGACCCATTTGAAGGTGTTACGAGGCTAAATGTCTGGTCGGAGGAACAAAATGTGCAGAGGTGCGTGTGAATAATACTTGAACCGCTACGAGGCGAACAACTCAGGCGCGCGGAGAACTTCAGAGGAATGACAGAAGAATGTCACGACAACACTTGTTACATTTCGTCACTCCATTGTGGGAAGGAAAACAGCGTTCGGCAAACACTCCACTTTAAGGTAACACCGTCGGTTCGTGTTCGTTTTTTATAGCATGTCTCCCGTATGAACTTTTCACTTTTTACGCACTTAAAAACACGACTCAATCACACGGGTGCTCGACGCGCGCAAACGGCTATGCAAATTTTCAGGATTCCATTACAGGCGGAAGAATCGAGGATGAGAAAGGAGAAAATGGACGCGTACAGTGAGAAGGTGCATATGTCGAAGAATAAAGCACGTGTGCAAAAAAAAAGGAAAAGTTAAGCATTTCTTGCACATCATCGAAAGTTCGCAGTTATTTACAGTATTTACATGGTTGAATAAATCCACAGAGCTTCCGTCGATTATGATTGAAAGCTGAATGTGGATTTACTAAGCAGAGTTGAAGTAATAGAAGTTTCGTTTTAATTAAAATTTGAAACTAGCTTTGGGATTAAAGCATTTCGACGCTAAGGTGTCTAAGAAAACATTGTTTACTTCGGCGTGTTTTGCACTGGATATTTAAGGGGGGGGGGGGGGGGGGGGTAGATTCAATTTTGGTAAATCATAAAATTATGAATCAAAACACAGAACTCTCTCTATCCTTATTCAGGCCCTCATTTAAAGGATTTCAAGTGAAAGGTGAAGGGGGTGATTTGCGAACGTCTCAGTACACTTAAGGATCTTGCCAATAAAAACGGGGGGGGGGGTCGAAATAGATACATAATCCCTCTATTCAGAGTCAATAGAAAGGAGGAATGGTGAAAAAAATCTCCTGGGACGGCAGTAATCTTAATGTGGTGTTGGAGTAACTCTAAAATATTGTAATTACTCGGAACTCGGGTAACTTATAAAAGCCTCTGGCAAATACCCAATCAAAAATGCTATACCTTTCCTACGAGGTGTGAAATCCTGGAGAAAATATGGTCTAGCAAGTAGAAATCACACCTATTCCCGGATGAAACTGCGTAAAACACGCTTGAACCGACTAATTGGTGAGAACGAGGGGGCAACGTACAGAGTGAACCGTTTGTTCGGTCATCCTGATCCGTGACGATCGGCTCAATTCACCGCACTGCGAATACTCTGACTATGAAAATGTCCAACCACAAATAGATACTAGCGTAATTTTGGCACCTATGAGGTCGAAAGTTCAGGATAACTCACAAGTCTCTGGACAATGTTGAAGTGCTGCGAAAATGGTGGATAAGAAGCATTGAGGCCAGCAGTTGAGGTGGTTTACAGGAAGAACTAATGACGAGAACTCACTATTTAGGTCTCAAAAGTGTTGGACTAATTGAGTCAGCAGTTGTAGACATGCTCAATAGCGATATGGACGTTGCCATCGTTTCGGATTTTATCCATTGGCCATTTGTGGAAAGGGCCTCAGAATGTCAAATAAGGAGTGGGCCCCAGTAGGGGTGAAGATCTTTGGGGTGACGAATAATCCACAGTCAAGGGGAATAGATCCAAGCTTTGAGGGGCTCGTAATGATGCTGAATAGATGCACCATAAATATTTTAACTCGCCAGGACTGATTTCGCACTGGACCTGGATGCATCACTGAGGTTACCCAGGGTAAACATACTGAAGCTCGTGGTAGAGTTTTATAAAAGTTTAGTTGGGTAATAGTTAGGTTGTGTGGTGCTGACATTCTTACCCTGAGAAATCTCAATGATGCATTGGGCCTTTGGAAAAGATGAGACTAGTGCTAAATAACGAAGATTCAAGCAAATAGAAAAACCCAGGGCAGTATGAACTTGAACCAATATTATATTGGTTTGGATACCTAATCGTATACAATGCACCACGAGCACCTTGCCTCGTCAGGATGTGACTTTGCTCTGGGCCTGGATGCATCACCGAGATTACCCTGGGTAAACATACAGATGTCCGTGCCACAGTTGGGTAAACCTTTGTAATGCTGACATTTTACCAGTAGGTAATCCCATTGATGCATGTGGCCACTGAACAAGATGTGATTAGTGCTAAATAAGGAAGATTGAAGCAATTAGGAATACCTAAGGTAATATGAACTTGAACCTTTATAATATTGATTCGGAAATTTAATAGCCTGAAATTATTTTATTTTTTAAAATCTATTATAGTATATGGTTAGCCGCATTACGTAGCCTTCTAATGAAGGTAATAAATGAAAACTAGCATTTTGTTGAGACATTTTTGATAGTTCCACTAGAAAAGCTATTTTCAGTTTTATCATGGAATTCCACACATCTGCAAGATAAACAGAGCCAAAATAACATACATTATGGAACTGTCCGAGGAGTCCTCAATAAAAGTCTCGGATTCTGAGTGAAAGTACTGTTGCTTGGAAAGCGAGTCAACCTGACAAAGTGCAATGTGTAAAAAGTGTGAGCTGTAGGAGATTCTCAAGCCGAAAGGAAGCCCACGAATGGTATTTGTCCAAGTCGAGTGTTGCCTATTGTACATTTCCGCAGGGGCCAAGTAAAACATGATTATCCCGCCTGCGTCCTTCTGTTTACATAGACGAGTGTAGCTCGTATAGATTAACACCTCGTCCTTTGTACTGTTGACGACTGGGCCGTTTTCAAGATAGATGACGTCAAAGGAGATACTGGAGTCTTCAAAGCAGCAAATTTTGCTATGTTAAGACTAATTTTAAGGTGACGCGTTTTGTTTTCTATGGATTGCGGATCGAGTGATGCACAGGGTGCATCACGACCTCTCGCTCCTACATACATACAGTGCGCGTCAAAACTTTACGCCCACCCTAGAAATTCGCCGTTTCGGACGAGGATCAAAATTTCCCGAGAAATGGAGTTTACTATCGTTATCGGCTTGCTCGAAAACCCCCGTAAACTTTTGCTAGGTCTTTTCTTAGTGATCCCCTAATTTTTTATTCGTTTTCAAAGGAAAAACGCGGCGGTTCAAAACTTTACGCCCACCACTGAAAAATGTTGATTACTCTGGAAAGGTGTTGCCAACAAACTGACAAATGATACAGACTGATGTAGTAGCGTTCAAGAAGACCGTTGAAAACCCTACGGAACATTTAAAACCAATGCTTAGGGTATTTTGTCAGTCGCTGACTGAGCAAGCCCATCACTGAGCAAGGGCGAACAAAACGAAATTTTCTTTACAGCCTGTGGGAGCACTGACGCTTATCCGGTGTTTCTATGAGCAACTGTAATAAATTAAAACAGAAAAGGAAACACTCGAAGACATTTCAAGGCCGACACCACTGCCGTATCACCCGTCTGGCCCTCCTCCTCCACAACGTCGGCCGAGAAAATCCGCATTAAATTCTCGCTGACTGTTTCCAAATCGGCCAGTCCCTGTGCGTACCAGCTTTTAAGGACCTTTGAGGTAAGAATATAAGGCATGCTCTCCGAACCACGCCACACCACCCTTGGAGTGGAGTGATTTTGTCAGATACAACATGAACAACATGCATGCTTGGATGGCATTTTTTGTAGTGGTTGCTAACATCCAGGATTTCATCCATATCATCTGAAGATGTGTTCATTGGTTAACGTTGAGGTCAGACCACGATTTCCGTGGCTGAATTTCGCATTACTGTAGAGATTCATGGGAGAAGTGACAGGTTCCTTTTTTGCCACAACTTTGGCCGTTGAATTTGGGGGATCAGGACAGACCCCTGACTTCAGGATTGCAGAGGTGGGATTCAGATAAGCTCATCAACTTATAGCAGTGCTTTACAAATGCATTTGCCATTATATTTCCCTTGAGACGGCGTGCACCACTTCATTTTCCACAAGGATCACAAATCGGAGCACCATTCACGTCTAACTCGCAGCCTCTTAATGTCACCCCTATGAGCTAGCAACGCCTATTTTTGCAATTTAGAAACCATGAAAAACTTAGATGGCATAATTGCACACGGGATCGATGGCAGTAGACACTAATCACACCACCTACAGAGCCTCAAAGAAACAATTTTCTATGGCTCTGCATCTAACCTCGCGAGAGCCATGAACAACTTTGTGACCGCTATGAGGAATTGACTATTCGTAGTAGTAATCAGCAAAGCAGGACCTAAGAAATGCTAATTCGCGAGCATCACCTAGCTTTATTACGATAAGAAAGCCTTTCCAAGGGTGGGCGTAAAGTTTTGAACCGCCAGGATTTACCGTTAAAAACGAATAAAAAATTAGAAGATCGCTAAGAAATAACCTAGCAAAAGTTTACGGGAGTTTTCAAGCACGCCGAAAACGATAGTTAACTTCATTTTTTTTTTTGGGAAATTTTCATCCTCGTCCAAAACGGCGAATTTCTAGTGTGGGCGTAAAGTTTTGACGTGCACTATATATGGCTTCGTGATGGACATGGTACTTCGGTACTTCACCTAATCCTTTTATGTTGAAAAGTTGCATTTTCCGGAAACATTTTTCAGGATTTCATAACTGAATATAGAAATCAATGAAATTGGCCCGAGCGGAGATTTAAGCATCAGTTGGCCACCCACGGGAAAATGTGCTCGGTCTAGAACGTATTAAGTTATTGTCTTTAGTTGGTTTGATTTCTCAACTGCTCTAAGAAACTGGAAAATCAGCAGCAGTATAGGGAAAAACGAAATTGACTTTAAAATTGACAATAATTAAGGAATCTAGAGGCAAAATTTGCGATCTACGGATTCCCATGGGGATTCCAGAAATGGCTGGCTTAAATTCAACGGGGTGACAGGGTGACAACAAAGTCTTTGGCGAAAAGTTCCACAGAAATTTCTCCTTGGAACCTCGCCCGACAATTAGTGGTAATGCTGTTGGTTGTGTTGCATACGTTGCTGCCAACATATCTTCAACATCCGACACAGTGCCAAAGTCTTTGAGTAAAATGGCAGCCGCGCGACTTACGGGTGAGCCGCGTTTGTTTTTTTTTTCGCATGGTTCAATTTGAGAAACCATCAAGCTTTAGTGGTCCAAATGTTCTTCCTAGGTGTAACATGAAACAATATTTCTGAATCAATGTGATAATAAACATTTACATTGATATTTTCATGAAAAGTCCGGAGCATAGGAAAGAGCCAAAGATTGAGAAAAATCCGCTAAAGCGGTCGCGGTCGAGAATGGTTTTGTAGTGACGGCGCAAAAAAATAGATGAATAGCAATTTGGGAAGTGAACTAAAGATATCCTTAGCACCAATCAAAAAGAGGAGTTAGATTATGTAGTGGTTAATGAAGACATTATATATTGGTTAATCGGATTTAAAATAAGTCTCACAAACTCCATCTGACAGTGTACACTTCGGTACAAGTCATCAGACCCTCTTAGTTATCGTTCCCTAGTAAAGGGAATAACAGAAGAATATGATGAATAATTGAGTGAAGTTCTGAATTTTTCAGGAACCGTCTGTAAGTCCAGTCTTATCCAATCAGTGAGTTTTGTAAGAACTTTTGACAGCGTCTTTTTACAACGTACATATTGCTAGAATAGCTCCCAGAAAAATAGAACAAAAGGTTTTATTGATTGCAATCAGCAGGAATAGAGATTATAGATAGAGAAACATCAGGCACAAACAATAGCTATGCAATGTTCGGAAGTAAATGAGCCAGTTTTGTCGAGAAGAAATAAGCTTAATATATGGTTTTCAAAACAGAGGGAGTCTCTCTGGAAGAATGGAATCAAATAAGTTGAATATAAATTATTTTAAAAAATTATTATAACTATAAATTATAAAATTATCAAAATAAATTGTTAAACGTAAACATAAGGAAATAATTAAAAGTCATTAAACGGTTGCTTTGTGATTGCGGTTCATGTAGGAAATTTTATGGAAATTCTTACCCTTGAAAACAACTAAACAATTCGACTAATAAGGTAACGACAACAACAAGAGCCCAGAAGGAGATATTGCACTTAATGTGCTGTTTGCACGAGAATAACGGTAGTGCGTGATGGATGACTTTGAGGTGGAAGGTGAAAGTCAACACGTGGACATGAGTTCCGAGATGATTGACAAACAAAACTGCAGCGGTGCACTGAGGTGGCCCGGATTAAGCGTTCATGCGGTGCGGCACAAATTTCTACTACGCATGAAAGCGAACCGGTCAACGCCGTCACACGCCGGTCACAACGTCGGGTGTCCGTGGACAGCGGAACGGGAGGTGCTAGGTCTTGGAAAATTTTTGGGGAGCAGAATACGAGGTAGGTGATGTGATGATTGCAGTGAGTAGGCATACACCAGGAGTACCAAAATAGCAGGGAGGATTCCAGGATTGGCTTTCGGCACTCTCGCGAAGTCTAAGCTTCAAGAAAGATCGATGGATCGCCAGTCGAGCGAAAACGATCAAGCGACCTGCCCCGCTACGAAAGCCACTCTTCGCCCGCATCCGAACCCCGGATGCGCGACGCTAGCGCGACGCTCCCCCTCGGCGCTACCTGACATCCATCATAAGGCGCTTCAATGATAGCCTAGACGTTGACATTCGACCGCGTGAGTCAGGCTAGCAGCACAAGAAGAAACGAACGGAACGCGATCCACGTCATTGGTTTCAGAACGAGATTTGAAAACTTAAGCTGCTTTAGTCTAAGGAATTAACGGCGGACACACCCTTTTGAAGACCTTTTTGCATTCCTGAAACTCAAAGCCATTCTCAAGCGCCACATTTTTTTTTCGAGTACAATCGAATACGCGGATAACAGAGTATAACAGGTATCTACGCCACGTTTTTCGTCTGAAAAGATAAAACCTATAATTCACACAATCTTCTTGTTGCTTGACTCTTTGTTGAAATATGAAAAAAGGCACTGAGTTGTAGAGTAAGTTGATTCAAAACTGTCATTTGCCGAATGAAGTAATAACCAAAGAGCAGAACCAAGGAATCTTTACTTCAGGAGGAGGCAATAGCCATAACTGTGCGCCCCTACATGTGTATGTAAATACAAAAGCGGATGGTCAGCAATCGTATCAGAACGTTGTCACACGTTTTCTCACACTCGAGTGACTGGAATCCGCTCACACCCTTCATATCCTGATAACATTTTAGAGGTAGTTCGCCGTGTATTAAAAATTAACTACACAAAAATAGGCCATAATTGGTTACCTACATCCTTAACCCATTTTACTATCCACTACTTTCTACTACTTCTATGTAGAAAATATTGGAACTATCCGCATGTGTTGAAATTGGCATATTGAGAGGCAGTATGTGAAACATATCTCAGGAAGCAATGCTTCTCAAAAAATTACTAGCAAACTACATACGTACTGGCTCTGGTTCCATTACAAAAGACAAAAGATATCCGCTTTGAACGAAGGTGATATACATAAGCCAACCTATGGATGCGTCACATAGCCAGTTCTTGGCGGTGATTTCTGTACTTATGGAGGACAAGGTGGAAAAAGTTGCTGATTCGGTTTGCATTAGAATCGCTTGCTTTTCTGATGCACGTCAGTCCCAGAATATGTGATCGTACCTGTGACAGTTCTCTGTTCATATCAAATTCACCAAATTCGCACAGAAGGCGGTTAATAACGGATTAAGTCTGATGTATCATTTTTCCATGATTCATACAAGCTTTTGGAGCATTGGCTGAGCAGCAGCGCAAAAAAATAAAGAAGAAAACCTCAACTGTATATAGCTTTCATTTATTTATTCGATTAAGACAGGTAAGACAATTGTTGAAAAAGAAAACATAATAAGTGGAAAAGACATGATCCCGAGCATAAAATTGAGGACACCTATGACCTAAGTAATTTGCAATTTTGCGTTTGAAGGAGGCCAAGGATCCGGTGATGCCGGTGGTCCTGATCAGACGGACAAGCGCGATTTATTTATTTACTTGTTTGTTTGATTTCCTATTCATACTGTGCCATTAAAGGCAAGAGAAGACGCAATAAGAATGTAGAAAGAAAACCGAGAACCAGAGGAACGGAATTGACTAAAAGAACGTTTTTGTTGCTTAGACTCCACATATATGACGAGCAATAAATCGGAAATAACGTTGAGCTCTACAGTCGAAGAGGTAATGAAAGTGCCAGTACGCGAGAAATGGAAGATTGGTACCCAGGTCTGAGACAAAATCGTATGAAGATAGAAATGGAGCTACCCATAACCACTAGCAAAAGGTGATGAAAGTGGGAAATGTCACTACTCACGCGGGTAGACATGAATCGAATTCCAGACAGACCTTAATCAACACCCTTTTACTCCTATCTTTTCCTGTATTCCCTCGTACCATCGACCTGGCCGTTGAAGAGTACGAGGTGTCACCCAGTTGGTGAGTTTTTTTTTAAATTCACATTTTTGGTTTAGGACTTTAGGACTTTCCCTCCGTTACTGACGAGTACTGGAGGAAGTCCTATGCTTTGTGCTTGGCTCTCGTGTAAGGGTAAAGTACAAGACGGAAGTTGAGCCAATTCTTCACTTACTTTTTTATTTATATTCTAATAATTTATGGTTTATTCACTGATGAATAGAACTTCCGGGAGTTGGGTATCCACCAGCCAGTTACGTAGTTGTCCACCACGATACAGTGCTTCTTGTTCTTCTGAGTGTTATGGTTGGAAAGCGAGAAAGGAGCTACTAAATAGGTGGAAATAAAGGAGAGGCAGTTTTATGCTTGCACAAATTTTACTATAGGGTATCCTCAAGTGGTTGGATACCTCGCACAATACTATTAGATGCTCGGTTCAGCCCTGCAGATGCCGATCTAGAAAAAAAGCATGCTGTAAGCATAATTAAGATTACCCGGAGTAAGCGTGTTGATGCCCATGTTACTAATGGGTGAATTTGTGAGGTGCTAACAGGTTTACCCTGGGTAACCTTGATGATGCATGTGGCCCAGAATTTACTCCAATAAGTAGGAATGAGTGCAATTTTTGAAGTCGATTCCAGCAATGGATATTAAAGCGAAGTATGAATAAGTAAGCCCATGAAAAATCGAAAACTAAGAGTAAAACATTCAGAAATTGCTGAGTATATGAGATATTCACAGTGCAGGACCTGCACATTCCTCTGCACAGAAAAAGTAGGATGTTGTTCCAAGCGCGTGACGGATTTTTAGAGGTGATCGGCGTTGGGTCGTAGAGTCAATGAGGCAGTGAAAAACCGTCTCCGGTCGTTTAGACGAGGGACTCTTTGGCTTTGCAGCATGCGAAGGTAATGGCGCTGGACAGACAATTCATGTGGCCTTTTCGTTCCGGAATGGGACGAAGTTTCTCCAGTTTGTCCGGGTTTCTCATGAATTTGATTTTACTGGAACCCTTATGAAATTCTGCCGAGCGGTTGGGATTATGAGAGTGCTCAGAAAAGGGAGTAAAAAAGCACAAGAACTAGTTAATGATATACCCACGATATAATTCCGTTACATTGATGATACACTCGAGTTCGATAGATTATATACCCTCTACCAGAAATAATTCGGTCTTAATGCTACTATAGAATGAGATTATGAGCGATATGTACAGTGAAGTCCAAACGGTCGTAGACACGGTGTATAACCACGGAGCGGCGTTCTTGGGCAGAGACACACAGGTTCTGCATGCTGGCTCTGGTGTCTCTGCCCATGAAAGCCGCACCGCGGCCGCACCGCTTGTCTACAGCCTTTTGGACGTTTCGAGTTCACTGTATGCGTGGAAATGGAGATTTTTTTCTCCCACTTTATTTACGAAATTCGCTGAGCCACACAAGAGACATGAAATTGTGGAAATTACATATGTATGTGCTATTTTTCAGCGTTACAAAAATAATTTAGAAAAGCACCTGTCTTTGCGTGTGTAACAAGAGACCTCTAATCGGAACAATTAGTTTTTACTCGAAATAATCGATATTTGCTACAAAGCACTTCTTCAATTTCTTTGGGAATTCGCTTACATCCCTCTGTGAGGTCATTCCAAGCTTCGATGAGATCATTTTTCAAACTTCAGTAGTCGCAGTGGCTATTTTCGAGTTTATGAGACGAGGCATCATCCCTGTGTCGTTTCCAGTTCTTCGCCAAAATTTCCTCGAACTCTTCTGGAAAACCTCTTCTTCCCGCATCGTCTAATACAAGTGCTCACAGATCCAGATGTTTCCAGAAGAAAAGCAGTTGTCTTGCCATTTTAACGAATCTTGTCCAAACTATCAGTTGTTCCAGTCTTTACTGACGCGTTTCCTCCAGAACCAGTGGTCCCATTGCTCAGCTTTTGTGGATCTGCTATAGATGAAACGTTCCCCCTTTGCAGACATACTCTACATCTTCAGAATCGGTCTCCAGTCCCTCCAGATGTTTAGCTTTGGCGAGCTTATACTACTAGATGCGTGAATGCGTCCAACGCATCCAATCATTCGTAAACAATTTTTCAGGAATGTAGCTCCACGCGCTGTATACACCATGAGTACGAATAAGGAATAACCTTGACACTGCTAACACGAGCGTCTCGCATCCGTTCATCTTGCGTCTAAGCTGTGTAGCGGGGTGATGGCCATCGATGAATTTACCCGTGGTAATCACGATTACTCTCAAAGTTTACCTTCTTTGAATCCATCAAAAAGTTTACCTCCGAGCAATAGGATCAATTGCGAGGTGCTCCATACCTACTACACATGGGATCGAATGGAAACCGAATAATTTCATTGTTCTAATTATCAATCCAGGAACCAATTAATTATCCAGATATTAAAGAATGAGAAAATTCTGAGGCTTTTCTTAACTTTCATGTGTCGTCGAATTTTTGAAATTACTTCAGAAAATAAATAAAACCTTGTGTTGGTATGTTTTCAATTGCTTATTCTTATTATTACTTTCTAAATAATTTTTTAATAATTATTTTATATTATAAACAATATTTTATTTTCAAAATAAATTTTTATTCTCAGAATTAAATTTAATTTTCTACCCGAGTCCACAAAACGCCGGACCCCAATTTAGTCCCACGCCCTTCCCCCGCCCACTTTCTGCGTCCACCATTGCTGTCTACCTCAATTACCCTCAAGTTTACCAGAGGTTATCATACCCCGTGGCAAATGTTTACTTCTAATCTCAGTGATAAACAGCACCACTGAGTGCTTCCGGGATTGCCCTTCACTACATATGGTCCTTCTCGGAAAGATAGAGACCCTCTGAGCGCGGTTTCTTAGCGTCGCGGTCGCAGAGTCGTGGCGGGACCTACTCGACCCTCTCAGCATGCCCTTACCGCATATCTTGCTGAGGTCCCGCCGCGATTCTCCAGCCACGAAATTCGCCTATCTTTTCCAAATGGATTGAGGACACGCGCCTGACTAACACGTACACCTAGCATGAACCGCCTTTCCCATTTTATCTTTGTCTGGTTGACTGTACATAATAAAATGCATAGTGTTGATAGCATTGTCTGCCTCAGTTGCTGGCAGAGGCAGACAACCATAGCGTGCATACAGAGCCCTGTGTCCCTGCCCAAGAAAGCCGCGCTGCGGTTCCGCCC
This sequence comes from Ancylostoma ceylanicum, assembly GCA_000688135.1. Taxonomy (NCBI): domain Eukaryota; kingdom Metazoa; phylum Nematoda; class Chromadorea; order Rhabditida; family Ancylostomatidae; genus Ancylostoma; species Ancylostoma ceylanicum. The sequence continues at coordinate 570,727 of JARK01001357.1, read as the reverse complement.
CTTGCACGACCGTTTGGAGTGCCCTGTACATATGCACATTATTTTCATTTTCATCATTTATTTCAAGCCAATGCTGCAGGGATTTTCCGACTACCTCATATTCCCACGAATGAGCTCGTCAACAATAATGAAGAACGAAATTAAGTCAGACGTCACAAAAGCCTGCACAAAATCAGCGAAAACATTTCTAGTTATTCCAGCTTGCTTCAGAGAACTATATCCAGCCATCACCTCATGTTTCTCCATTTGTCCTACATAACACAATAGGCCATAGAAGCCAGTGTTAATGATTTTGTAGCCTTCAAACAGACTAGTTTATTTATTCCTTCTGGATGTAGTCGCTCAACAACTAGCACCTGCTCCACGTTCCGAACATATCAAAAATCACCTCGAATTCAATTGTTAGCTTGCCAAGTGTGAGCTCACAAGTGATTTTTTCCCTCAAAAATCGGATGGTAAGCGATTTGTGGATATCGTTGCCGAGGATCGAACATCTCTTTTTTGACCGTAGCTAGCAGTCCTTTAATATGATTATCCGCGGTATTTATACACATTGCTCATTTTGTTTGATACACGCTCACGTCGCTCCTACAGGAAAAAAGAGATAGCATTTAGCCCTAGAGCTCCAGATGGTCGCTGCACGCTCGTACAGCCTTGATTAACATTCACCAAATAGGAACACATATCCATGGCCAGGCTTAGGAAAAAAGTTAGTTGAACAATGTTCGCTTCTCTAACTCCAAACGGCCGTAGACAATAGGTGGGACCGCGGCGCGTCGTTCTTGGGCAGAGGCACAAGGGCTCTCCATGCTCTAGAAAGCAGTGCCCTTGTGTCTCTACCCAAGAACGCCGCGCCGCGGTTCCACCAATTGTCTATGTCCGTTTGGAGTTCACTGTAGGTGCTTTCCAAGGAAGAATGTTAGGCAAAATTTGTGAAGAGAGTTCGCATACAAGATAACTAACTTGTAAACCACTTTATGAATGACGATCAGCTCGAGCTCATACAAATATCCCACTCAGTAGGGTTCTCCTACTTAGACCAAGCCTACAGGCAACAACAAATGCCAGTCAAGATGGTTTCCTACATTGTTGCCTTCCTATATTTTTTCTGCCAAAAGAAATTTTATAAAAAGCAATACAGTGAACTCAAACGGTCGTAGACAAGGACCGGCATCGCGGCGCGGGCACTCTACTTGTCTGCTGTACCGAGGCAGCGGGCCTGCTGGGCAGAGACATGGGGGAAAACGAGCCGCAGTTCCGGTCCTTGCCTACGACCACCTGGAGTTCACTGAACATACGTTAAAAATACCTAGAACGTGAGAAAAAATGGCAAAATTAGAGTTCACTAAGCTAGTCATAACATCACGACTGTGGGATGATGATAAAGTAATGGATCCGGAACTTCGAATCTGGCTTGGTTGGACGAGTTTACAGGGAAAACTTGCAAATCCGTGTACTGGCGTGGCCCCCCACCTCACGTGACCTCTTTGATTTCTTTGCTGTCTCTCCTCATATCATACTCACTCACTCATCCACGCCTTTCAGTATGCCTTGGACGTGTCGCACCCTCCTTCACTTTTGCATCGCCTCTCTTTCATTTCTTCATAATCCTTCTCGTTCCCATCCTTTTAGTTATCCATTTTTGTTACTCGTCGTCGTGTTACTGTATTTGTCGTGTATTCGCTTATTTATTTCTTCCTTTTATTTCCTCCCTTTCCATGCTCATTCATTTGCTTTTACTTCTCAGTTGCTTTTGGAGGTTTTGTATCTGTAGAGTGGGCGTCTGTGCGTACGAAGCAGCGTGACCGTTTCGCGTGACGAGAGTAGCGATTTTCGGTGTTTTGAACGTCCTTAAATTTACAACAAAAGGACACTAGAAATGCCTTCAATTAGCTATGATGGCACCAAGGGATAGCGACTCCAGTGCGCGACGCGGTCGCGCTGCGGTGTGCGCTGAAGTCCGCAAATTCGTCGGCTGCATCGACGCTCACTGTGTGTGCACCTTTCCGTGCTCTTTCAAAGTTCCTCTTTCTCTGCCGTTATCCCGCTTCTATGTCCTCTCACTGGTTCTTATTTTTCAGTCCCTCGAACGTGTCAAACCATATACGAATTTTTCGAGGTCTGTAACACCTCTTTTTTCATTCCTTTCCTATTCCATATCCTCTTGCAAGCCCTTATTTCTTAGTGAACCTTAAAGGTACCTTTTTTTTTACCTTTTCGTGCACTCTCGCGATATTATCTCTCTTCTTCGTACTTTTCCTTAGAATGAATGTCATATCCTCTGTCTTTTGCTTATGACTGCTAAAAGTTTGGGCGTTCCCCCACGGGACTACTCTCCTCAATATCTCTCTACGGATCGGATCTATCGCTTAGAAGCTGCCCCCGAAGTGCCATCACTACGTTCACTGGTTTAGCAAAATTGTTGCTGCTATCCGAGGCGAATTAGTCGCTGGAGATCAAACTGGGTGCAACGTGGCATGGATAATCCGTAACGACCACTGGCCAAAATCCTAAAGAATTGTCCATCCAGAACTAAGCTATCCACGAATATTGGAAGTAGATATCAACCAAGAACTCTGCCATGACTTCTGTTCCGATCTTGAGTTCTGTTTTTGTCAAAAGTGCAGTGAAGCTGTTTTAGATCAAATTAGATCAGCCATTGAGCTCTACGTTTGTCACCACATGTGTGGTCCAACTCAGCTCTAAACGATAGGACTCTTTTACTCCTTAAAAATTCCCCAGTTTTCAGGAGCTCTTGTCATTTATGTGTGTTCTTTATGTACCTCATAGCTAAGCTCTCATGTTGTTCCGATCCACTTTCTTTTTTCCTGAGGATATCAATTTGTGATAGCCCTCTTCCTGATTATTTCTGTAATTGCGTTCGTGTCAATTTGTCCATAGATTTCCGCGTTATTCCTTTGTTTCCCATGCCATCGTTCATTCTTCCGTTAAATACTCTTTTTTTCTTGAGTATTGCTCATCTATGATGGGATATTTTTAGTTAAAGTGGGGATAATATTATGTGTATTTGGATAGCAGATCTATACCTAGCACATTCGCTGTATTCTATGCGGAAACAATTCTACAAGTCACAGGGAACTCCAGACGTCCATTTGCAAGGGGAGGTTTCTGCGGCGCGGTGTGGCACTCCAGTTCTCTGCTGCTGGCAGAGGCAGACAACCAGAGCCAGCATGCAGAGCCTGTGTCTCTGTTCTAGGAAGCCGCACCGCGGTACCGTTCCTTGCACACGGCAGTTTGGAGTTCTCTGTACACTTAAAGGAACAAGGAACCATCCAGGAATCGCTAAGAATTTTTGTTGGAGTTTTGAAATGCGGAACGAAAGGGAAGTTAAGGCTAGAGTGCAGCGGAACTTCCTATGGCCAGATGAGATCAGGGATGAGAAAAAATCTGATTTCCTACTTCCGAGTCTTCCGAGAAAGTGTTTCTCTAGTTATAATTATCATAATTATGGTAACACCGTGTGAGCTTCCTCTTCTTCAATTTTTTTTTCGGGTCACTTTCTTCCTCCTCGCACTAGTCTATCACTTTCAATATCTACATATAATAAGGGAAATTTCTTACTGCCATCGCGACGCGTTTTTTTTGTGGCTCACTCCCGAACAAAAGTGGTATGTCGCTGTTTTAATCGATTTTAATATGCGTTTTAAATGAACTCCCGCTTCTGTTACCATAATTTCGGCCACCTTTTACTGTAGTCCATTAAAGTGAGCACAGTACTTTTCCTCAGAGAGCCATCCTCCAACCGTATTACTAAGAAATTATGAAACAAAAATCATAGAAATTTGCAAGATTTCGATTTCGCCGCGACATATTTCAGCCATTCAAGTGCAATTTCCACCTGGCAAGAGCCGTGCTCAGCTTGTTCTTCTTGTTCTTGTTCTTGTAGAGGTCTTCTCAGCTCAGATCTATCGGAGATATTTTGTTCAAAGTTTCATTTTCTTCTCTCTCAAAAAGCTTATTTGGATCTTGTGACTACTCATAAGCATGTTCCAAGCTCTCAGCTCGTGGTTAACTTGTCCGCATTGAAATCGAGGGTGCCAGCTTTATAGCGTATCATTTGTCCTCAGAATCCCCTCTCTAGTCTTATTTCTGGAATTCCTGGACAATCGAAGGCTTCACTGATTTCGGATCGTTTATAAGTCAGTAAATGATAGGAATTTGTTGAAATTGTGAAGTAGACAGTTCACATCTGAAATCCTTAAGTCTGAGGAGACTCCTGGGTGGCTTTTACCAAAATGACTTGGATTATAGTCATGAGCAGAGCGATTATTAGCAAAACTTTCGGGGCAAAGCTAAAAAATTAGCATCACATTAAATAACGTGGTGATTTTCTTCCATTTTTTTTCCACGGTTTTTTTTTGGATCAGATTTTCCCATGAGGAAGAAGGGAACGGCAACGTTTATGTACAGAAAATCGCCTTAGCAGGGGAATGGCTTAGTTCCAGGAGTGGGCCTTTATTTTTTACAAGTTGACAGCACCGGATGGACAGCGGAATTGTTGATATCAGCGCTCCCCCCCCCCCCCCCCCCCCCTTTTT
>JARK01001357.1:549942-563385 GCA_000688135.1 Ancylostoma ceylanicum | reverse complement strand
TTTACATTGTAAATTTAAAGAAATTTATGTTAGATTACTTATATTTGTTTATTATTTTTTTTTACAAAATAGTCCTTATTAATTATTTATTAGTATAATTAATATTTTTATTGATTTTATCCTCCATCTGGGCCCCAAAAACGGTGGAGACCTCACTTTTTTCCTCACCCTCCCCCTTCCCACCGACTTTCTGCGTCCGCTTCGAGAAAATAGTGGTCGCTGCCTGATCATGACATTTTTGACGATGCAGCAAAAATGAAGTTAACCTCGAATTGCGATGCAAGCTTAGATAACGAATGAGGAAAGGGTCGGCCATCGGATTTTGCTATTGAATTCCTTTTTGTACCTGCAGAAGGTGGATAATGTCCAGCTACACGGAAGCAGGCAATGAACTTCCACGTCTTCCAATTTACTATTGCTTCGAGGTCAGAAAAAAGCTCCGTGAATAGTGAAGACTGGTTGAATGAGCTTTAAACAAGCCTAGCTACAAAAACATCATCGGAAGTTCCTGAAAGTTTGCCGAGCTTCTCCGGAAAGAGAAACGTCGAATAAATGTGCACCAATTTAGTAATTAAACTGATTTGAGTTAATGTTATTAGGTTGTTGAAAAGTTCTGCGACTCCCACAACGTATTTTTTTAGAAATAGATATTTTTGTCAAAATGGAATTCCGATCAATGACATATTCATCATCGTTGTGCTATATCTTCGTCCATCCTTCGGGCAGCGTTTCGATCCCTCTCCACCAGAATTCCGAAGACTGCTCATGGAACAACTTGTACACTTCGATTCTGAGTTTGTCATGAATATTGAGCCCTTTCTTCAAAAGATTTTTCATGTTTCTAAAGAGTTGGTATGTGTACGGAACAAGGTCCGCCGATTATACTGTGTGAGGCAGGACTCCTCAGCCAAGGCCCTGGATCTTCTCACCACTTGCTTTTGCCAAATGGGAGCATTCTCATGCAAGAGGTAAACATTTGATAACGGCGGCCGTTTTTCCCGCACTGCGTCAGCCAACTTCTGGAGTTGTTTGGCAAAACCTCTTCTATCACAGTACCGCCGATATCCAGGAACTCGTGGTAGAACATTCTCTGTGAGTCCCACTAACAGCATAGGAGGACCATCTTTCCATGCATTTGTGCTTTGGGCTATTTTGGAGCCGGTTCTACATGGGGAATCCACTGATGCTGCCGAGTACGGTCTATGTACAGGACCCAGTTCTCATCCTTAGTGAAGACGGCTAGCAGAATATCCATGCTGTGAGAGCGAAGGAACAGCGACTCGGCAATGCTTATCCGTCGCAACTTGTCGGACTCATCAGTTTTGGTATTCGTTTCGAGGCAACTTAACACTAACCAAGGTCGTGATGGTGGTTTGCCATAGTTACATGGTAACATCCGAGTTTTGTTGTAGGCTCGCGAGTGTCGTTTCCTGGCGTGGCATTCAAGGCCTTATGTGAATCAACGTTCTGAAATACTGTCGAGATCCCAGAACTTGGGCGATCTTCAAACGTGATATGGCCGGCTTCGAAGTGCTGGTGATTGTCGTTCTCCTTGAATGCAGCGCAGATATTGGCGGTAGTGGAACATCCAGGATGTCATCCTAAACGATGGCACAAAGACATAGAAAAATGAAGGTTTTATTACTCAGAGACTGATCAGGGTTCGTTTTCATACTCACTACCTTATACCAACGCAAGATCCCACCTGTTAGTTTGCTGCTGCGTTTTACAAATGAAAATAAAAAGTGTCGCAAAGCTTTTTACGCAATGCAGTATCTACACAGCAATAAACAAATGAAATGAATAATCTTTCTTTTCCTTTGATCCTGAAATTGTGTGGTTTTTGGCGGAATTGCTTTGCTGATCAGGCCTGAAAAGCTTTATGAAGCCTAGTGCTGCATTGTCATCTAAATCCACGGGTAAATGCTGACACTCTGTGAAATTAGAGAAAAAACCAACGTTGTTCCCTCAAATTGAGAAAGAATCTGGATCAGATGAGTAATGAATAGGGTTTTTAAAGTATAGTGTAAGGGCACTTTTTAATATCACATCTAATGAACAGCTAATTATGTGAAACTTTGTGTTTTCTTCATAATTTCCCTAGTGGTTGTTCTCTTCTAAATAAAGTGGTTCTGGGTACATCCAGGAGTCCCTCCTTAGAAACATATTGAAAACAGAAGAATTTGAGTGCTTGATGGTGAAAACTGTTGTTAGCCCTCGTCAGCGTGTACATAGATACACTCGGATTTTGTAGACAAAATATGGGGATGGATATTTGCTGCAGTTTACTCCTATCAAATAAAAAGAAATAGAAATGTCCATGATGAATGTTATTTCGGAAGCTCTGGTTCAAAACAATTGCCGGAAAAGATGCCGGAATAGAAACACGGAATAATAGCCATTTTTAGTCTATCGCAGTATGAGGGCAATTACATGCATGGGTTGTGAAATACGAACTTTTTTCTCTGGGCTACATTACGCAGGACAATTTTCCAGGGATCGCTTCTCACACTTTTCGCTGGCAGTGACCAGCCATACTATAGCTATACAATTATCCGTCTGAAAGGAAGAACATTTGGTGGCGGGGCCATGCCAAAACAATTATCAGATCTTCGGTTGTCTGTGCTGCTTCCCATGAGGAATGTCAACGTTTTTCCTTATTTGATTTTGTGGTTTTTCCCGTCTTTTTGTTCGTGGATCAGGCGTCGTGCTACATGACTTTGAATTTCCAATTTGCAACCTCATATGATAAAGTCTTGGAGCACGGACTGTTTTCAGATATCTTTTTAAATTGAAATGTCTGAGTTGCCTACGACCTGTTTTGTTTACGCGTATTGTTTTGCAAATATAAATGCCATCAATTACATTATGCGTTTATTATCTTACAGATTTTACCAATGAAAACCATTCATTGGTAAAATCTGTAAGATAATAAACTGAGCGCGCTCCGACTTTCAAAGTAACCATCCTCCACCGACATATGACACAAACTCTAGAAAGAAAAATCATGGAGGCGGTTGAAACAAGGAGGTACAACGCGGAAATCAACAACAAAGAGGAGTTGAGGGAAGTGCTGCGATTGATTGCTTGATTGGAAGTATAAGCGCCTTCATATCTTTAGCTTTTCCGCAACAGTCTTATTCTAGTTAACAGCGTAGGGTAGAGGTTGGTTGCTCATGTTGTGTTCACGTGTTAGCTAACGATAAGCTATCAAATATAGGTAACATCCATTTCTGGCTCCGAAGTCGAAAGACTTGTTAATGCTCGGCCATTTGGTATTGTTATTGTATTTTACATGCTTGTTAGCTTATGATGAGAAAGCGATCTGTTGGTAACGTTTAGGTTTGACAAAGGCATTAATGCCAGAAGCTAGCCATTAAACGTATAAAGCATCGGAGTCTTCAACATATATATCAAACAACTGAATTATGAAGCACAGAGACAGAATGGTATTGAATTATTTGTAATATAATAAAATTTGTCTCGGTAGAGGTGCTTAAAAAGTCTACTCAAAATTTTAAACATAAGTGAATTGCTGTTTTACTTGGGGAATATCCAGTGTAGTGGATATGCTGACCGATTCAGCTGTATCTTGCTAGAATCACCTGATTCCTGTCTTTCTACGATTCTTCCAAGTTTTCCTGCACTCTTGCACTCACTAAAGCACAACGAACCAATCACATCAGTGCAGGGCCTAGACGCACTGAATTATGACGCCCCAATCTCGCCGTCTGCACCCTCACCTGGGCCATGCTTTCTGTGCGATTAGGAAAACTAACTTTATGTGGCTACGAAGCTGGGTTACGACACATAAAATTCCTCGATAGAAGAAGGCCTTACTGGGTAATCCAGGTCGAATCTCCTCAGTTGGTCTACTCAGCCCTACATTACATGTTCCGGCAGTATCGCTTGGGTGTATCTAGATTTAACGTGTTTCTATACTTCATGTGATTCTACTCATAAAGGATGGTAGCAAGTTCACCGATATGGTAGTTACTTTAAGAATGGTTGAATCAGCTGTTGCTACAACTCGGCTCAAGTAATATTTTTGTAGCAAAAAGGTTAGATGTTTTAGGTTTCTCAAAGTGGTGGTTTTTTCGCTGCTCTCTGGACTCAACTTCACCTGCTCATACGAAATTTCCAAGCGATGGAAAAATTGTTATCATCGCTGAGTCCTTTTTAAAATGTAAATTAAATCCATAGTTCAGAGTGGTATTTCTCCAGAGAAAAAAGGGAAGCCTACTGGGAGAAAGGAAACGCTATGAAAAAAGTTCCTTCTTTATTTCAGCAATTTTATAGCAAGAGATAGAGATATACAGTAGTTGTGTCATTTCTGTCGGTTGGTTCTGGTCGTACTCCCAAAATTTTATGCCATACGGAACTTTTTGAGTACTATCCAGAAATGTATAACGTTCTTTTACTTGTTTCTTTTATAGTGTGATCCAGTATCGCGCGCACAATACAGTATAGCATTGAAGCACTAGGAAATTCCTAAGTGCCAGCGGAGATTCAGTGAGTAGACGTCGGTAATCGAGAGTGTTTAAAGGCAGCACCCACGGAAATCCTCACTTTCGTGGTGAGTCGTTCTCCGTGTGGTCGGCCGCCAGGCAATCACAATGGTAACTTGAACAGAGAAAAAAGCGGCCTATCTGTGGAGATACCGCCGCGAACACAGAGCCGAGCGTGGCCATTTTGGTGTCCGCCACACCAGTTAACGCTATTGATTTTGCATGCTGCGAGTGGTCTAGCTTAATGTATCATGTTGTATAAGGAATATTTTCTCGTTCTCATGATTTTTTAGCGTCAATGACCTTAGTTGTTTCATCCACACCTGGAATCGTGTAATAGCCATTCCCAGAGCACCTTATAATTACGTTGCGAATGAAGTTGTTCTGCACAATTTCTACAATAGTAGAGCGATATTCTTTCGTTTATGGAAGTTGCAAGCAGCAGTTCACCTCTCTATGATCAGGCGATCATATGTTCAACTTGTTTGAGTGGAGGTAATACGGTGTTTGGTTCTACGGATTTTTAGGAGGGAGAAGTAAGTTCCATGGTTTTGTTTACTGGAATTATGTGGCTCAAAATCAAGATAAATTTTAGTAGTACGAATTAGATCCCGAAATTTTCCAACATGTTTCAACCTTACACCCCTAATGCTGTAACATCTGTTGTACAGTTTTCAATAGAAAAAGCTTGTGTTCTCTCAATGACAAAGGGCAGTCAGTGTCCGTATGCTAGACTATTCTCCGTATCTGAGAATTTCTGCTTGTGATTTTCCTCTGTCTGACGTCGATTTCATGAAAATGTAAACTTCTTTATCGCCTGCATACATTTCACAGGTAATTTCCAAGGCAAAAATTTCCTCAGGATTATTATACATATTGTATAATAATCTACTTTTTGTCAGTGCACCTGTAATGTCTCCTTTTTCTGTTCAACGGAGTTTTCTGTTTAAGCAATTCAATGATTAAGGTATACAAACCCACGATTCTCAGCTTCTTTTTATTAATTTCGCGTACTTGCGTACGAGATCTTACCGATGAGTTTAGCAAAGCGAGTGTGCTATGTAAAATCTTTTTTGACTCTATGGCTTTGTCCAATCATTTGATGACGTAGGAACTGCAGCTCTAGCAGAGTTACTATTCAGCATACCTAAATCCTCTTCTGGGATCTTTCTACGATGTTGTTGAGGTGTTCCAAAACGCGTTTTTTCAATATCTGCTCGAGGATCTTAACGAAGACGGCGGCTATGCCCTCGAGGCGGTAGTTCTTTGGGCTATTTAAAGGGGGTTTTTCTGAAGTCAGATGTGATTAGACCATGTTTCTAACGAACTTCCTTATTTTCTCTCATATCGGCCCACTTTAGAAATGGATACCCAGGAAAACTCGGCAAAAACAATAATTTTCTAAATGAATAGAAAGGGAATAATGAATGAAAATGGAATGAAGTTCAGCTTAGTCGGAGGAGAATATCAGAAAAAGGGTGAATAAAAGTTGTTTCGCACTAGGTCCAGTCGATATTGGCTGTCTCCCACTATAACTCTCTTTTCCCGCAGATTTTTCGTCGCATTCCCGCAAATGCTTGCCTGGAGCAGAGCTTCCGCACCCAGAGTTCCATTGTTTTTTTTTAGACCTGTTGCTTTATTTTCTCACATTTATAGTTTGCTGCATGATTCCAAATCTTTTACAAGCTTATGCTGGTTAGTAACTATAACAGTTGTTGTAATTGTATTAGGTTGTTGCAAAATCGATGTCGGATTTTGACAGTTGACTTTGAATTCTCATAACTCGGCTAAAACTGAATTATCATTGCCGATTTAGGGCTCATTTGAATCAGCACATCTTCGCTATTTTTCTGCTAAATTCTCATTCCATTAGGTCCAATGCCAAGCTTTTTGGACCCAGCAAAACCGACGGAACCGTTTTTTGATGACCCATTTTCGCGGCCTGTTCTCTCTCTTAAGGATGGGTCCAACCGCCTAAATTTGTGGTCATCTTCAGGGTAGCAGTCCGCAGAGTTAGGTATATAGGGAAGAATCTCGATCTCTGCTCTCCTCTTTTCCAAGAACGTCTGAATCGAAAAATGTGGTCTTCTGCTATCATGAAATACTAGAGGACAAATCGAGGAAAATCCACTTGAGCGAATTTCCCACCATGCTCATTGCTTCCACGGCGCCATAAATAACAAAATGATGAACCTTAAGGCCACCTTCGAGTTATTTAACAGTTCCTCTGGTGATAGCTTCCACCAGTGCTTTCAGAATCGCGTTGACGTTATCGAATTTAACTCGACAACCCTGACACATGTATCTCCAGAACTGATTCATTAGGGACAACATTGGGTTGTGGCTTTATTGAGCACTTCCTTCTGTATAGGTTGATAGCATTCCATGCCCAAGCTGTTGCCTTGTTACCGAGTTCGAGTCCACGATACAGTTTGATACGAATTTTAGCGATCGACCACACTTCGAATCAGCTTTCAAAAAGCCACAATAGTAGGTAAGTCTGAATGAGGTTGAAAGAGCAGAAAGAAGAAGAAATAGGCTTCTAAACAAATACAAAATGTATGGTTGAAACATTACTTTCTACCCCAAAGTATTACATCAAAGTTCGTGATCGATTGAATCCGACATCGATTTTGCAACAACCTAATAGTATGTAATTGTACGACGAGAGAGGAATAGAGAGATAGGGGGGGGGGAGAGAGGGAGAAAAGGTGTAGTCCACACCTATGCCTGGCCTGATCGGCTGGAATTTCCGCGGTTTCATCTCCACTAGCATGAAATGAGAGCAACTCGTCTTCTTTTCTTCCTTTACTCGTTGTTTTAATGATAACTAAACGGCATACCCGGCTTCGCTCGGGAGTTTTACTATACCTGGCTTTTCACGCTGATGCGGTTTATTAGGATACAAATACATCCATTTCATATTAAATAGACTCGTTGACCTTTTTCCACCTGTTCGATAGCGAAAAACCGAAAACAATTAATCGATACCCTCGCTCAAAATGGTTGTCATAATCGTGCTCAGCGCATCGGAGAACCCTAGGAGACACGTCCTTATTTGTCCGCGAACGAAATTTAAAGAGAAAAACCGATGAAATCAATAAATCGATAATTTGGTGCAAATCGTTTGTCATATTCATGTTCAGCGTATTGACCAACCCCAGTAGGCATGTTTTTGCCAGTATCTAGGCGAAAATAGCTAAATATCAATAAAATCGATATAATCGATAAGCTAATCGATAATTCCCATCGCAAAGGAGGCTATAACCTCCGCCGGCCTATGGTAGACCTGCATGCAAAATTTGGTCCAGATCGGTTCACTCTCCGCAATTTCTATTCAGTACATACATACACACACATGCAAACTTTCACTTTTATATATACAGATGGTGTGATAAGGATCAATACAATAGGCGTAGGAGCTGAACAACAATACTGTAGTATTTACTGCACTCTCTTGTGTATAGTAGTAATGTCACCAATTTACTGTTCTGCACCAGTTTGTTGCGAGAGAACAATTGCCGTTTCGCAGCATGCACTAATAAGTTTTTCTCTTCTCTCCAATGTGAGCAGCGCCGCGCCACCTTCATGACCTTCTGATAGATCTTTCTTCCCTTTTTCAAATGCTCGTCGAATATTCTGGCTAGCTCTCTTCAGTAGCGCTTCATAGAGTTACGAACGAATGATGAGCCAACGCGATTTTCGGGTAATCATGGCTAACGCCTACACAGATGTCGAGTAATCTTGCGTTGGTTTTGGTTTGGAACCACCTTTTAAACGAACTGTAAGCTACTGGTTCGCGAAGTTTTCTTCTGGCGATTTCAAACTCGAATACAGTGTGTGGCAAAATTAAGTATCCACCCCAAAAGCCGTGCGTAACAAATTTCCTTAACATCAGATTAAGCTAGGAACAGTTCTATTCGCTCCAGTGAGTATTATACGACAAACCCTCACTGGAGCATCCCTACCGCGTCACTCATGTTTTCCAATGACAAGGAGGCTACAACCATGGTCCCGGTCACCCAATATAGTCTGAAGATCAGGCGTCGGGGGTAGATATGGAGTCTACACTGGATCGTACCATTTAGACATCGAGAGCAGGGATAGATGCTCCCCATACACCAGTTTCGAAACATTTGACTTCAATCGCTATGATAAAAAAGGTTCAAAAGTAAGCACCCTATGATCTGACTGATGCCCAGCGTCCCGAATAGGAGAGGCAAGTCGGGATCGCCTCTATGAACTAGGTTCTCGCCCCTTGAGATGAAGTTGGCACAGTTACCAATGCAACCTCATCTTCTGCGTATTCCAGCGTCAGGCCCAGGTTGGCTGCCCGACTGGTGGAGACCGTTGTCACATAAACATGAAAGTTTCAATGTGGAATAGAGAAAATGTTGGATGTCATCCGACAGTGGCATGTAGCCCTTCCACCTCCTGTGGCTAAGGAACGAGGGCTACCGAAGGGCGAACGACCTCGGCTAAAGACGCTAGTTCAGAACGAATTATGGGCCCTTTAACTTGGATGAACCGAATCGAGTTTCGAGTAGACTTTATGGCAAGGAAATCACACTAGCGATTCCATGCGGACAAATTCTAAGCAAATGTCAACAGCCACAAATGCGCACAGGCTACCAGAACAGCTTCACTTCCAAGGAAGTTTATTAATGCTGCGGTTTAGTCGAAACCGTACGTTTCTCTGGAAGCCACCGGGCACCGAAATCTTCTTGGGGTGCGGGAAAGATCGATTTCCAGCTGATCTATTTGCCGAATCATCGCCCTTTTCTAGTGAATTTTCTCGCTTTGCTTCGGGAACTAATCCAATTTCGCTCATCTCTCGTTTTTCATGCTCATGATAACTGCGATCCTTCTGCATCAGCATTTCACAGTTATTTGACTAGTATTAGTGGTAGTTTTCAACAAAATTCCACTTTTCTCTCATTCCTTTTCGGTTACGGAACTTTATGATGTTTTGATTCTCGAGAGACCCCTCTGTTAATCGGTGTAAATTTCCCAAAGGTTATTTCTTTTGCAACGATGCGGAGGGGCCACAATTCACAAATAATAACTGATTTTAGCAAAATTCACGTGGTGAGAAAGATAGCCTCATGGATCTTTTGCTATTGGTTCTCATGCCACGGTTCGCGCAACTCAACCACACTTTTTGGACAAAAGCTCGTTATGAATTTATGAAAGCGGTATTTTCAATGCTAATGGAAAGTTTCGTATTCAAGAAAGTGCTAAGCACCCTCGCTACCTTCGACATATGCTAAGATCTCAAAGTCGAAAATTTCCATGGGTGCTGCCTTTAAAGTTTCCCGACGACATAGTGCTGCTTCAGTAGTGCATCTGGGTCAGAGAAAAACAATGGACAGTTGTAATTGTCTCTCTTCGATTCATTGCCTCAACGTTCTGGAAAAATTTAGTCCTTCCTAGGTTAGGTCAATAAATTGCTTTGCGAACGGGTTCTAAAGGTCTTCTGAACGATGTAATTTCGTTGTGCGCGGTAAAATATGCGAATGAATGGCGATTCCGGATAAAGGAGGATATTTACGATGAAACTGGGTAATTTTAAAGGCATTGAATAATAGCGAGACGGCATAAACGAGACCTCGTCCTCCAAGTGATATATCTCTACCTCTGTTTCGTTTCCTATCTTTTAGCTACCTTGATCGCATCAACTGGCCTGGTCATCTCTCTTGGGAGGTTATTCTAGATGTGAGCAGCAAAAAGTGTCATAATAGCGAGGACGTGTGCGCTGAGGTTAGGCGATCATGAGCACAAAGTTCTCAATACTTTACAACCGCTCTACTTCCTACTCTGATTGCACTTTGGGCGTTGTTTCTCACTCCTACGTTGAATTTCGCGAGTGTTTCTTACGTAAAGAATAGGTTGTTGACGTTGTTCTTGTCTTTACGCGTATTGTGCGTTGTTCTAAAGCCTCACAGCCACCATTTGTTGTTAATTCTCGGAACTAATCCCAGCTTTCGTGGAGTTTTTTTCTAGTGATGGCCAACACGCTTGACGTAGTAGCCTTTCGTTCGCCTTCAACGGGTCATTTCCGGCTTTTTCTGCGTACGTACGGCTTCCCATCTCCGCCAACCACCTCACTCGCGAAGTGCTTCCAACTGCATTAAACTTCACCATTTTGGTAGTTCTCTAGGGAAACCGAAGGGCGAACAGCTTTCTAGGTAACCCTCCCTAGAACCGCTCTACTGAACATAATTAAATATTAGTCATATAATGATGTTTTCTTCACTGAATGTTCTGTTTCAAATTACTTTTCACTCACTTGGATGATGTTCTGTTGTTGAAACTGTGGCCTGCCTCCCTCAATAGCATCTGTTTCTTCAGGAGGAGAAGTACATTCTTGCAGAGTAATAAGGATATGCCTACTTGTGGCGAATATGGAGTACTATTTCATACTAATATGTGGCTCAATGTTTCTGGATGCCTGCGCCGACATAGCTTATTCTAACAGAGAACATTGATGAATGAGAGAAAATCATAAATAATGTAATTAGTGTTGAGGGTTCACCCCTCTTTCACCTCTTCATCGTTCCCTTATGCAGAAGCAGTAAAGGTCAGAACATAAGCAGATACTTCACGTGGAAGATCCGTAATTAGTCCGCTCTGATTTCTTTGGTATCACTCAAACTTCTCCAAGCATCTTATCCCATTATGTAGCCGTTGCCCTGCAGTAGTGGGTATCATTTTCTTGGAGGCCTCCATCATGCATAAGCGTTTTGCAATTCCTGGTAACATATCCAGAAAGCCGAAAGTCACGGAAGCGTTTGAATTTTCGAAAGTTTTTTCTTATTATTTATTTTAAAAAGGTTGGTGTTGTAGTTGTTAGACCATCGTTTTAATATCATTCGGGTTGTTGTGTTGTGTTTATTTGCTAGGATTTGTGTCCTGAGGCTGTGCCTACTTAGTTCTTCCTCCATGCAATCCTGCCAAACAAACAAATCCGAATACTTCAACTGCTGCTATTGGATGGTCTAGAGTTTGTTATTATAAAGGTTTCTTCTGTGTAAATCTTTAGACAAAATACGAAGATGCAAGTAAGGAGTCAGTTTTTTTTTGAGGATTGCGGGCCCTCAATTTTGAGGGCAGCTTAGTACTTGTTAGTTAATCACTCGTTGTAGGTTTCCCAATGGTCCAATTTTACTCAGTCAAAAGTGCAATCGAAATTCCATTCTCAACTGAGAGCGACGGGGTCCTCAGCTTTATTTTTAGTGGTAATTTTTATTATATTAATAGTTTTATAATTTAGTATAGTTTTATAACTTAATTTGGTTATTCGGGGGTGAGCGTTTGCAGGCTTGAACTGTATAAGATTCAGGCGTCGTTAATTTTTAT
Organism: Ancylostoma ceylanicum; assembly: GCA_000688135.1. Lineage (NCBI taxonomy): Eukaryota > Metazoa > Nematoda > Chromadorea > Rhabditida > Ancylostomatidae > Ancylostoma > Ancylostoma ceylanicum. The sequence goes on along the minus strand of JARK01001357.1, from coordinate 551,518 downwards.
AAGTTTGCATTTAATTTCGTCTTTTGTGCTGATTTTGCGCGGACTAACTTCTATCCTTTATTACGACCTAGAAAATGAGTCATATTTGAATTTAAAGGACTGATAAGCAAACCATTATTAAATCTTTGTCTCCCTGTGTGGATTGAGATTTTTAGTCAACCATATATTTGTCTTTATTTCTTAAGTTGTGTGCAACTCGTTACTCGTTCTGAGCTAGCTCTTAACAATACATATATCCGCATAGATAAGCTCAATCAACCAATTTTCGTGCAATTTAATTCCTCAAATCTTCTTATTGAAAATTTTTAATGAATTCCCTTATTTACTATACATTTGAGCGTACTTCCTTGTAACAAGTTGTACTTCTTGTTGGTAATTCTGGGAAGTTTTCAACATGTACTTGCACTGCATTTCCTTTTTACAAATATGTACATATTGTGATGATGTTCCTTGAGATTGAGGTATACTAGTTTCTTTGTTCTGTTTTGTAAATTTTTAAAATCTACTCAAATACTTGTATGTACATACTTAAAAGCCGTTGATCCATCAGCAGTACAATAAAAGCCAAAAATGTGCTAATCAAAATTTGAAAAGCTAAAACCATACCGAACATTCTACTAGGATTCCAACCGGCTGTTAAACATTAGCTTACATCCACAAAAATATTTAGGAAGCTAACGTATTTTACTCACAAGGTGTGCCAAGTTTACTTGTTGTTGTCATACTGCCTATAGGGAACTACTCTAATGGCTTTCTTGGGTGTGTCATCATGAGGGAAGAAGACCATGCGACTCTGATTGGCACATTCGGGCCGCCCGCCACGCCCACCTGTTTGACTCGTACGCCGCTAAGCACAAATAGACCATGTATAGGATTGACGCCGTTCGAGTTCAAACAGATGGGCGTGACGGACGGCACGAGTGCGCCAGTCAGAGCCATCTGGTTACGCCCCTCTTTCCAGCACGATGATACACACCCAGCTTTTTTATAGTCGTGATTGTTTTTTTAGAATCTTTTTTGAACAAAAATATACAAAATTCAGAAAAAAAAACATCAAAATTTGGGAAATGAACCGCATTTAAAGAAGGGAACCGGGAAGCATTTAAAGAAGCGGTCACCGAACACCAACTTGAAAACATTTTGCAGTCGTAAAACATCTGATGGACTGTAGTCTCACCCAAAACGGCTTGCTTGAATAATTATGTACCACTACAGTTGTGCCAAACAACTGAGCAAACACTTTCTCTGTTCGGCTGTTCTTGAGTGCTTTTGTCCCATCCTGTAATTATGTGAGTAGTTATGTAAGTTTTTTTCTAGTTGTTCTAACGTAATTCATTGTATTAGGTTGGCAACTAAATTCCCGCCGTTTTTTTTTCAAATTTAGTATTATATTCCGCATGTCGTTAATTGTTTGTGGCATAATGTTTTATACCATTCGAAAGAGGACGTTTTGTTTTGTTTTTTGTTTCGTCGAAATCTACGTTTTACTTCTTGCTGAAGCTAATTTATACTGATTTTCAGGTCATTAAAATGGAATCGCATGTTGAGAAGAACGAACACGGAGCCCCCCCCCCCC
>JARK01001357.1:526623-542282 GCA_000688135.1 Ancylostoma ceylanicum | reverse complement strand
TTGTAAAGTTTTTTTCAGAAAATTTGGCGACCCATTCTCGCGGGAGGGCCCCCCCCCCCTGCGTCCGCCACTGCTAGATAGATATACTATAGTTCAGTGAGTGATATACATTTGTATACCAGGGATGGGCGGATACGAAATTTTTCTAGACCAGGATAATGGTCTGAATAATTGATAGGCCAAAAGTGACCGGATAACGGATATCGCGTAACGAATAACGGCTAAGGCTCCGTCGTACAGGACGCCACCTACCAAGACAACCCAGACAATCTCCATAATTTTTCTCTTTCTGACGAGAAGCAAAAGGTTCAAGGTCTGTACCATCTAATCATATTTTATCTCAAGCATCTAAACCCCAGATGAAACCAGGGGAAAAGGGCGCTGTAATTCATGACATAAATTGTTTTCTAAATGAAGACTGTTAGTGTTAGAAAATCTGCAGATTGAAAGCAATCCATTCCTGCCTCATCCGGCCCGTTATCCAGTGGTAACGGCTCGGACAAAGGTACAGATAACTGATAACGGATAACGGCTAAATGAACAATCGGATACGGATAATTCGCTCATCCTCGGTGTATACATATGGTGTTCAGTCAACATAATAATGTGATTATACGCTACAATAGTTTTTTTGCTGCCTGTGAACAATACAAATTCCGATTGATGGTTTTCTTGTGTTTGAAAAACCTCACTACATATGTACATTTTCTGATGAGATGGAGCTATAAACTTCTAGAAAGTCAATAAGTTGTTGCATTCATTTCGCTTTTTATTTATTTATCTGTTTATTTATTTATTCATTTATTCAGATACACTCATAGGTGTGCCATAAAAAACTAGTGGATATAAAACATATGTTCCGCTAGGACAGTAATGGAAAAATCTCTGGTAACCACAACCTGTGACGAGGTACCAGATCGTTCCCACACTATGGAAGGCAAAGATGTCCCTTACCGAGCTCTTGTTCCTACAACCCGATCGCAATATGCTAATAAAAACACGAACAAATGCGAAAAAAAGGAAAAATAAACATGGAAAAACACAAAGGCAAATGTGATTCGTTTCGCCTCTGCCTTTAAACGAATTACATTAACGAGTCCCTTTGAGGCTCTTCAGTAAAGAGGGGGACTAGTAGGAGGAATAGGAAAAAGGAAGAACATGAAGAAATAGAAAAGCAAAAGGAAGGATAGCAAAGGATGAAAAAGAAAGGAAGAGGAATGAGAAAGAGGAAAAAAGTAGTAGAAAGTAATTAAAATACTATTTTTTGGGATTGGATACGCACCTAAAGATTCTTCTTTTGGCTAAGTATCAGGTCTTGCACTGGAGCAGATAAGCCTGTGTTTTCGATAAATTTGGTGTTTGGTCTGAGACCACGGCCAAAACACCAAATATACGCACAACATGTAAATCGTGTGTACTAAGTGGAAAAGGTTTGCAGATGCCGCAGTACGTCAACAGAGTGGAAAAGCAATGCAGCTGTTCTTAGTTCACACGATAATGAAGGAGTGAGTATATGCATATGTCTGGTGAAAGATCTGAAGGTTGCTATGACAGATTTATGACATATATGACAGATTTGCTATACAAATTTATCGTAAGCCTAGAGCAGCCAGGGCTAGGCTGACCTACTTAACCCGAGACGAACGAATTCATTGCTGAGTTTTTGATGATTGATGTATTACTTTGAAGTTTCAATCTTCACAGAAATTCTTGCATTTGTCACATTTCCAAAATCAAAAATACGTGCTCCGTAGTCACCCGCAGAGATTATGCAATCCCTCATTACGGTCTTAAGACAAACACAACTGTGCTTCCTGCATAATTTGAAGTTAAATTACACGTTGATCTGTAGGAAGAAAGTGAATAGAAGAATTTTTTATCAGCTCATCATGTTAGGGAGCTTTGCTTGTCGGTATTGTGCCTTGCTGCTTGAGTTTCACTTCGTAGTTGGTCCAAAAACGGTAATGTAATTTTCGTGGAATTTTAGTTCGATGATCAAGAACTTCGTCGAATTACCATGAACCTTAATCTATACATGTTCTTTGCTAGTGTCTTCTTACAATTTCTGCCACAAAAAATTTTATTTGTGCGCTGCTGTATTATTCTTTGAAGTTTGATGTCGATTTTCTCGAATTCGAGTCCATCGAGTTGCTCGACTGTTTTCCGGCTAGTCAGTGCTTTGTGAGGCAGTCCTGTTCGAATCACAATAATTCTTTTTCCTCAGACTCGATATTCGCTTGCTTTTCTTGCGAAGCCAACATCGAATTTTCTTCCTGATCCTCTTCCAGTCTATGCGGAAAAAATCAGTCAGTCTGTTAATACGCACTTCGTCTCGTAGATTTTGCACGTGCTTTACCACCTTTCTGAAGTCTGTTTGACAATATTTTTTGCATGGATATATGTATATGGGCTAGGTGACCGTCCTCTCATCCCGTTTTTTTTGTACTAAACGCCGTTGGTACAGGTTGAGTTATTAGACATTGTTCAGCTTTTGTCTTTAAGTTCACATGCTTTCTGCTTGGATGTTTCTATACGACTTTTGATGTTGGACGCACCCGGTGTGCTAAGTATAAGTAGATAAATGAATAAGTAAATAAATAGACAAATAAATAAACAGATAAATAGATAAATAACTTAGTGTTCGATTCATCAGATTACCTGGAGCTACATCTAATTCCATAAAATCCCGATAAGGAAACGCACTACATATTTACATTGTTTTCTTTCAATAAAGCCTACCTCTTTCGAAAAGTCTCGTACAGATAGACTCCCTCAGAACTCTCCCTTGTCATCTACCCAGATTCACTGCCCTCTACAGAAGAATGCTTGCATAATTGCAAAAAAAAAAGATAATCTATTTCGCTTTACAAGTGCAAATCTGACAGTTTTTGTGATAGACACACATTTCGGACAAGATGAATGTAACACTAATTATCCAGCGTTGAATAGAGATTATTAGAAAGGCTACGTTTTTAGGACGACTCTCTAGAAAGCGTCCTTGGCATACATTTGCATATGGTGCCCTTAGATCTTCGCATTGTATCGCTTTTTCCCTCAAGAGGTTTTATCCGTAGTCCACCTCGTTCCACGTAATATTTCCTAAATGCACAGTTGCAACCCTCCCTGAAATATTAGCTTCTACGCAATCCTTATTTTGTGAGAAACATTTTAGCTCTTATACCTACGTTTCAGGTAGTCGTATTCCGAGTTTTATGGATCATCCATGCATGGCTCAGCAACGCATGATTTGCTCGATTCTGTAAACGAATGATTTTATCGCTCTTATCAGTCAAACATAAGGTTCCATTCATGACCTCTATAAATATTCTTTTGAGTTTGAACGTGATCAGAGCAAATTGCTTGTATGTAGCTTGAAACGAGCAAAGGATTGCTGCCAATAGAGTGCCAGCATGTTTCATTTCTTTCAGTGTAAATTTTTTCGTTTGTAACTTCTTTCAATGTAAAGCCCGAAGTTTGGAGTGTTTACGAGAATTATAGATACTCATTTGGGAAAAAGAGCAAAATGGAACTTCTTGATTTTATACTCTTTTAAGGTTTTTTTCGCACAGACGGCGAAATATACATAAATATACCGTCCACAATATTTTTAGATCCTTATCCACCAACTCAACTTCGCATCTGTCGTCAGCCTATAAGTCCAATGTAACACCCGTCTTCAAATACGGCGCAACGGTTTTCGGCCCGAATTCAAAGCGCTCTATATTAAGACTTTAAGCTGTGCAAAAAAGTTCCTTTAGAAAGCTTTGAATACGCTTACATGTCTGATACGACTACATGATACGGCTACGCCAACACTCCTCCTGCTTCCATTCGCAGGCGTATATTTAGGATTCCTTTTTCTCGGTACCCGCAGAACCAAGTACGATCTTGTCATTTTCTACTAAATTATCTGTGATAAGGTTAGTCTCCCATCAGCAAGTTTTACACGATATACCCCTCATGCACGAGAGGTGGGTAGTTCAAGATTACCTCCCGAACAGCTAAGAGTTCTTTGCGATCCTCCTTCTTTACACAGAGAGCTGGGTCTGTGTTTCTGAAATTCTCAAAGGAAGGAGTTTAGCCGTGTTTCCTAGGACAATACAAAAGGCTAGTGGACAAGTTTCTGGCGAAGTTCGCTCAGTGGTTCATAGTTCTTGCCTATTTCTTGTTGTGTTTTGTTCGTGTTTCTTAATGTTGATATTTGTTTCCGCGTGGTTTGCCCACGTACAAATAAATAAATAATTATGGAATTCGATTTACGTACCCGTATATTAACTCTTGTAAGTTCTTGGTCTTGAAAAATTCGAGTTACTACCTATCTAAGAGTTATGGGCGAGTGATATATTGCAAGTGAGGCGAGGAAAGAAAGAAAGAAAGAGAGGGATTGCAGGCTCTCTTGAGAAAAAAACTATGTCAATTCCAGTTTTACTGGACATTCGTTATTGGGCATTTATTTATTGTGCATTACTTTTAATTTACTATATACTCCTGTCGCATTGTACTCACTACTATCGCATTGCTTTATGCTTGGTATTCAAACATATATTTGAATAATTCGAAAATTGTCGAAGTTCAATTATTCGAATATCTGACAGAAAAAAATTCAAATACCAACGTATATTGTGTTTGATGGTGAGGTTGAACAACTAAGAGTTTCATTACTGCTTGAGAAACATGCATACTCACCCGGAAGGGATCAGCAGAGAATGGGGCAACGGAATCTAATTAAAGGCGATCGACTTTATGGTTGCCGAGAAAGCATCAAAGACAAGAAAAAGCAAAAACAATCATCTTTTACTTGTGAGTACCATTTAACAACAGAATTTATTAGGTATGCATGAGATGCCTTCTGCTTCGGTGTTCGTTGTCTCGTTTAAAAAAGAACCACGTGCAGACCGCACTCTACTTCAGCTGTGGTTGTGGCTGCTCTTCTCGGTGTTCTTTTTGATAGCATATTAGCATTCTGCTAGCAACCAAGTACTCACACCCTTAACCCCCCCTCCCCCCCCCGCCTTCACCTTGTAGGTGGCAATTTTTCTGTCCTCTTCTTGTATTATTGAATGATTTAATTATGTTACTTGATCATTATCGGATTTTTCCCTTTTCTTCTTGTTCCACTTCGTTCTCTTCCATGCTGTGCCGTTAATAAATAAATAAAATATAAATTCTAATACAATTTCTTTGGCGTTTTCGAGAGTTCGTTCGAGCAAAACTCGAAAATGCCATGCTTCAATTTTTTGAATTGAGTTCTGTATGAAGTGAACGAATTTGATAAGTTCAGTCACAGAAAACATTTGCGTTGTTGAGATCGGGTATGATTGACAGAGCTCCATATGCCTTGTGTGTTCCAGAAATTTATCTCTATCTGTTGCGCGATACCAAGAACATTCTCTACTCACCAGGAAGTAACCATAAATTACGCCCTTGCCCGCCTCTGAAACTTTCTACCGATAAATTCCATGGACTATACTATAAACTAAATCATCGTTTCATTCGCCGGCGCTTTTCAATCCAGCACAAGAGAGGGGCTTTCGGCACGGAACTCCTGCACTGCACTGATTTTCTGCTGGCTGATTGTGCCGTTTGACCCGAACAAAAGCTATCAATGAAAAGGGCTCTGGAACGATTATGGAGCTAGTCAGCTACTTTGAGAAATTATTGGGAGCTCCTCAGTAAACGAGCCTCACGACAATTCCTTTAAGAGAACCCACGCAGCAGTGTGAACTTGTTCAGCTGTGTAAATGCTGACACATTTTCAGTCACTACGTCGCTATGCAAGGACCATCTGTGTTCACTTAAATAGTTGAACATTCCATTCCCAAATAAAGCAACGTTTCGTAATCCATGAAAATCAATAGCATCTAAGCGTGGGTTGGGTTCTGTCATAACTTTCAAACTCCAGCTTTTGATTCAATTCAACGCTACATTCAGAAGTACAATCGCACATTGCCTTTCCCAGTTTTTATGTGTTGCTTCCCAACGGAAACATGTTGACGGAAAGTTATTCAGGCTCCCCGACGCTTCACACGTACATATTTAGGCAGATCGCGGTCTTCTTGAAAAGACAAAGGTTGTTTTTCTGCAGGCAGACAGAATGCTGAATCTGCTAGTGATTGTGTACCGAAAACAACTTTGCGTGAGCATGGTAACTCTCCGGAAGTTTATTTCTCTCGTGATTTTTTCCCTGAAACCAACCCCTAGTCTCACATCCCCTCCGCTTATTTCCACAGTTAGTGGGAGAACAAAGAGTTGCTTTTGCAATTATCCTGAAAATAGGACCTTTTCCGTTTGCAACCGCTCGTCAGTGGGCTTTGATGGGTGCGTTTTTGAGGCGTGACTTCATAGTAACTTAAGAAGATGTTATTCGTTAGACAATACACAGATACGAGCCGTAAATGGCCTCATCAGCTCCCTTCATAAGAGATAAAGAGGAAAACGACAACACCGCATTCATTCTAAGCCCCTTTTGTTTGCTTGGGTTCTGTCCATTCTTGAAAATGCAATCGCTCGTGGTGGATGTCCCCAGTTTCAAAGTTTGCGGCCAACTGCTTACGTATTTTGCGTATCTGAATGGCTTTTCTGTCTGGTAATCAAATTGTTTTTGTTGACAATCTACCGTCTTATTTCTAAGCTTGGCTATATAGCCACCCCATTAATGTGTCTGAATCATCTTTTGCTGATTCCGACTTTAATTCGGCCGTAATTCAGATAGCTGTTTACTGCATCTGCCAAACGCTTACCAACTAGTAAACATACAGTTGCATTCTCCAGCAGATTAGTAACTTGTGAAGAACTGCCGCTTACTTGTAGGTTGCGAGATCCTAGTGGCTAACATTGTTCTTCCTCAATCGCACAATCTTTAGTGACTAAGCTCTATTATTCCATGCATATTTTGACATTCTATCAGTTGTTTTCCGCACCTTAGGGCGTTTCGCACTGACATGTATAGATTTTGTTGAGTATGTACTGCAAGCTCATTCATGAAATCAACGACACATTAATTTCTATCCACTTTCCAGGAAAGTCGCACACACACACACACACACAGCCAAATGGTTTCAATTTCTTTCTGAAAGAAGGAATCTGTGAAGGCGGACATGGAAGAGGTTAGTTTGAAATTGATAATATTTTGGCTTCAGATGTGTAATGCTATGGATCGTTAGAAATGCACACCCACAGAGAACTGCAAGCGGCCAGTTCGATACAGATCAGTGACGCGGTGCGCCAGCGTTGGGGAGTGATTAACAGAGAGCATGTTCAAAGCATCGTTGGTCGAGGAGTGCACCAGACAGCCAGAGTGCCAAGACGCGCCGCGACGCTGATCTCCACCCAACTGGCCGTTTGGAGTCCCCTGTATACATATATGCGCATATGTTCTCTCATGAAATTCCTTTATTCTTTCATTTTTCTTGGAACACCAGTTGGAATGTGTACTGCAGAGTTAGGGAACTACTGTAAAGTATATATAGCGTAAATGGCTGCATGTTTCTGCTATGCCTAAGACTGCTTGGACTGGATTTTGGTTTATCCGACGAGACAAAATCCGGCATCTAAGGTCTGCTATGTTAGGAATAATTACAGGGTGCGCGCGAATTATTGGCGCGTGGTTTTTTGGAGCTTCATTCGGATAAGATTAGGTAGGATTGATCGGATTCACAAGCCATGCTGTAGGTATCTTTGCTTAGGTCATCTCTACCGTGGACAGCCGATGATTTCCCAGATGACCTCTTTCTATGCCTACACAGGCTTTAGAAATCCTCCTGGTCAAATTGCGAGGTAGGGAACCGTGACACGAGGTTGATCACGGCTCCTTGCCTTCGAAGATTTCCTGAGGTAGACTCGGGAGACTCCAACCATCTGTGTATGATAGGCCAAGACTAATTCTCAACTACTATGCGCTCACCGTGGATTGGACCACTAAATGATTACCATGGTGAAAACAGGTGTTATATCTCACAAGCCGTTTTTGCTAATTTTTGCGAACTTCGGACTGGTAATCAGAAGAGAAGACCAAATATAATAAATTTTCTGAAACCGTTGAAGACTCCCAATTCTATTAATGAAAAATGGTTTTTGCAAATTCGTTCAGCCTCAGTTTGCAAGCCAAAATTTCTTCAAAAGTGGTTTCGCAGGTGATTTCCTTGAATTTTGGCTCGAAGGGATTATCCACGTAACTCACTTCATTTTCACTCTTACGAGCTCCGCTTTGGAAATGTTAGTGGGTAAGGTCTGTAGTACAAAATGAGTAGGAACAGACTGGTGGAAGTTTGTTCCTGAAGAATGTTGAAAATATCTTCTGGAATAGCACTTGCGTGTCACGGGTGGTCTGAGCTGAAAGCTTCTCGAAGTCTTTACAGACCAGGAAAGAGGTCACTCGGCAAAATTGAGGTTGTTTACGGTAAGCATTGTTCCACCAAACATATCCACATCATGACTTCTGAGTTTGCTCAACCACAGCTGATTGCGGCTTGAAAAACCACGCGCCAATAATTTGTGCGCACCCTGTAATAACAATAACCAGTACTCCTAATCTCTATCAATTGGCTTACTATGTGTGGGTCTTTGTGTCTGTACAAAAGAGTCGTCAAAAACTAACTAAACCATTATATTCAGCGCGTCGTGTTATACACCAAGAAATTGAAAATTTTGGTTTTCATCATGACAGGTGTCTGTTCACATTTAGATACCCATGCTTGCACTGATGACCGAAGGTTTCCTTGTCTCAATAAATTTCATGGATCAGTCCATAATTATTGAATTATATACATAGAAGCCTACGAAGGGGTAAAGTGTTACAGATGTGAAGGAGCCAGATGATGGGGAAACACCAAAGATGAGCAGCATTGAAGCGCGGGACTGTGAAAAATTTGAGAAGCGGGGCCGAAGCTGAGTAACGATGCGCAGACGCCGTTGAGGGGAAAGATGCCACTCAACCAGCCTACAATGGCAAGATAACTAAAGGGGTTGCAAAAACACCAACGAGTTCTAAAACGATTCGAAAACCATGGGAAAATCAGAAAGTGCGATACTGAGGGAAATATACCATGGGAAAATCAGAAAGTGCGATACTGAGCCATATATAAGTGACTGAACAAGTTGAATTTTTATAAAGTGACAAGAAGGAATGTGTTGTATAAAGCAAAGCGAAAAGGAAAGGATGGCAGCAACGTCCCGTTGCTGCATACCTTGATCGAGCGACCCTTACGCCGATCCATTAGATCCACGTTCATTCAACTGTATCTTAGAAACTGTTGAGTTTTTCATGCTGCTCTCTTTGCAGAATTGTTGGGGCAATCACCATGGTTCCAAAACGATCGTAATCTCGAACATGAAAATTCCTGTGAGTGCTGCCTTTAAACGATGCGCTAGCATGCACAGATGAGGAATATGCTGGAAACGGGCTCAATACGGGTTAAAGAGATGCCTGTTCTACACAGGACAACTAGAAAAAGGAATCATGGTTGAGGGAGGAGTGGGCCAGTGCCTGTTGGAAGGCGCCTTGTCAATCGACGCGTCCGTAGTTGAGTGATGGGTATCTTGGAATCGGTTAGTAGAAGGATGTGAGGAGTTGGAAATACTAATGAGTGAGGGCTGCGTTAGCAGGCAGTGATGAGCGTGGAACTCAGCGACAAAGTATGCGAAGGAAGCCTGGAAGTCCGGCGTCGTCCGGAAGATCAGGCTTGTTAATATTTATCAATGAAATGATTAGTATTGAAAAAGAAGAAAAGAGGCTGAAAGACCCCAGATTCCAGCGCAAATAGGGCGACTATCTTCGTAGTGGCAAGCCTCGCTGATTGAGCATTCCTCTACAGGTATCTGAACCTCCGCAGCTCCGGTAGCAAGGCAATGCGAGAATGATCGTTGTTGGCCGAGACTCGAGCTGCACGAATCTCTGAGATGGGAATTATTCTGAAACTGTCGCATTATGACGAATGGGAATCAAGTTGCTCACTGAGATGATTAAGTGTGGCAGGAGTACGAGAATCATCCTGCGGAACCGCGAAGCGTTGGGGTAGCAATAGGAGAAATCGCTGTTGCTGACCGGTGAACCAAGGCCTGACGGCCGCGTTCCCCTTTGTATTGGGTTGGGGGAATAAGTTTGTCTGGTTTTCCATGAGCATCTGAGTTAGTGCGTTTTCCACAAACAACATCAATCACAACAAAAGATTTATGTAGCGCCTTGCCCCGCTACTAATGCTATTGGAGATAGAGCAGCTCCGCTGGCCCATCCCCATGAAAAGCTGTGTTTAGTTTGAGACGATTCAATTTGTCACACCCAGGCGCAACTCTTGAATAAAACTTTAGAAAATGTCTAGGGAGATAAAATAAGTTGGAGACTGCTTCAGGTCTGTAGGGCTTCAATCGGTGAAATTACCTTTTATTCTAGCATCGCGTTCATAGTTTTGGTAGAATTTCTCCACAGAACACGCACTTTCTCAATGTGAAGAGTCACCTCATGCTGAGCCCTCCCATGTTCTCTCGCGAAGTGAATCAGTTGAAGTAGTCTTTGTAAGACTCAACTTTCGTAGTACTTTTCCTTTGTGTCTAGAGCAAAACCTAGCGGATAAACGTCTCATTTTTCTTCAAATTCCATATGTATCCTGAAACAGAGACATCCTCCAGACTGAAACTAACCTCTTTACTCCCTGCTTCTGCGTGGTCCTTTCAGCAGTCATGGCTTCTCTTCAGATGCCATTGATATTAGATTCCCTTTAAGGTGCATTCAGTCCATTCTGTGGTCGAGCAATAGGAGTTGTCGGAGATTTTTATTTTATTGGGTTGGGCAATAAGTTCGTGCGGTTTTTTCACCTTAATATTTTACTGGGAAATAAGTTCTGTTTGATTACGTATCAACAGCCATTTTGTAGCTCTTGTTTCACTCTTTCCAAATATACTGATCGATTTCCTCAGTTCTCGCCACACCTCATTTTCTATCGCCTGGAATGTGAGGCACCATTTCGGCTAGTACGACAACCTCCGACCACTCATACTGTTTGACTTCTATCCTGGATCAAATGCAACTCAAAACAGGACAGATATCAACTACATTCAAAGAAAACCCATTACGGTTGAAGAGGCGGCGCAAAATGGATGCCTGCCTCAGAGAAGTTAGTTTTAGCCCTAAGGTTGTCCCCTTCCAAAAGTGGAGTTTGAAGAACAGTGAGACGTTTACGCGCCAGGTTTTTTTTCAGATGTAAAGAAGAACCACTAAGAATGGTAAATTCTAGGGACAACTGAGTTTAACAGATTCAGTTTGCGGAAAAAAAAAAACTTCGAAGGGCTTAATACGACGTGACAATTGCCATTGAGAGGGCGCGTCGCCTCTGGGCAAATTCCACTGAAACGGTACCCGACATTCTAGGATAAAAGGTATTTTAACTTATACAACCTCTAAAGCCTGAAGCAGTCTCTAACCACTTATTTGGGTATTTTCTTGGGCAATTTCTAGAGTTCCATTGAGAAGTTGCAGTTGAGATCCCCAAATTGGGTCGTCCCAAACAATGTGGCTTTTCATGGAAAGAGAACAGGGGAGCTGCTCCGCCTCTGATAGCATTAATAGCGGAGGAAAGGGGCTACATAAACTATTTGTTGTGATTCATGTTGCTCGTGTAAAGCACTACTTCTAGTGCCCCTGAAAAACCGCACGAACTTATTGCCCAACCCAGTAGTAGAGTTGGTGCTTCACACTCCATGCGATCGACAATGAGATGTGACAAGAGTTGAGGAAACCAGATAGAATATTTGTAAAGAGTAAACTAAGAGCTACAAAATGGTATATGATACAAAGTCGAACAAAGTTCGACTTTTAGTAAAAGTCCAAGATGAAAAAAAAAACCGCATGAACTTATTGCCCGACCCAGTGTGATCACTTTAATGGAGAGATTTCCTTCTTAGGCAATTGTGTAGCCAAGCAGTATGAATGTGTATAGAAGCGAAGCAGAAGCTTTTTGAGAGATCATTGGCTTGCTTGTTGAGGAGCATCGTCTCGAGGTTTTTTATGAATACTGTTATTAATGTGGAGTGGTCTTATAGTAAAGATCACGCTATTTTTGCCTTTTGTTTGTCACTGCTGTGAAGACATCTAACAATCCTGATATTAGCGCGTTCTAATGCTTTTTGACCATGAATAACAGGTAGCAGGGCGATAATATGGCTATTACTATTCTGTTACTATTATACAATAATATGGCTCTCACGATTCTGTTACTATTATAGTGTTTAACCACTACTGGATGAAACCTGTCTAGGGCTTTATTCCATATCGTGCTCTTTGAAAGCGTTAACTACTTTTGCAGCCGTATTTTATGTGGACATTTTGATTATACTATTATAGTTTTTAATCACTACTGGATGAAACCTGTCTAGGGCTTTATTTTCATTTTTTTCATTTTGATTATACTAACGATAGGCGACCCGAAGAGTTTGCGACAGTCAATGTTTATATCCCTGAAGTACGACAGCTACTCATTAAGTGGGATTTATACCATTATAATGAAGAGTGCATTAGGAAAAACCACCTCCAATGGAGAAATCCGTCAGTCTGTGCGTAGTAATGACACGAGAACCCAGTGAATGCTGCAACTTTGGTAGGTATTTTTGGCTGGCTAGAATAAGAGTCTTACCTCTTTTTATAGAGAGGAGACTGTGAGAGGCATTTTCACAGAAAGGGAGTATTTGGTGCCGCACGATAAGAGGTAGAGAGGGGCTGATCGCTTATGCGTTGAGGAGCGTTATCGAAGAGCGCGAGCCTGTAGTAGAACGAACGCTATCCTTGCAATATTGGAACATGTTGTTCTGGTAGTTCCTAAAAAGTTAGCTACAAATGAAAATGAAGGCCCACATCTGCTGCGCCGAATATCAGAAAGTGGCCACCATCTATCGCCGAAAACGTATGGAGGAAAGAAAAATTCACTTCTTTCATTTTGCTGCTCTTCCGCGAATTGCAAAATTAGTCGGAAGAAAATCAATGATTTTGTCGAAGAGTATCTTCCCACCTTACCATATTCGCAAGCCCCGGTTGCATCTGATTTTTGCTTATGTTAGGCCTCGAAAGCTCACTTCCGAAAAAATGAAGCGTTGTACTTCTAGTTGTTGCAGCAAGATACCGGCTTCTGCTTTTTTGTTTCTGAAGAATGGGATTGAATCAGTGCTGTGCTTTGGAAAAATTTCATATTTCGTCAGTCCGTTAATTTGTTCGGTTAGGCCGAAAATGGTCGTTACGCGTTAATGGGTTAATTCGTTACGTTAGTAACGCACATCCCTGGATTGAATCATCAACCAGGAATAGTAATCCTGTCATTGAAGCGCTGGTCAGTTTTTTCTGCTTGTTTTAAAATGGGTAAACAAACACATGTTACGACTAAATACACATTGAACGAGGAACTATCTACAATGCCTGGATCCACTGAGTTATGGAAGTTAACTGAGCAAAGGCAAACACATTACGTAAACTGTACATATGTGACTGTCAAAGAGCATCAGTATCAATAGTGAGTGAGTGGGCTAATTGCAGTGCTAATAAGCTGATTCAACAAAACTTTCAATTACGTCAGAAAATTGGCAAAATCATCACGAAATTGAGTAAACCTTCGTGCACTGTTCTTAACACATTGACTACGATACTTACCACTAAAGTTGTAACTCATGTACGTTTACGCTTAATTCACCGTACAACTCAGGGGTAGCTTCTACCAATTATAACTTCATTTTGCTATTAGCAATGTCGGCGGTATTATATGTGGAAAGGCAGTACAAGATATAAAGCTATGTTGAAAAATAGAAATACCGTAAGGAATCCATCCTAACGAAACTCTTTCCATAGAGACAGCACCCGATGAAATTTCCGCTCCTGAGTATTAGGTCTTGAGCAAGTCGTGGTTCACCTGACTGCGGGTTCCATTTTGCAATACATATAACCACCTTTGCGAGCCATTTTAATCACAAGTCATTACAGGCTGTACCGATCTCAGCGGGTTCCTGTCCTTTCTTCTTTAGCGTTTGTCCTGTTCGATAGTGGGATCCGCTTTTCTCATTCTTCAACGCCATTTCGCCCTATCGTGCGCCTGGCCAGGGTGGACGCCCACATGCTTCAGATCACTTAATCACCGTTGCTTCGGCCGTCTCTCTGGCCGTTTCCCTGGTACTTCGAAATCTAAGTGTACTACGCTGACGCTGTCTTTCTTGGTGCGCAGGATGTGAAGTGCCATCTAAGGTAGCCGCTGTACTCCTCGAGGAGTATAGCACCGCGATTTGCCGTCGCTGGCGACGGCGGCCGCCAGTCGCTAACGTTGGCGACGGCGAATCGCCAACATCGGCGACCGATTGCGAAATCCCAAAATCGATAGGCGCCGTTGCAGCAGTCGCCAACATTGGCGATGGTCGGTCGCCAACATTGGTGATGGTCGTTCGCCAACATTGGCGACGATCGATCGCCAATATCGGCGACGGGCGGTCGCTAATGTTGGCGGCCGCCGCGACGCCCCGCCCACAATCGATGCGCACCGGCCTCACAGTCGCCAGCGACGGCGAATCGCGGTGCTATACTCCTCGAGGAGTATAGCGGCAGTGTAAGGCGGGTTTCTCGAAGCTTGTCAGCAATTGGGGCCATGTCGAACCGCTCTCGGATTTTCTCATTGCGGATGCGGTCTGCACGCGTGATACCGACCGTCCATCATAACATCTTCGCCTCTATCACACCTAGACGGCGTTCCACTTCCTTCGTGACTGGCCATCACTTTGCACCGTACAGTGCCACCGATCGAACGACTGCTCGATACACCTTCGACTGGGAACGATTCGGGGTCTTCTTGTCGCATATGTAGTTTTTCAGTCATCGAATCCCACTTCAATCACGCAACGTTAACACGAGCGACGACTTTGTGGGCTAGGCTGCTATCGGCTAACAGTGTTGATCCCGGATACGTGAAATACTCGGTTCTCGGGAGGTTATTGTCTTATAGGTGTGATCACCATTCCCGTAGATGCAAAGCGAAACTACCGGAGCGAAGAATAGTTCCAGCTGTGATAGATTTTTGCGGTTTTTTTTTCACTGACTTCTACTCATACTTGAGTACACGAATAGAATATCAGTTAACGCATTGCTGGAGATGTGAGTGGATTCTATTAGTATCTGTAGCTAGGAGACGTTTCAATTGTGATTTTGTGACTTTTCGACTTCTTGCTAAGTCTTTGTGGAGATATAATGGGAATAGACCCAGTGACATTGCACAGACTAGGGCTACCTATGATTGTCAAGTGTGTTGTCGACTGGGTTGAGAACATAGGGTGATTACTTGGTAACTGTTACCTCTTGAGATATATACACTTGGCAAATCCACAAGGAAATTCGTCTCCCTACTCTAGTCTACAGTTTCTTCTTGAATGCTTTGTTTTTTTTTTAATTGGCCTCATACTCTCATCATGTCAGCTATGTTTCGTCTGACACTCTCTGACTAGTTTATCCAAGCTCTTCCTCATCATTTAAGCGAATCAACGGATTAGCGAGTCGACACAGTACGCTTGACGACCAGATTCTCTGTAACAGAACGATTCAACGGACTAACGAAATTTGAAATTTTTGTAATGCACAGTCCTGGTGCGCATACCGTTACAAATAGCTGGACCCCCTCCGCCTTCTCCCCCCCCCCCCCCCCCCCCCC